>OX493351.1:3610000-4210000 GCA_950371115.1 Anania fuscalis | reverse complement strand
GTTGTGTAATCGTATCTATTCTCACAAAGTGCGTTTTATTGGCAGAACCTCACAGGCGGCCCGCAAGGAGGCCTCCACATCACGGACGTTACGAACGCGTCTCGAACCCTTCTTATGAACCTCGACACTCTGAACTGGGACCCCATGCTGTGTAGGTAAGGGATTCAATCAACGTGTAATCCCCGGCACCGAATGTTGAAAGCTGGGTAAAATAGTGGGGATCGCTTTGCGCATCTTGCAAGACGATCAGAGACGCGTGTGCGCGGAACTAACAACCGATCACGGCCGGCTGTGCAGGCGCGTTGTTCGACTAGCCAATCACGTAATCGTAATGGTCTTCTGCGCATCTTCGCGCCGCTAGTTGTATTTTATTTATTTTGGGATAAAGAAAATGCTTGTTTTCAACGGATACTCGGTTTAATCAACTTTTACAGTAGCACGCACCAATAACAACCCCCTTCGTAAAATAATAGAAAAACGTCCGTCATCATATTGAAATCCGCATTCGTTTGTCCTTGTTTTATTAATAACAAAATGCTCTTGTTCTAGATTATTCGGAATACACCGGGACAGCTTACCACAAATCCTAAGCAGCTCAGAAGTCTACGGCGTCGTCAAAGATGGCTCGGTGTTAGACGGAATAAGAATATCGGGAGTAAGTATTTAGTTAAGTTACATACTTAAAAGTAGCACATTATATCGTTGCTGATTCTGCCCGTGACTTTAGAATTAAGCTTAACTTATACTTTTTAAAAAATGTAATGCTATTTTAATGATAAAAAAATATGTATTTATTTATAACTAGATTCGGTGATTTGTAAATAAATTGAATAATAATTAAAAATTTTGGACATTTTAAAATAAATATTAGACAACATTATATACTTAGCTCTGATCTTAAGGTAAGTAGCACTTGTGTTATAGAAATCAGAAAAACGACGCTATCAGAACCGAGACAATATAGAAAAGTTCGTTTTAACATTGACCCGACTGGGAACTGGGACAAGAAGTAAATAACCACATAATTTTTTAAATTTTGTAATACACCTCTTAACTTCTGTTACTCAATATTTTTTACTTATACCCACCTTTTCCTCCCAGATTTTAGGCAACCAGCAATCAGCTCTAGTGGGCCAGAACTGCTTACATGCAGGCCAAGCGAAGAACACATACAGAAGCGGTTGCTTCTTACTGTACAACACTGGGTCCCGTCGGGTCCAGTCCACACACGGGCTTGTTACCACCCTGGCCTATCAGCTGGGACCGAATGTACCGCCTGTTTATGCGCTAGAAGGTATTTATAAATCCCTACTTAATAATATAAATGACAAATTAACTCTTGTCTGTATGTTACGGTTCCACGCCTAAACTACTGAACCTATAAGTGTGAAATTCGGTACAAAGATAGACGACAGCTTGAGAGAGGACATAGGCTATCTTTTATTGCGAAAAAAAGGCTTGAAGAGGTTGAAATAGAGGATAAAAGTTTGTATAAAAGTTGGTCACTGTCGAAGATAAATCCATGAAACTTTGTATTTAGGTACTTGATAAGAAATAGTACCTGTAGCGTTTTAGAAATTTCAACCTATGTAGGGATGAAAGTTCGTTGGAAATCCAAACAAAGTTACGCTTTTACGCCTGTTTGTCTTCTGATTAATTATCATTGACCCATACACAAGTATGAAAAACCCTGTTCGGTCCAAAACGAGATGATTCTACTGCTCAAATAAGACAACTATTTCTATGGAAATAACATCACAATCTCAAAATAATAACACCAATCCATACGAAAACATCTCAGCTAGTCAGCTGTTTAGTATTGGAAATAAAAAAAACGATTTGTTTTGCGATTTCACCTTTTGGATCGAACAAGGTTTTTGTTAAAACTTGTATGGGTGGGTATAGCGATTTTTTTATATTATGCGGTTACGCAACTGCGAGATGTTGGATGTTATTTTAGCAAATTAATATGTAAGCTAATATCATGTCTGGTCAACGCCATATATCGTAGGATTAGTACATATTAAAAACGAATAGATGTCACTACAAGTCTCATTAGGATTGGGCTTGATATCAATGAACGATAACTCTTGATAAAAACGTTATCAAAACACTTTTTTAACACTTTTGTTTTTAAAAAATGAAATGTTAATAGAAATTTTACATTTATTTCAAAACAAATCATTTTAACTAAAATATAAAACAATTTCGGTATAATGCCATCTACCGGTTTTAACTTAAACTATCTTTTATGGAGACGCAACGTCAGCTATTGGATTGAAAAAAACTAAACACGGCATTTATGTTGATTATAGAGGTAATATGCATTCGTATTATTTTATCAAATAATTTGAAAAAATAAATAAAGGAAAGACAAATTTTAAAATGTAAGTATATTTTTTAAATGAGTAATTATATACTCTCTGGTAATTAACGGTCAAAAGAAGGAAGCTTCAAAATAATGTAGCTTTTGACAACTGTCAAATATTTGTTTGTAGGGCTACCAGTGTGAGTATTGTAGTTTTATAATATGGGGATTTGTTTTAATATTTGAAGTGATTTTAAAAATCAATTTTAAGGAGAAAAATATTCATTACTAATGTTTAGCCAAAATCGTTTCCCAAAATATCACAACCCAACACAAATTATTAAACCTAAATATTATAACCCAACATAAATATTGTATTTTACACAAATTTTCATTTGGCAAATAAACATTTGTCAAAACAACTCATTGCAATTTTTAGTTAGCAAATCTTTTTTGGGATATTATTGTTTAACAAATAATTGTTTGTCATGTTTCATTTAATCAAATGTTTCATTTGGCACAACTTTCTCTTTGCAAAATATTGCGTGGCATACGATTTACAAGCTTACTCTCTAACTTTAAAAATATCGTGCTGCATCGACGTTTGTTTTACATAAGGTAAAAAAATTGTTAAAATGGCTAAAATGGCTTTAAGCGATTTTTCTTTGATCCCAAAAGCAATAATTTTTGGAATAAATTCTTACGGTTAATCTAAAAAAAGACAATTTGGTAACCCTTTTCCAATTTTTTTTATCAACTTTGATAAACAATGAATTTTATTTAAAGGCATTTGTGTGTCACGCACGTCCAAAGGTCACGTCTAAATGACGTAAATATGTCATAAACGGTCGTTTCAAGCTATAACCTAATTAGTAATTTCGTTATGTATTGTCAAGTATCGATGCCCAAAGTGCTAAGAATTCGGGCTAATATTCCATGGGCGCGAATTCGAAGCTTAGTCGGCGACAATTTTTTTTCGAAATCCAGACTTGTATTAAAATAGTTTGATGAAAATTGTTTATTCACATTTTAAAACAATTTTTAATAACTAAACTCAGTACTGAACTTTTGATATTTTTTTTACATAATATTCACAAAATAAATAAAAATCAGAAAATGGGTCCCAGCTCGCCGTCATCAGTTTTCATAAAAATTTGGATCATACTCTAGTGAAATCAGCAACCGACTAAAATGGAGATAAATATAGTACTTAATATCTTTAAAAAGTTATGGATGCGCACAAAAAGATATTCAAGATAATATAACAACTTGAAAAAAAAAAGACCGCATCATGTGGGATCCGAACCCATATCTCATAGAAACTACGAGAGAGTGCCTTTTCAACTAAGCTACGAGGACGTTAGAACGATTTTCGAAATTTGTCAAGTGTTAGTTTATATTTTTTGACAGAGTGTGCAAACAATTGTAAACCTTATGGTGGTTTGGCATTCTCTGACGGACCGAAACAGAAATTAATGTAAATAAATGTTCTATTTTGACGTAGTATAATTCTTTCTCTATGGTTCTATAAATTATGGACAAGTTATCTATCATTGCGCAGATAGTGCCATCTAGTCAGAGAGGGAAACAAGCGATGGCGTAGTTATAATTTAGTTCCATTTACTCACCACCTTCGATGTCTTTCGCGCGAGTTAAGGTGGAGATTTTCAAAGTACCGAGACTGTCTCTCTGTTTTACGTAGTATTATTCTTTCTCTATGCTAATATGTTACATTATCGAAATATAATTTGCAAAACTACAAATCGTCAATAAACTGTTTGATTTGTTTTAACTCCGGTTTCGAACCCCGGTCGGGTCAATGTAAAAAAACTATTTTTTCTATATTCTCTCAGGTCTGGGTGTTGTGGTACCGTCGTTGTTTCTGACTTCGATAACACAAGTGGTTTAGCTACTTACCTTATAGATCAGTCAGAGCAAAGTATAGTGATGTTGTCAAATATTTATTAATTATATTTTATCTCTTTGCCTATAGGTTCAATAGCAGTAGCGGGTGGTGCCATGAAGTTCCTCCGAGACAATCTCAAACTAATCAAAGACGTCGCCGAAGATACTGAACACATCGCGGGTCAGGTGTTTTCTACGGGGGATGTTTATTTCGTGCCGGCATTCAGCGGGCTATACGCGCCTTATTGGAGGAAGGATGCTAGAGGGTAAGATTTTACATCCTGTTATAAAACCGGCCCAGTACATGTCGTGCCACGCGTATAGTATATATTTATTTATTATGTAGACCTGCCCGTCTAGCATGAGCAACAGAACACGATAAAATATGATAACATAGCCGCCATCTTGAAATTTTATCAAAACAGTGAGGATGTCCGTGCCGGCAACATCACGATCATGCTCGACTTTTCGATAAAAGTTCATATTTTGACAAAAGAGGGGCTGAAGCGGTCGTAGAGCGAAGTTATATTTGCCTAGCATATGCCAGGACATTGCTCGCAGGACTAATGGCCGTTGGGGCAGGAAGGTCCTTGAATGGCGGCCGCGGGCCGGAAGGCGTAGTGTTGGTAGGCCCCCCACAAGGTGGAGGACCGACGATCTGGTGAAGGTCGCAGGAAGCCGCTGGATGCGGGTGGCACAGGACCGATCTTTGTTGAAATCCTTGGGGGAGGCCTATGTCCAGCAGTGGACGCCTTTCGGCTGATGGATATATGGATATGCCAGGAAGAGTTCCAGGAGAGTATAAATTACTATTTTGTTACAGAATAATTTGCGGGTTGACGGCTTTTACCACCAAGAATCACATTATACGGGCAGCGTTAGAAGCAGTGTGTTTCCAAACTAGGTAAGCTTATTTTGAACCAGGATTTATAACGTAATAATGCTGTATTGATGACTCGATTTAACAGCAGAATGATTTTTCTATTAACATGAAAAACTTTTAGTAGGATCAATAAATCGAGAAGTCGAACAAATCGACCTTTGTTTATTACAAGATTTCGGTTTAGTAAAAAAAAAAATACATATTAAGGCAAATGTACTTGTACAACTATTTACAAATTCAAATAAAACCTTAAAGTTATGTACATTATAATATGTTATAATGCAAATATTAATTTTGTTTAAACAGGTTGAGAATATAAAACATGCATTAAGTTGAAATTCAATCTTTAATTTGCCAACTTCTTTTGCAATCTTTTTCTTCTGGCTGGTCCCTGAGTTTGTTACGACGCTTATTTCATTAGGTACCAGCCAATTATATTCCGAGCGGTGGTCCATCCATAAAGGATCTTGGGACGTATATAAGTGCCTGCAAAAGGGACTTTATCTTCTTGTGTATATATAAAAGGCAGCCGTTACTGACTGATTGATCCATCAACGCACAGCTCAAACCACTGAGTTGATTGCGTTGTAATTTGGCACACATATAACTATTATGATGTAGGCGTGCGCTAAGAAAGGATTTTCCAAAACTAGCCCCCTAAAGGGGTAAAACGGTGGTTCAAAGTGTGTGTTGGAACGCCAAGATCGCGAGGTTAATCCTGTAACTAAATAAGCAATAAGTGAAGAATATTGTCTATAAAGAAGTTAATAGTTTATTTTTATTTAATGATTTTGACATTCATTCATTCGATCAAAATCAAATCTAACGCGAGCGAAGCCGCGTGCAAAAGCTAGTATTTAATATTCTGCGTTATTCTCACTTGTCTATGCCCTATTCATAGACAAAGTAAATTTCCAGGGATATATTAGAAGCAATGCACAAAGACTGCGGGGTGCCTCTCACTAAACTACATGTGGACGGCAAGATGACGTCCAACGATTTGTTAATGCAGCTACAGGCTGATCTCGTCGGGATGCCAGTGTGTGAGTATTTTTATATACAGGTTGTTCGAGACCAATGTTGTGTAAAGTTTAGCTCTGTTTTAGATAGTTTAAATCGCTATCGTTAGATCGCGCAAGTGTTGTTTTTTCGTGTACATTATAGGATTAGTGGTTTGTTATGAATTTAGCTTTCGAAGATCGTGGGATTTCATTTAATAACTTATCTAGCTTATCAGGTCTACAGAGGTGATTCAGTAGGTCATGCTGATCACGAATCACAAATCATTTCCAGAAACGATCATGTTTCAATTTATACATAAAATTCTCGCGTCACAATGTTCGTTCCCGTACTCCTCCGAAACGGCTTGACCGATTCTCATGAAATTTTGTGAGCATATTGAGTTGGTCTGAGAATCGGCTAACATCTATTTTTATACCCCTTAGTGATAAAAATTATTTATATGGCAAAACAACGTTTGCCGGGTCAGCTAGTTTTTATTATAAAATTATAAAAATTTGAGAATGCCCCTTATTTATTTGCGAAAATTCAACACTACGCGCAGCAAACGAATGATGCGCTCACTATAATACCTACGAAGTCCGAAGGCATCGAAATTCTTTTGTGTTTACCCTATTCGCGCCGAAACGCTGGACAGCGCGTGTTTTTATTCGCGGTTCGTGATCAGTATAAGGTATATAATCACCTCTACTGCTTAGATTGAAATTCTACATCCTGTATAGGATGTAGTTTTATTTTATTTATTTTTATGGACAGCTAACAAGACAGCCACATCCAATAGCAAAGAAACATTTGTTTTTTTTTCGTGTTTGCAGTGTTGCCTTAATTTAAAGCTGCTAAGAAATCTAAAGTTTTCAACAGTACCCATAAAAGTGGCGAATTTGTTTATCAATACAAAAAACTTTAAGTGAATATTGTTGAATATTCAATGTTTATATTCTGAAATACTGCTTGTGAATTCTAAAATTGCAAAATTCAGTATGTAAAAGGGGTATAAATCTGCCCTGATGATTGCAGTAATCGACATGTTATGGCTTATGCTTTTCATCATCATCATCGTTTCAGCCACGGTACGTCCACTGCTGAACCTCCCTCAGTGATAGGCCACCCTCAGTGACTTCCAGATTGGCTGGTTGGAAGCGAAATGCATCCAGCGGCTTCCTGCAACCCTTACCAGGTTGTCTGCCCACCTTGTGGGTGTGAGTCCCACGTTGCGCTTGCCGGTACGCGGCTTCTATCCCAGAACCTTTCTGCCCCATCGGCCGTCAGTGCTTCGTGCTATGTGCCCCGCCCGCTGCCACTTAAGATTGCTTATTGATTCTACTAATGCTCTTAGCAGGACAGAAATAAAGAGGGTATTTGTTCCAGTGCGAGCCCACTCGTGGGACATGTCGCCGCTGGGCGTGGGCATCGTGGCGGGCAGCGCCGTGGGCGTGTGGTGCGTGGACAAGTGGCGCCACCACGCGTTGCCCACGGAGACTTTCCTGCCCACCACTACGTTAGACGGTATGTTTGTACATTTCTTGGATTCCGTACAGTAACGAAAATAAATAAATATACCGTCAATTTTTACTGGCTGTCTCTCCGCAGCGTAAAGATTTGTTCTCATCAATATTATAATCCATTTGTAAACACTTTTGACCAGAAAGTCAAATAATGGCTGTTTTACAAATTGGGGGAAATGAGACTCGAAATCGACGAGAAAACGCCCGCGATCAGGGGTACGTCTAGCGAGATACTATTGTTTTTTCACGCTTTCGAGTCGGGAAATGTTTTTTTGATTACTCGAACACAAAAAATTATATTTTCAAAATTTAACTTAGTAAATAGAAATTAATCGAAAGTAAAAATTTGCGGTGTATAAACCTTTTATTAAATTATATTGCTCGTGTGACTATACCTAAATAGTGTCTACAGGGCCTTATTTACTAGGTTTCGCTGTTCTGTCCGTCTGTCATAGGGCTGTATCTTTTGTACCATAAATCTAGACATTGGAAATTATCATATACTGTGTTGATTACCATGACCGCCATAATAACAAATATAAAAAATATATAAAATAAAAATAAATCATATAAATAAAATGAACCCCCATAGGAGGAACTTCGGCTAACTTTATTTCGGCGAATTTAACTTTATCTTATTAATCGTCAAAAAAATATAAATCATAAATCATGAAATTTACTTAAGTGACGTAATTTAAGTATGGCCCCTTTTAATACAAAATCTTTAAATATGTTTTTCCTCCGCAGACAGAGACACGCGGTACACCAAATGGAAGATGGCGGTTCAACGCTCCCTAGGATGGTCCACGACTAAAAAATCAATCACAATGACAGGTCAGGCAAAACGCAGGTGTAGCTTAATAGCGCTTCAGAACTTAGACTTGGGTAGTAGGAAGAACTCTCTAATCCACGACACTAGATGTAACTCCTTAAGAGATGAGAACTCTGAAGTAGGTGAGGAAAGTCGAAATAACTCGGTAGATGAAACGAGCTCGGTAGTCAGTAGTGATACGAACTCGGTATTCAATAATGATACGAACTCCTCAGCCCACAGTGAAACGAACTCGGTGGCCCATACTAGCGGGGAAGGGGATAGGAAATACTCATTCGAATATAACTCGGAAGACGGATATGCTTATGAGGAATTACTAAAATATGCAGCTAGAAAGTTTTCAGTATTCGTAGAAATCGACAGTCAGGACGAAAGAACTATTTTGGATGACGAAGAATTTTTCATAAGTAAAAAAGAATGTGATTATGGCATGTGCCAATGTTGCCCGGTTGAGAGAAGGTTGCATACGAATTGGGAATCAATAGAGGAGATCATTGAAAATGATCCGGAAATCATTTTTGATAGTGAGGATAACCCGATAGTCGTAGATCCGGTTCACGAAAACGGCGCGATTAATAATAATAATTGTGATAAAAGTCCTTCGGTTCTTAAAACTATATACGAGAAAATACACAATAAGTTGGCAGATAGTACTTAGGTCCGTATAAGGGTTAAATCTTGGGGTAACAACGAATATATTGAAAAAAATAATGTATTATTGTAATCGAATACTATTATAAGCAGTATTCTCTATCATATAAAGATATTACGCTCGTAATTTATTATAAAATTACATTTTTAAGATGTATTTTCTGTAAAGACTCACTTGGTTTTCTTTATAAATGTTTAATAGATAATTCTAAAGAAAATCAATACTATTTATTCAATGTTGTGAATATTATTGGTTAAAATAAGTAAACTTGTATATTTTGTTGCTCAAAAAGACTTAATTATGTCCCTATGTTAAAATGTATATCGTATATACAAGCGCTGTTACTATGTTATTTACTATTTATAAATTATACCTACCTATTAGATTGTTAAGATTTTACTAACAATAAAATAAGACACCTCAATAACAAAATATTTAAAATAAAAGTATTATATTTCATTCACTGAGTCTTTTAATTTTTTTCTACTCCTGCATGTGATATGGTCTTTTTATACAATATTTTGGCATTTTTTTCTCCAAATTTAACCTTGATTTAAATGGGATATAATTGGGTTACGAAGTTATTTTTTTTTAATATTTGTAAAATTATTTCATTCTCCTCGAATTCATTTCCGCATGTCAAGAACTTCATTTCGTTAACTTTAAAGAACTCCATAACTCATAAGATAAGTTCTTTCATCTTATTCTGTTGCTATAGTAAAATATTTAACCAAAATTCACACAAACAGCGAAATAACTATACAATGGTTTTTAATTATAGTTGACTATTTATTAAAAACTACAAACCCGACATGAAATAATCATCTTTGAAAAGAGATTCGGCTAACGATCGGCTATCTTTGGTTTTGTAGAGCGTTATCTCTGTCACACAACAATACGAATGACAGAGACAACGCTATAAGAAACTGGGTAGCTATAAATAAGTCTGAACATTATTAGTTCTTAGCTGTTTTTGTTTTGTTTTCGAGTGTCTCATTTCTAAATTATTTTCATTAATACTGATTTCGTTTTGTTTTCTTTTCAGAGGAACGGTATAAACTTCTGGCTTCCATCCCCGCCACTTTATACCTTATAGGCAGTTTCACGATGCTAGTCGCTTCAAATATGCTCAAGAATAGGTGATAATTGAAATTCAATTTTATTGTTTAAGCTTTAAGTGCCAATTTTCGTTATTTATATATCCCAGTAGGTAGCTTAATTCCGTCAAGAATGATACACATCAAACATAAGAAAGGGACTACTAGTGATCCGATAGTTTCGTTTTTATAGAGCGTTGTCTTTGTCTTGACTCGGCTAACTTCGTTTTTTTCTAATGACGAGTCTCTTGCAAATACGTGTTTACATGGCGCGCTTGATTGTCATGTTTTGCAAAATTCTGGGCGCAAGAGACTCTGACTAACCATGACAAATGCATCATCTACAAAAGCAAACCTCTTTTTATTTTAATACATGACGTCTTTGTCGTTCTGGTAAATCCACAATTTAGCAAATTATTAGTGAAGTTTATTTATTTTGAGGGACGATAAATGGAAATAACTTTATAGATTAGCAGTTGGTTTATATAGTTTGATGTGTATTATACTTATCGAGTACTTTATGTTGTAGTACCAATTCCACAATTTTGGTTAGTGATATAAGTTTTACTGCTTATTTTGTTGTTGTGATATTTTATGCAATTTACATGTATCAAAAGTTGTGCATTTCGAAGCATTTGGTTTTTGTTGAATTTTTTCAAAACCATTTTGTATATTATAGTATACAATCGAGAATTAGCTTTTATCATCATTTACGATTAAAACGGATTGAAAACATTTCGCAAAAAAAAATGGTTGTTTACCATTTATGGAGTGAATCGCTTAAACCTGTCGATTTTTGAGCGTAGGCGATATTAATTGGGGGCTTAAGCAAATGGCATCGTTTCGTAGCGAAACGATATCGAAGTTCGTCATCGCTTGTCAGATCTATGATAACGATGACAATTTACCTTGTGATTTCACGAAGGCATTTGTCAATCAATTGTATTTTTTCGAACTTCGTGATCGTTTCGTTATGCTACTTTGGCGAAGGCCTCTGTACCGCGTACGATCGTAACAGCTTCTCAGCAATCAGCGTTGACTTAGCTTTATCACCGCGACGCTTATACATTATGTACATAGTAAAAAGTATAAAATATTTTATATAGGATTGGAACAGGTGTCTTTAAAATAAAGATGAATATTTTGCTGTGAGGCGATACCCCAGCGAAGTCGCAACGATAACGCTCAGTCAACGCACTGGGACTTATGACAGGTGGCAGTCGCTCCCTATCAAAACGATAGCGAAATTCTGCATTTGACAGATAAATAAAATCGATGACAATTTACCACGTAATTTCACGACAGCATTTGTCAATCCCATACATGATACATTATATATTTTTCGAACTTCGTTATCGCTTCGTTGCTACTTTGGCTACGACCTCTGGTCACACGGTGTATCGGCAGAAGAGCAACTTAATATTTAAAAATATGTTAGAAAAATAATAATATAAGAGAAATATCTGCAGCAATTGTGCCATTTAAATGTAATGTACTAAATATACCACCGATTCATACATAAATTGGTGGGCCGTGTCTTATGTTTAACAGTTCTTAAAGTTTTAGTCTGTTTCTCTTTATACGCCAAAAAATTATGCTTCGTTCACACATAGGCACCGTATTAACGTATCCGTCGTTACTGGATGCGATGTTCCCACACACCACACCGTTCCTCCTTGCCCCGCACACCGGTAAAGTTGTACGGATACATGACGGATACGTATTCCGTTCATCCAGTATTAGATGACAAAAAAAACGGAATGTCATAATTTAACAGGCCGCTATTTTTTACTGTATTCAGAATTCTGTGTTATGTGTGAAATCGCTCATACAACTCCATACGCCATCGATGAAAAAAACGTGTCCGATAAAACGGAGACCATGTGTGAACGGGCTGTAAGTAGGGAAGGAAAGAGATAATTAGCTTGATCAGTCCCAATTTAATATTTTGTACATATACCTTTATACAACATCGATATAGTACTTCCCAATTTTTTATTATTATAAAAAGATATTCCAAATGTAGTTCCTCTACTATAATATTTATGAAATGTTACCATTTTGTCTAAAACAATTTTACCAGCCTGAAGACGCCTTCGGAGGGTTATGAAAATACCTCGTCTTCAGGGCGGGAAAAATATGGCGGAGCCGAAGCTCAGCTTCCAGATCCTAAGATCTGGTGCGTTCGGACAAAATTTAGAAAATATGATGTCCAGGCGATAGTGGACTGTATGAAATAATAGGTATAGGATTTTTGGGGTTATAAAGAAAGATTTTGATTTAGGTGTTGGTTGGCTACAAGAATATATATAATACGGATGCACGCCTACCTTAGGTCAGCAAGGGTTTTTTTCTCCTCCTTGGTCCAGGACTGCGTGGATGGCCACGCGGACACGAGCAGAACGTGGCCCGTATTACAGCAAACACAGAAACACAACACTTATATTAAAACAACGACACACAAATTTTACTGCGTGCGGCGCGGCGGTTCAGATCGTACTGAAATCCAGGAAAAGTCTAGAAGCCAACCAAAAGAACGTCGCTTCCATATTCAAATAAATCTTCTTCTTCTTTGGTCGCTCCTAGACGCGTGTCACGCACGACACTGGCTGGATGCGGTAGGCGTGCGGTGCGAGATATACATAATATATAGGGATAGGAAAGGAATGACAGCCAACACCAATTAGGGATCCGTAAAAGAATTTCCGAATAAAAGAATGGCGGAACCATTCCCCCCGACCTTAAAGGGTTACCTTTAAAAGAATATAAGGATTTAGAAAGCTAAGTTGCGGATAAACTAAGTAATAGCTAATAATCACAGGTCTGTTCTAAATGTAGAATCAGATACCTAAACTTTAATATTAAATTATTTATTAAACTAGAGTATGTACAATGTACAGTAAGCTCCTCTACCATCACTGGCTAGGCAATGGGCACAATCGGACAACCGGACGCACAAAACTCCCCTTGCTTGTCTTTACGGTGACTACACGCGTTGTGCCATCCTTCGAGGGATAGACAGCTTCGACTATACCGAGAGGCCACGAAAGCGGCGGCGCGTTGTCTACGATTATAACCACTACTGATCCCAACTGGATCGGAGTGGATGGTATGGTCCACTTGGCTCGAGACTGCAATTGATGCAAGTACTCGACTCTCCATCGCTGCCAGAATGACTGGACCATCTTGTCTAAGAGTGAATGTCTCTCAAGCAAGTTTACTGATTCTACTTGCGGTGCGGGTAGGGAAAAAAGCGGCGCGGTATGAAGAAAATGAGCGGGCGTGAGCGCTGTCGGCTCCGCGGGGTCGCTGCTAAGCGCGGTGAGCGGACGCGAGTTTATAAGTGCCTCGATCTGCGTAAGTACTGTCAACAGCTCTTCATAAGAGAGTATCTGCTGGCCGATGACCCGGAACAGGTGGGCTTTCACTATCTTTACAACACTTTCCCAACAACCCCCCCAATGAGGACTTCCCGGTGGGATATGTTTAAATGCAATGCGGCTTTCCGAAAGCTCATGTTCAAGATGCGGGCGATATTCATCGAGGAACTTATAAAGATCGCGCAAGTAAGAACGACAACCTACAAAATTTGTGCCGTTGTCAGTGTAAAGACACTGTACTGGACCGCGACGCGATAGAAAACGCTTAAGTGCAGCGAGGAAGTTAACCGTGCTCAATTCTGTCGCTATTTCTATATGCAAGCAGCGCGTAGTAAGACACGTAAAAATACAGAGCCATGCCTTGCGGCTTTTAACGCCTCTACCACGAACAGGTGTATATTGTAAAGGCCCCGCAAAGTCACATCCTGTATGTGCAAATGGCTTATCTACTCGATTGACACGGTAACTAGGCAAATCTGCCATCATAGGAAATATTGGACGCGGTTTCATTCTAAAGCACGTGTTGCACTTATGGATACGATAACGAATAACTCTCCGTGCTGAGAGTATCCAATACTTATTCCTCAGTAAGGACATAAGCAGCTCAGGGCCGGCGTGCAAATGTTTTTTATGGTAGTAGTCGACTAACACATCGACCACGTGATCGTGTCGCGGTAATACAATCGGATGCATTAGCGAATATTCCATCGCGGCGTTAGACAACCGGCCACCGACGCGTATAATACCGTTATCATCGAGAAAAGGTTTTAATTTTTGTAAAGCGGGGGAACAAATTTGATTATTTTTTAATTTGTTTAAATCATCACTGAAGTGAACATGTTGTAGCGCGAGCAAAACTTTGTTTTCAGCGAAATTCAAATCTGACCAAGTTACGGACGGATTGCGCGGTAATAATTTTATAAACCTATATAGGTAGACAACAATACGCAGTAACTTCGACCATGAAGATATGCGTTGGGCGAGAGTATAGATCAGCGACTCAGTCGCCTTTGCCGCGGTTATAGTATGTGCGAGCGGTTTTAAATCAGGCACCTCGCTGACGTCTTTACTATCGAGCTCCATAATAGGCCACTCTGATGGATCCTTCAAAGCCCATGGCGGTCCATGAAACCAAAGAGGATGGTTATATATCACTGCGGGAGATAAACCGCGCGATAGGCAATCAGCTGGGTTTTCTACCCCGGCTATGTGATGGAAACAGCTGGCGGGAACGTTGTCGATAACCTTCACGACTCGATTCGCGACGAACGTTTGCCAGCGGTGCGGTGAGGAGTTAAGCCAACAAAGAACGACTTTAGAGTCTGTGAATGCGAAAACATTCGATATTTTATAGCGCGGTTCAAAATTGTCGAGCACTTTACGCATCAGCTTAGACATGAGAACCGTAGCGCACAGCTCCAACCTCGCTATAGAGACTGTTTTAAGCGGCGAGACCTTTGACTTAGCGCAAACCAGATTCACAGATCTGTGAACACCATTTACGACCTGCAAGTATATAACGCAGCCGTAAGCACGTTCACTCGCATCTGAAAACCCAATAAGATTGACTACGCAATTTTGCACTACCCCAAGATGACGCGGAACACGTATTTCGTTGAGTGCGGGCAGGTCTTTGCAAAACTGCTTCCACAGGATCACGATGCGTTGCGGAGGCGTCTCATCCCAATCACATTTCAATAACCAGAGCTCCTGAATAAGGAGTTTGGCATACAATATGACGGGCGCTACCAAGCCCATGTTATCCCATAAGCGGGCGATGACAGACAAAATACTCCGTTTAGTGCATTCTGCTTCTGGTGTAACAACCTTGAAATTAAAAACATCGTCCGACCTGTCCCAATGTGTACCTAAAATCTTATGAGGAACAGCCTTATCGATTTCAAGGTCAACGGAGGCTCTATGCGATGCGGGGATCTCGCGTAGAACATCGGCGGAGTTGCTAGTCCACTTGACGAGATCAAATTGACCGCTTTTAAACAAGTCAATGAGTTCCGTGCAAGCGGCCACGGCGACAGCTTCATTGTTTTGCGGCGAATCCTCAGCCATAATGCTAAAACAGACGTCATCCATGTATGTACACGTAGATGCGATGGCAGCTGCTGTAGGAAACCTATGCCCTTCGTCAGCGATTGTTTGACGAACAACGCGCACTGCGTGAAAAACACTAGACTTCATTCCAAAACAGACTCGAGTGAACTCGAACACTGCTATTGGGTCTTGCGGCTGAAATCTGAAAAGAATTCGCTGATATTTGCGGTCGGATTCATTCATGCCGATTTGTAGAAACATCTGCCTACAGTCAGCAGAAACAGCGATTTTAAACAAGCGGAAATTTAAAAGTATAGAACTCAAATCACCCTGTATATTAGGTCCAGTATGTAGTACATCATTTAGAGAGATCCCTGTACTGGTTTTACTACTGGCATCTAAGACCATGCGTACCTTGGTAGTGGTCCTGTCTTCACGCTGCACGCAGTGATGCGGGACGAAATAAGATGCGGAGGCGGAAACTTTATCAATAGGTCCCATTTCGTTAATATAACCTTTTTCAACGTATTCACGAATGATATCGTTGTAGGCTACGCGCAACTTGCTTGAAGATTCCAGTTTACGTTCCAGACACAGAAAACGTCTATATGCGATAGAGTATGAATCTCCTAGTTTATGTACATCGTCACAAAAAGGCAAAGCGACCTTATACCTACCACTGCTATCACGAGTAGTGGTGGCGCAAAAATGATTTTCACATTCAAGATCGGCTTGACTGTGAGCGGGAGGAGCGTAAATATCCTCAAGTTCGCAAAACTTCTTGAGAATATGGTCCAAAGAACCTTGGACGAGAGCGCAACAAGCGGAGGTAGACTTACATGGGAGCAACGCGGGAGCAGAACCCATAATAATATACCCTAATACCGTTTGTATGGCTGGCGGTATTCCACGCACATTGCTATGTACCGTACCAGGTAGCAACAAGTGCGCAAACAAAGATGCACCAAGAAGTACGTGCACCTCAGAAGGCGAGGCAAACGTGTCGTCTGCGAGCGGCAGCGTCTGCACGTGTGCGAACGCCCTAGCATCGACCGGCACCGTCGGCAACTTTTCTGTGATGCGGTCGACAACGAGAGCCGAAACGTCATAATAAACGTTACTAGAAAAGCGAGAAAATATTCTGAAGTCCGTGGAACCTCTTATAGGGTTTTCGGAACCACCGAAACCTCGAACAGTTATTTGATTATTTTTATTACAAATCAAACCTAAACGAACACAACATTCGTTTGTTATAAAGTTACTCTGCGACCCCGAGTCAATCAAACATTTTACTAAATGCGAGTTGCCGTTTCTGTCAAAAATAACAACTCGAGCAGTCGACAACAATATCGTTGTATGCTGTACACATTGCGCAGCGCGGTTGTCATTACACGAGACGCGCGGAGACGGCGCGGCGACAGATGTGTGTAGCGACTCGCTTACCGGAGCGGCCGATAACACGTTACGCGACGCGCTAGCGATGGCTGTTGGCGGCAGTGCAGCGGGCACGGGTTCGATTCCATGCACATGCATATTACCGTCGCGAGTTTGTGGCGCGGTAGGATTTTCTGCTTTATTAAAGTGCAATAAAGAATGATGTTTTTGTTGGCAACTGCGACATTTAATATTTGAATTGCATTCGCGGGTTTTATGTTTTAAGCTCAAGCAATTCACGCACGAATTGCTATCTTTAACAATTTTAAATCGCGCGGAAGGTTTTAAATTATTAAATTTAGAACACTTATAAAAGTGCTCATGCACAAAATTATCGCAAAGACATTTTTTGTGTGAGGCCGCGACGGCCACATATGTTTGCGGGTTAGGTGCATTACTTCGTTGCGGTTTATTATTATTATTACTACGAGAAACATTGCTACTTGTACCTGACTGCATATTGTGGTATATCCTATACTGACCCCTAATAAACTCTGTCAGCTGACTAAACGTAGGTAGCTTTACGTCGCGATATTGTGACTCAAACGCGCGGATCGTTTCTTCATCTAACTTCTTTAATGCGATGTGCAATAAAATATAATCCGTCAAGTTATCGAGATTCATATTCTTAAGTGCATTCGCAGCGGTAATGAATTGATCCATGAATATTTGAAACTTAGATGAAGAAGCGGGACCATTCAATTTGAGATTCAACATCTGATCTAAGTAGGTAGACGCGAGCGTACGAGTATCTTGGTACCTATCAATGAGACATTTCATAATCATTTGATAATTATCAGCGCAAGGCGTGATACCAGAAAACACTACTTGGGCTTTAGTTGAGAGCTTCCCTATTAAATAGTACAATCTCTCAGCATCAGTCAGCGATGGATTGTCGTGTACCATGGACTTAAAACTCGCGTAGAATAAAGGCCAATTGCGAATGTCCCCGTCGAACGACATAATTTCGATAGATGGCAGCCTACATTTAGTGCCTATGCGATCACTGCTACTACTGCCTTTCTGATCACTTTCCACCCTCGAAGGTGTAGGTTGCGACTGCCTCAAGACACGCTTAATACGGCAGAATAGGTCGTCGAAAGAAATCAATTGCTGAAAGTTAGGTTTAGCGTCGGGATTACTTTTGAGAAGTGCCCGATTGTAATCATTGACTACCTGTTTAAATTCAGACCGAATGTCATCAATTGTCTCGACAGAACATAGGAAATTTTCCATGCAATCATTACTAGTTTGAGCCTTCTGCGAGTTCTCATACACTATTTGAATAAACTCAAATAGAGTACTTCGTCTAGACTCTAGTAACAGCAAGTCAGCAATATTCTCACCTTTTGACGCCATATTGACGGGCAAAAGAAATAATTATTTAAATTAAAAGCTAGGTAGCTAGGTAGCTAAGTAGCTGACTATAGCGACAGTGCGGCTTTTTTGTTCAGCGATGAACAAATTACGCAAGCACGTTATAATATTGAAAATATAGCGGCGCGTGTAGCGATTTAGCTATAATAACTAATCACACGTATCTATTATTGTTATAAATTATTAGGTATATATTTCTTCGAAAAGAAATAACACTTATAGGTATTTACCCAACTTAGACAAATCGCGGAAATAAAGTAAGTAATAATAATTTGACTAATAGGTAACACCTATAAGGGCGGTAAAGAATGCGTTGAAAAGGTATTTAGGTAGCCTAGACGAATCTAGAAGCTATACTAAATATACCAAATATGAAGCGGAGTATCCCTAGGGATAGAGTACGGATCCGGCTAAGAAGGAACAAATGAAGACGCCTTCGGAGGGTTATGAAAATACCTCGTCTTCAGGGCGGGAAAAATATGGCGGAGCCGAAGCTCAGCTTCCAGATCCTAAGATCTGGTGCGTTCGGACAAAATTTAGAAAATATGATGTCCAGGCGATAGTGGACTGTATGAAATAATAGGTATAGGATTTTTGGGGTTATAAAGAAAGATTTTGATTTAGGTGTTGGTTGGCTACAAGAATATATATAATACGGATGCACGCCTACCTTAGGTCAGCAAGGGTTTTTTTCTCCTCCTTGGTCCAGGACTGCGTGGATGGCCACGCGGACACGAGCAGAACGTGGCCCGTATTACAGCAAACACAGAAACACAACACTTATATTAAAACAACGACACACAAATTTTACTGCGTGCGGCGCGGCGGTTCAGATCGTACTGAAATCCAGGAAAAGTCTAGAAGCCAACCAAAAGAACGTCGCTTCCATATTCAAATAAATCTTCTTCTTCTTTGGTCGCTCCTAGACGCGTGTCACGCACGACACTGGCTGGATGCGGTAGGCGTGCGGTGCGAGATATACATAATATATAGGGATAGGAAAGGAATGACAGCCAACACCAATTAGGGATCCGTAAAAGAATTTCCGAATAAAAGAATGGCGGAACCACAGCCTGTATGTACAAAGTTTTTAATATTTTTATTTTTATGTTCCTAAAATAATATTTTAGAATACATCAAAAATCTTTTCGTTTCGTTAACCAATTATATTATATTGATTAATTAATAATTATATTGTCTTTTTAATAAATATTGCTGTTCAAAGCTAATCATTCCTAATTTTATTATGAATTTATATTTTAATATTAGTGAATTATAGACTTGTAATTTATATTGACATTGTTTTTATACATTTTGTACTTAATGTAGCAGTGCCTGCGTTGATTGGAATTTATTGATTTGCAAATATATTTGATTGGTTTTTAATAAAAGTGTGCTCAATTACAAAATCTTTTTGTATGGGATCAACGCGAACGTCGACCTCGACACGAAAACATCTCATAAAATTTCTCCATACAAATCGCAAGTACGCCGAACTATACACATACGGCGCCGCCATCTCTGAGGTTACGGGTTCGATCCCCGGTAGAAAACGAACTTTTCTATATTGTCTCGGGTCTGTGTTGTGGTACCGTCGTTGTTTCTGATTTCTATAACACAAGTGCTTTAGCTACTTACCTCAGGATCAGTACAATGTCAATATTTATTTAAATAATATTATAGTTAACGCAGTAACGAGTTTTTTATTATTTCGATGTTGGTCCCATACAAACAGTTGTATTTGAGCAACAGAATTAGCCCTTATAAGGATGTGCGTTAATTAGGTTACACTGTTGTTGTTTCATGGGTAAAGTAATCGAAAATTTATTCACTGATAAAGTTGCTAACATATTTGACGTACATAGAAATCTGTACGGGATGAAATTTTATGTAAAATACTAAAACAAAATATTTAAGGGTTTGTATTAACATGATAACAAAAAACTTTGCCTCAGAAACTAATGACCTATCTCAACAAACCCTAAAGTATTTTACACTTATAAAATTTCACATTAATTAATAGAAATATTGATAAAAGTAAATGATAAAACATATAAATACTGATTCAGTGCTCGAGTAATTCAATCAAAGATACTTCAGTATAGATATTTTGGTGAAATATAAAATTCGATTATAATTTCATTTATGTAATAGTTTTAGCTAATACTCATGATTATTTGTTATGTAATTTTGGTAAAATAAACTATTGTATTTGTTGGGATTTACCGCTGGTTTTATTTGACGATAATATAATATTCTCAAATTAAATTCAGCCCCTATCATAAGCAACAAAACACCATATGATATAACGATTTATCGACACCCAACTATGAGGGAAGCCCGTCGATGCCCGCGGCTGCCCTCACTGGGAACACAAAGCACATCGCCGCGCCGCCAGTGCCCGCCGAGCACGCGGTGTGGTCTTTTTGCCTTCTATGTGCGTTGGTATTGGTAGTTTAAGATTCCCTTTGCGCTAAAATTGACCGGCCCGGCCCGCCCCGCCGTCTGCAAATCGGTAATAACGTAGGTTTAAGATAGGTTTATTCGCTTTCTAGTCTTCTTACTTCGTTTAACTAATTGTGATTGTTGAAAAAAAATACTCACTTCGAAACATGTCTAGATACCCTTCAGTAAATTTTCCTTTCCTTTACAATTTTTTTTTCTTTCCCATAGGAACAGGCTAAGGTCAGGGACCATGGTCACATGAGTAAAGAAACGGAACAGAGACAAAGCTACATACGAATGCGCTGTGATAGGTACATCACTACAAGTGCAACGCGTGTGTGTGCGTGTCCACTGGCCGCTTGTCACGTATGAGACGAAACCGCTTCAAACTAGATCAGCCCGTGGTCAATCTCAGGGCTTGCAGGCGTGACACGACGCTCGAATGTCGTGCGTGTTTTGTTTTTGTTATCGAGTTTCTCACATAATACGTAGTAACATTTTTGTTTTAGTATTTAAAAGTGTTGTAAATATGGTTGTACATTGTACTGTGTGTGATAATACCTCCTGACAATTTTATTGCATTTGTTGAATTGCTTGAGCAAGAATTTCGCGAATATTTTGATCTTTATGTACAAATTGTTAATATTGGTAATGACATATTAGCACGTTTGCAAAATTGTACATTTCATATGCCATGCGATTATTTCCCATTTGGATTATTTGAAAAAACTTTATTATTAGATTTAGAATTTATCATTCGATTAAAAGACACAACAAATTATTAAAAACCAAAAGTAATAAAAGAAAATATTTAGAGTATGTAATTTGTAAAAAAATAACCTATTTTTATAAAAATTAGAAAAAAAAAATTATAAATTTATTAAATTGTGCCAACCCTACCAAAATAGGTATAAATTTTGCTAGCTCTTTAGAAGCTTTGTCTCTGTTCCGTTTCTTTACTCATGTGCCATGGTGCCGTAAATTTTGCTTTATGTCGACCCTTGCACTGTTTAAACTGTAGGTTGTAAGGAACGTCTAAAGTCTTTATGTACTTCGTCTAGCGATAAGTAAAGGTGCTAAACCACCGTAGGTTATTGCGCTACCATTATGCGTACTTGCACCAAAAATCAAAAAGTTCTTGGACAGTTCATCAAACCAATATCTAAGTAGACGACGCTAGTGCGCATAAATAACATGGATTTAATTTCAACGAAGATGGCAAGTTAAGTATTTTTTTGGAGCCGTCCGATCGCATCGAAGTGATGCTTTGTTTCGTAACTTTTTTACGCGCCATTTCTGGTTACTTTCTGTATTTTGGTATTACTATGCAGCTCTTGAATTCGTCCAAAAATATACTTTGCTTAAAAACCTTTGTGTGGACGTGATCATTACGTCACCAATCGCCTTCAATCCCACTTTATGAAAAGTTCAAAGAGCATTGACATGGAGATTTTTAGATCTGATCAGTGATACTACGTTTGAAATTAAAATGAATTATTGTTTTCTACTGTGCGTGAAATTGTGCAAAATTAAACATCTTAAAATGATTAATTTTTGAACGTTACACATTACATACCTTCCAGCACTGCCAACACTATCGAGCGAAATGTCAAAATCACGAGTTCAAAGTCAGATGTTAATAAAATTGTAAACAAAAGTGAATTTGCGTGATAAACAATAATAAATGTTTAAAAATGTTCATATGCATAAAATAATAATAATACACAACTTTTAATAGCTAACTTACTTTGAAATAGTGCATACTTGCATTTTGTGAGTGAATTTTACAGCCCCATTTTGGAGAGTTAAATAAATAATATAAATAGAAAGATGATTGATATAGAAAACCTGCCGTTCGAAACATTTGTTGATATACTAAAACAAACAGATGGAATAACCTTAGGAAAATGCCGAAGAGTATGCAAAAAATGGAAAGAATGTATTGATGGTACAGATTGGTTGTGGCACGAAATATGTAAAAATGAGTTCAGATACTCATCGAAGATTGCAAAGCAGAAGTCTGGAAGCGACTGTGACTGGTACCACATATATAAGAATCTCAAAATGTGGTCCAATGTTATGTCTTTTGACAGAACTGTCAAAGAGTTTTACAATTTTTCTCTACACGACAAGAATCATGCTTTGGACATTAACTATAACATTTTACCCTTAAAAGACACCAGAGGCGTGGTAATGTACGATATGACCACTCTAAAATATATACCAGTATCAGTTCCGGACAAAAATTGCATTAAAATTGCTAACAATGACTATGCTACGGTTACACTTTTAAAATCAGGCCTGTTCATACAAAGAACTGTTGAGAACGTCACAAATATGTCTGAGGCATTTTACAAAGCTGATAATTTCGTTTTATCGGGAGATACTGTGTACTTTTTCAATAACAGAGACATTTTTAAGTGTGACCTGACATTGGAGAATATATCTGCTAAATTGATTATTCACTCAGATTATGATATTAAGGATATTCAGTATGATAACAATGTAATTTACATATTCACAGACTGTGGCAAAATAGTCAATGTAAATAAAGATAAAAGTACAAAAGTTAAGTTGATTAATTGTCCCCCAGAATGGGTGAAGCAAATTAAATATGTCCGTGCAGTTAATGATAAAAACTTCATCTGCTACTCACGTAACCTGTTCAAGATAGAGACAGACAAGTACCAGCATTTATATTTAGACTTTCCACCAATAACAGCATTATTCTTTTACGTTGACATAGTATTGATTGGTACCCGTAATGGGGACATTCTTCTCTATCGGTTAGCAAGTCAGAAACGGGCAATCAAGCCCATATTTGAGAACTTAGCAGTGTTACCAGAAGGAAAATTTGCTGTTCAATTGGATGTCTGTGAAAGAAAGTCCGGTCCAGTTATAGTAGCGGCAACATTCTTTGAAATATATCTTATGAAAATTGATATTTTCCCACATGTAAGTTCGAAAAATAAAACTTTTTCTGTTTAATTTAATTTATGCAACATCAGAAACTTTATTTACAAAGTATTTTGCAACTATGTTTTGATAATCTTTCATTATGTTTCAGGAAAAAGAACCTAAGACAACATTCCCTACAAACAAATTGTTAATGTACAAGAGGCTATTAAGACTCCGAGACCGGATAGCATTGAATTATAGCTAAAAAGAGAATTGAACTAATAGAAATTAAAAGTTGTTCTTATAAAAAATAAAAAAATTGTTGTATTCTGTATAAAAAGTGTTATGTTTAGGAAGTTTTTGCTTATAGCTTTGTTCATGTTTCCGATTCAATTCAGAAAACTCATCAACGTTTTAATTTCAATGAACAGTTGAGGAACGCACATGGGATCAACAATTATACATAATTTTATAAAACCTAGCTGAGTCTACACTAAACGATACTTTTTGGACTGGAAATCTGTGATTTACGATCCAGGATCATAGCGGAATGTTGCTTTGAAAGACATGTACTTTCCATAAAATATATTTCATGTCCGCTCTGACCGCTACTGGATCTAGATTGTCCTATGTAGTTTGTATAGACCCAGCTAATAAATACTTATATGCACTGACTTAGTTTTAGTATATGCAAAACCTTATACTTGGAGATATTGACTTATCCATATGGGGCTAAGCAATATTGTGGCTTTCTCATACAAACCATGTCAGATGACCTAAAATGAATGAGGTATAGCCTTTTCGTGTGATACAAAAGCGGCTTAATACATTAACCATTTTAATAAAAGAAACTCTTTTTATATTTGGTGTAATTTAACACCAAAATTATTTTATTTAAATGTTTTCAAAATGTCTAAATAATGGTAAAAGATGTCGGATAATGTTCGAGGTACATTTTTTATTATGAATAAAAGAGTAAAGTTTTGCATACACTAAAATTAACCATGTGTAATGTACATTTTTAGTTAATTAATTTTAAAAGTTGTTAATTTGTTATGTTGATACAATGTTTGTGTAGTAAATTTAGTATAAGTATTATTAATTTATTATCTGTTATTAATTTATTTATTGCTTCTACTGTTTATTTAAAGTAATTAAGTGTAGTTTCTTTTCTATGCAAAATGATTCGATTTATTGTTGGTAATATTATTAAAACGGCAAATATAAATAAAAAGAGATTATTGTATTAAAAAGTGTATTTATTTTAGGAATACAGTACGCCGACCTGTGACGCCGACATTACTAATTGTCTTGTAAATCTGTCTGTAAACAGTATTAGCATAATTTTTTTCTATCTTTTTTGGGGTTCCGTACCCAAAGGGTATAAAACTATTACTGAGGCTCCGCTGTCCGTCTGTCTGTCCGTCTGCCACCAGGCTGTATCTCATGAACCGTGATAGTTAGGGAGTTGGAATTTTCACAGATGATGTTTCTGTTGCCGCTATAACTAATACTAAAAGACAATACAATAGGTAATTATTTAAGGGGCTCCCATACAACAAACGTGATTTTTTGCTGTTTTTAAATGGTATGCGAGTCGAAGGGTTCCCTTCGTGCGCGAGTTCGACTCGCATTTGGCCGGTTTTTAATGGTAACTAAACCTCTCTATGCAATGTTGGGTACCATTAATAGTCGAGTAAATTGATTTGATCAGTGAATTCAGTTTCGATGTGGTCCCAGTATCATTGCGATGATTGCGTACAAAACGGTAGGTATTGATGTGGAACGAAATACTTTCGCGAAACATTAGTTTCATAAAGTTTACGGTCCACGATATAAGCTGAAGCTGAGAGCCGAGCACGCTGAACTTTGTCATCTCGATTACCCGGGTTCGATTGCCGGTCGAGTCAATGTAGAAAACGAACTTTTTTAGAGGTCAGAGTGTTGTTTTTCCGTCATTTTTTATTTCTTTATTACAAATACTGACCTTATTATGTTTAAAAAAACATTTGTCACTTATGTAAGGATCAGAGAAATGGTACGTGATGTTGTCCAATATTTATTTATTTTATTGCTATAATTATACGATCTACCAGCATCAAGGACTTCCCCTTATTAAGTACCTACTGTCCTTTAAAGCATTTATTTAAGACTCTTGACCAGATAATGACATAATAAACGTTTCAGAGTTCTATTGTGACACATTGTTCTATAATTCTCGACAAGACAAATGTTTAGGCACGGTTTAAGGTCCATGGCAAAATGGGTCTTAGAACAGAGGTGGAGTAAGGGGAAAATGGGTTTTAACTGTTAAGACGGAGGTAGTCAGGAACGCGCTAAGAAGCAAAATTGAATTAGAATGAATTAATAGTTCCATACGTTTAGTAAAGGTCGTGTTAGGGCTTTTGTTCTCGAGTGTACCTTTGTATATTACTCATATTTAAGCACTAACTACGTAAATAGTTAGGTAACATAAATAATGTGTCGCGCTAAATACGCAAGAGCCAAGACCTCTTAGGGACTGATTCTGGAGCTTAATTGAATACAACTTTCTATTAAAAAAATATCGTTGTCACATACTAACATGATATAATTTGTATGGAAAAGGTCCTTATTTCATGTATTTTTTTATTAATTAACTTCCTTCTGGGAGGTGATTCTACAACAACTTTTTATAAGGGAGCAATAACAAAATAAAATAAAAAAACTAAGCAACTGAAGTCAGCTGGCCGGCGGTTTAGTTATGGGGTAAGCTAGTTGACACCACCAATTAATTATTTGCCAAAGGTCCACTTGCATTACACAATAGATGTCAAAAATAAAAAGTTTCGATCATCTTCAGATAAGCTGACCTTTTCGTCATCATTACACAACGCTAAGAAACACCGCAGAAAAAAAGACCTGTTTTATATTCAAACAAAAACGTCTGAACCGGTATTTTTGGAACTACCTAGTAGGTACTACAGACAGACAAACATCTGCAGGGTTAAAAAATAATAGGACTTTTGCTGCTAGAATCAGCTGAGTGTCCGGTTCCGTATCCAAAGGGTAAAACGGGACCCTATTATTAAGGCTCCGTTGTCCGTCTGTCTGTCTGCCTGTCTGTCTATCCGTCTGTCACCAGGCTGTACCTATCTCATGAACCGTGATAGCTAGAGAGTTGAAATTTTCACAATGAGGTATTTCTGTTGCCGCTTTAACAACAAATACTAAAAAACAGAATACAATAAATATTTAAAGGGGCTCCCAAACAACCAACGTGTTTTTTTTTTGCCGTTTTTATAGAAAATAGTACGGAACCCTTCGTGCGCGAGTCCAACTAGCACTTGGCCGGTTTTTCATTTTATTTATTTGAAACAATAAACAGGAATACATTAAGAAGTATTAAACTACTGTTGGTACGAATGTAAGTAAATGTTACCATACGTTATTCACATATAGTAAATGGTACCGTTCATGGTGTCCTTGTATCGGTCTCTGGGTTCAGAATTAATCGTATACTTACTTACACTTATCCGAAATCCATTACGTATGTAGATATGCAGCATTGACAATGAGGAAGGAGTAGTCATTTGTCACGGAGTGATTGATAGTGCGAGTGACGGGGGTGAGGGACCGAGGCGCGTGCGATTATTTTGTAAGAGGCCTACGCACGAGTATTCGCATCAATTAAAAACTATCCGATTTCGCAAAAATAAGTTTAAGATTCTTATGTCTACAAGAAACGGATCGGATATTGAAAAGAATAGTTTTGAGGGTTCCGTACCCAAAGGGTAAAACGGGACCTAAGACTCCGCAGTCTGTCGTAAGGGTGTAGGTATCTTATGAACCGTGTTGAAATTTTCGCAGATGTATATTGTGTTGCATTTCTGTTGCCGTTATAACAACAAATACTAAAAAACAAAGTAAACTAAATATTTAAGGGGGATCATGGGATCCATAAAAAAAAACAAGTTTGTTGTATGGACATAAATATACATATGGACAACAAACTTGTTTTTTTTGCCGTTTATATAAATAATGGTACGGTCGGTACGGAGAAAGGTACCCCTTCGTGCGCGAATCCGATTTGCACTTGGCCGGTTTTTTTTCGAGTTCACTAGAGAAGATCACGCTTCAGACGACAAAACCGGACGGTGGCGGATTCGAATACCGCACGGGGCAAATGTTTGTGAGATGAGCTCAATTATTTAAACTTAGCCATGGGCATGTCATGTCATGTCATGTAATCAAATGTGTCCTGTCCTATTCTTCTCTGTCTGACAACGTGTATGCTAAACTTCATGATGATCGTTTGGGTAGTTAAGACGTAAAAGCTAAACAAACAAAGTCACATAATCGCATTTATAGTATGTTCCCTGAAAGTATGGATCAAATCGAACAGGCGGATATACGTAAATGATCTTATTGTTGACGAGTAAAAAGTTTGAAAAAAAAATACATTTACCTTTTTTTACACATGCTAGTTGGTGCTAGTAGCTAGTCAAAATAATTTCAGGAATAGCAAACATTTCTAAAAAATTCTAAAGAAAAAAAATTAACAGTTCTTTTTGGCTCTATGCGATGATATGAAAAAATGAAAAATCCGTCACAACTATTTTCCTGTCAAAAATGGACTTACATTCATAGTCAAGAGGTCCAGAAATCACTCCTGCTATGCGCCTGTTCGATTTGATACTTTTAGGGACATCCTGTATTGATGAATGGATTCAGTGCTAATATCTACGTGCACAAACGCAACCATTTTCAGGGTAAATTCGATTCGATGCGCTCAATTTCAAAACATCTTGAGCGTTCAAATATAAAAGAGTTGTAGTTTCTTTGACAAATTCCACTGATTTCGTTTTGAATGGTAGACAAACGGCTTCTCGGGTAGACTCCAGTGCTCTGGAGTAATAGCCTAAGGAGATCAGTTAGTGAAGGGATATTGGAACCAAAGCACATGCACGTTATGAATCTGCTAATCAGGGATTGGTAGATAGAGTTTTCCGACTTTTGCTTACATTTATATACAACTCTTTCCCAAATTGATAAAATTTGCAACATTTTCTTTTTTTTTTAAATAGGGAGAGTAACAAACGTTGTTTAATAAATATGTGTATTTTTCTGTAAGTGTGTAATGTATCGTATCAACTAGATAATGGAAAGATTTAAGGTTTGTACATTAAAAAACATATATTTCTAAAGTAGGTACTTACTTATTACAATAGGTACCGACGAGCGTTAAATTGGAATGATTGTGGAAAAAAAATGTTGTGGCTTTATTCCCTGCGCTATAGCTGTAAAGCAATTGGAATCGAACGTGTTGAAAACACGAATTATCGCGCCGTATATTTATTTGTTTTCATATAGGAGTGTATTTATTTTGTAGTTTTTAAAATAAATCAATCCATATTATGAAGTTAGCTCTCGTTCAGTTTATAAATTTAATGCGTTCATCAAACTAAGTGGCTTGAAGAAGCAATACAGTCGCGCAGAAACACTCATTTTCATAGTAAGTAGTTACTTATATCTGTCCTTTGGCTGAAATGTTAATGATGATATCTATAAGGTGTAACATAATGAACGCACAACCTCTTGAGGGCAGATTCTGCTGCTCAAATACAACAACTTTTATTATGGGACCAACATCGAAATCTCAAAAAAAAAGACTACTCCATACAAACTCATGTCAGCCGATTGGCGATTTTGTATGGGGAGGTGTTTTTTTTGCGATTTTAATGTTGGTACCATTAAAAAGTTTTTGTATTTGAGCACCAGAATCAGCTCTTATGAGGATGTGCTGCATTATGTTACACCTTATACAGGTTGTCCAAGAGAATACGACACTCCTTAAAACCACGTGATCAGCTGGTCATATTACAACAACTTTTTCTATGGGAGCAACATCGAAATCGAGATTTTTTTTTCAGCTTCACCATACAAACCTACTCGCATACCTAGATGATAATGTATGGAGCATCTGAAAATAAAATCACGATTTCGATGTTGCTCCCATAGGAAAAGTTTTTGTATATGACCAGCTGATCACGTGGTTTTAAGGAGTGTCCCATTCTTTTGTACACCCTGTATAAGTGTTGCAGTAATGCCACTGTGATACACACATCCGAATCATTCCATGCTATACCGCCAATCAGCTGTCACTAGTTTATAGAGAGGTAAATTTGGCAGTAATAGGCCAAAAACGAAGCAAGCTTAAGTGGCAGTGGGCTGCCCACATCTGTTGCAGAACCGATGAAAGGTGGAGTAAACGGGTTCTCGATTGGAGACCACGCCTAGGTAAACTTAGTGTAGGACGCCCCCAGCCCGATGAAAAACGAAAGGTCGTCGGACCTCATGAAGATGGCTCGCAGTCGTCGTTTCAGCCACAGGACGTTCACTGCTGAACACAGGCCTCCCCCAGTGACTTCTGTCATAGGGGGGTTTTTGCCATACTCGCCTCGCTTGGCAGGCGGGTTGGCGAGCGCGGTTTTTTTATTATTTCACACGCAGACGTGGCTCGCAGTGGATAGATAAAAAAAGAGGGAGATCGTGCTCTTTGACGCTTTTTGGGGGAGGCTTATGTCAAGCAATGGACTACAATAGGCTGAATAGTAGTAGTAGGTAGTAGAATGGAAAAGGGTTTTTGTTTCACCTTGTATCTGAGTCCAATCATTTATTCATAACAGAGTGTACTTTATATTAAACATCGGGTACTCGGGCAGTGTTAAACGAACTCGGTATCCGTGGCGCTAACGAACCGTCGAACGTCGAGTTTATTTAAATCGCGACAAGAATCGAATCACACGATTCGATTGCTTCCGCAATCGGTTTCACCGAGTTCGAGATTTGCTTTTCTAGTCTGTGTCGAAATATATAGCTTGTTGTAATCTGTGAAATAGGAATACTGTTGTTGTTTGTTTTGTTTTGGAAATTGCAAAGATAAAAGATAGGTAATAAGAAAGTGGGCTGTTAGTTTGTTAGTTGACTAGTTAAGTACTATACCAATATTTAATTTGGAGGATGGAGGAGTTGTTTAATTAAACGCCACTTAACGTTTCGCGTTAAATGAGCGTTTCGTGATATTTTGTACATAAATAAGTACTTAGATTCTGAAAAACCCCGAGGCATGGGTTGGGATTTGAATTCACGTCTCATGGATAAGAAGAGAGAATTAGGCAACTGGGCTGTAGCTGCATATCTGTAATACTATTTAAATTTGTCAAACTAATTGACACGTAATCGATACACTCTTTATGCAAGCATTATTTTATAGCTTGTAAAGAAACAATAATTAAAAATAGTCACTTCTCATTGGTAAAAGTACGTCATACGAAACGGCGGAGGCAACAATAGTCAAAATAGTCTTTTATCCAGTATAAGCACTCTTCCCAGTATTTTATACACGCCCCAAAAATGTCCCGGTCTGGTTTCAGAACAACGCTGTAGCGACACACGTTATGTCAAAAATCTTTCAGCGTGGTAGGTAGATAATCAGGTATTTTCTTACTTTTTTTAAAGTCAAAAAGTTGTAAAGTAGCACTGAAAAAAAGTTTGCTTTACCCTATCACCGTTTCGGGACTACAAATCGGCTGTTGATTAAAAAAAAACCGGCCAAGTGCCAGTTGGACTCGCGCACAAAGGGTGCCGCAACATTATCTTTCAAAACAGCGAAAAAAAAAACACGTTTGTTGTATGGGAGTCCCCTTAAATATATAAGGTGTAAGTGAATTCGTGTCAGATATTTTTAGAAGTAACTTAGACTATCACATGGATCACATATAAGATAAATTTAAAATTATAGAACAAACTTTAATTCACGCACCAAGTAATATGATATTATGATGAACAGGGTAATATGATTATTTGAGTGCATGAATGCGATTCTGGAGAGATTATGAATCGGCTAGCGTTGTGTGAGTAGTCTACTTGTGGTGTTTGGGTACATGTACAGGATGATGTAGATTCTTTATTTTAAAACTTTTTATTTTTTTCGATTTTTTAAAGTTTGTTCTATAATTTTAAATTTATCTTATATGTGATCCATGTGATAGTCTAAGTTACTCCTAAAAATATCTGACACAAATTAACTTACACCTTATATATTGTATTCTGTTTTTTATTAAGTACTTATTTGTTGTTATAGCGGTAACAGAAATACATCATCTGTGAAAATTTCAACTATCTCACTATCACTCACGGTTCATGAGATACAGCCTGGTGACAGATTGACAGACAGACAGACGGACAGCGGAGCCTTAGTAATAGGGTCCCGTTTTACCCTTTGGGTACGGAACCCGAAAAAGTGGCGCAACATGTTCAGCCATCATCAATCATAATATCAGTTGTGTCGTGGGTTTTATATTAGCTTGTATGAACCTACGATTAGACTCTTCGTACTAGTAAGTTATTTACATGACGACCTTCGTAGCCGAGAGGTGAGCAATTCCGGACTGGGCGTCACCGCCATCTCTGAGGTTCCGGGTTCGATTCCCGGTCGGGTCAATGTGGAAAACGAACTTTTCTACGTTGTCCCGGGTCTGGGTGTTGTGGTACCGTCGTTGTTTCTGATTTCTATAACACAAGTTCTTATCTACTTACTTTAGGATCAGAACAATGTATATGATGTTGTTCAATATTTATTATTATTATTAATATGATTCCTACCAATGACCAGTCTCTTCAGCGAAATGTACTCATTATTATACTATGCCTCAATAGATTCTTCTAGTTATGAGCGCAAGAAATATCTAAATTATTTAACCCGCTTGCGTCTCGCACCGCACGTATCAAAGCGAGCTGAGGCGAATACTACACGAAATCTCCTAACTCCTTATTTGCTATCAGTCATTTCGTATCAGCAAGGCATAACGTACGGACGTGTCAGTCGTAGCGCGATAAAACCAGCCATGCTACTACGTTCAAATGATACAGATAGATAAATAGATAATTTTATTGTACACTATTCGAAAAAAAATACACGTGATTTTTACAGAACGACGTAGTATTTTGGTGGTCAAGACAAACTTTAGGTAGAGGATTACAGGAGGATATTCTGGAGAGATTATGGGATGGGATTCCCAGTATATTATTTTTCTATGATAAATGACTCCCTTTAAGTCCAGAGTGAATAGGCATCTTCTGGGCAAGCTCGCTCCATCGTAGATCCCATTTATGCTCTAGAGCAAGCCCATCTAAAAAAAAATGTAAGTCATATCTCATGTCAAGTAGAAAAATAATGAAGGTAAATAAAGAGCAAAACAAAATATAAGTATCGATGATGGTGTGATCCGTGACCGTCATATGGCATGGCAATTTGACCGAAGTAGGAAACGCTGGATAAAAGACAGAAGGCATTTCTTAATATACCAGTTTCAATCTATTTTGAAACACCGATAAAAGACAGGGGGAAAAAACCGCCAATCTACTCGACCGTGTGGTGAGACGCCCAAAGATTGTCTGACTGATGTTGCTGTTATATCCTTGCTTATCTCAGGTATGAGCCTCCACTGTGAAATCTCATTACTCCGTGCGGTACGTGACAGAAATCCAGGCGAAAATTCAAATTTAAAAATATTTGAGCGCGGACATGCGCGAGGTTATTGAAATACTTTAGATGCACGCCTTAACTTTAAACATGACAATAATATAAGTGGGTGCATACCGGAATACGGTAGATGCTAAACTTTTCAGAAGGTGAGCGAGAAAGTTTTGGGTCGTAGCGTATCATAGCGGGCTAAATCGATCTGTAAGGTGTGCGATGATATAAATTGGAAATTCATCATTCGACATTGCAGTGGGGTTACAACACGGCAATTGGGCCTAAATAAAACCAAATTGTGTTTCCGTTTTACTAAAAAAGGTCTAAAGAAACACTCATTTCAATTTTTGTCATCGGTTGAATAATAGCGGCTGAAGCGGCGACGATAGTTTCAAAAGATGAGTTTTTAAAGCAATCAAGAATTTTAATTTGCAAAAAAATTCAAGAATCGAATAGTTTTCTGCGGATTTGTTTACGATTCTTGTTATTCTGAATACGAATAGGACCTGAATTCCAATGTTTAAGAAATACTTTTCCTAAAAGGATGCACGGTGAAGTATTCTGTGGCAAATTGAAAACCATTATCCAATCTAGTTACATGCATCAATGAAACACTCATAGATGACGGGGCAAGCATGGGCTTTGTCCTATTCACAGAATATCTGATGCGTACAATACTAAATCTGATAGGCAAGTCTGACTATTGACTGCCTATCTGAGTGAAACGTCACTAGATATTTACACGTAACACTGGTTTCCTATGTGAAAACCGTTAATGTGTGAAATTCCCCTGCATTTCTAGCAGGCGAGTCTGCTCATTACACCGCTACAAACAGAACAGAGGCGCGTCAAAGCGAGTATTTGGCAAGTGCTCGCCGTCAGCGCCACCTGCCGGCTTGCAGCGTAATCCGACGGTTTGAGGAGTCGAGCGTAAAGATAACAATGCATTACCGCGGGACACACTGCTGTTTAAAATGTGGAACAATAACTGATGTAAATGAAACAACCGCTTAACTTGAAATCCCGTTTGTTACCGTCGACGACAGATACTTCAACACCGAGATTCATGCAATGTGACTGTTTATAAAGGAGGTGGGCATATTTGTTATACCCATACATATAAACATATTCAGTGCCCCTAACACTGATCCACGTGAGTTGCCATTGTAACGCTCACACTGATCCAAGCTCTATTTGCTCAAGCCAGCAAAGTTGCGGCTCTGTTGACAAGTAGTTATTGTTCGTGCGGCTAATCTGGCAATTTCAACAACTAAGTTACGATATTTATTTATCACATTTTTTCAATAATTTGTAGGTATTCATCTAATTTATGTAACAAACAGGCGAGTCTGCTCATTACACCGCTACAAACAGATGCGCGTCAAAGCGAGTATTTGGCAAGTGCTCGCCGTCAGCGCCACCTGCCGGCTTGCAGCGTAATCCGACGGTTTGAGGAGTCGAGCGTAAAGATAACAATGCATTACCGTGGGACACACTGCTGTTTAAAATGTGGAATAACTGATGTAAATAAAACAACCGCTTAACTTGAATCCACGTGTGTTGCTCTATTTCGTTTATTTGCTCAAGCAAGCAAAGTTGCGGTACTGCAGTAGTTATTGTTCGTTCGGCTAAACTGGTAATTTCAACAACTATGAAGTAACTATATAAATCTACCACATATTTTCAAATATTCGTATTCATCTAACTCTACCTTTAAAGGGCTGTTTCCCAGGGGAACTTTAGTGTTTGACCAATTTCTAATGGTTTGTCCATGTAATTGACGTAGTAGTACGCTGAGTCACATTCAACGCAAGTGCCAAGTTCGATTCCTAGTTTGAGTCAATTCAGAAACCTAGTCGGAGTGTGCTGACAAGCTTCTATAGTTATATTAATTTCTCACTTTCAAACCGGCTAAAAATTATTAAAATACATTAAAAATGCTAAACTAAAAACCCGTGTGTCCCGTTTATTCCACATTTACTGGCTCTGCACCCGCGAACGAGGATGGAGACGAGAGGCCATTATATTTTATTGTACTCTCGCGCCGCCATGTTGGCAAGATTGATTCGCGCTCGCTGAACGTTATGGCTCTGTGTAGCGGAATGCTTTCAGCGCTTGTAAGTAACGGATAAAAGAAAATTTTATTGTTCTGAGATCATTATACAGGGTAGGAAGATAAAACGGCTTATATTATTATCATTATACAAAGCTCGTTCTGCTGCCCTTATAATACAAATTTTTGTATGAGAACAACAATGAAATCCCATAAAAAAACGTTTTCCCAAACAAATCGTAACAGCTGTTTGGGCCTGGATGTTTCGATTGGTCAAATCAATTTTGTATGGGACATACAACGAAATCGCAAAAAAGTTTAGTAACAGGTGCTTGGATATTTTGTATGGAGATAAAGATATCTGTGTGCGATGTTACAAAATGTCATTTGAGCACCGTATCAGCCCAGAGGGTGTTTATGATTATGTCCGTTACACAAACTCATTGTTATTAATCAGGCTCAGCATTCTATTTAAATGTAGGTATTATTCCTTAGTACTTATTTTGAGTATTATTTCATTAAATTTATCCATTACAATGGCGCTTTACATTTTAGGCTAACATATTTTGATTCTAGCATACCTATATTCATTAATTACTTTTAAACTTTCACGTTGCATAACTTAAACTCAATGAAACTGGAGTTAACGCGGTCATAATTTATGTATAAAATACCTTTTTTGCCATTACGTGCCAATAGGCCTTGAATTTGGCCTTGTTGAATTAGGGCGTGAAGAGTTAGAAGTTTGGCTTTATTAATTAATGTGAAGCCAAACATCTAACTCTACACGCTAAAATTTTATAACTTTTTGACAGTGCGAGTCATTTTGTCTCGTTTTGGCAACATTTTACATTTTTGGTGGGATTTGAAAAAATGGTAGTCTCCTCGCCGTGCATAAAAACAATTTACAATCAGTTTCCTCATGCCACTTACATGGCAGAGCATCACTTGAGAACGGCTCGACTGATTTGTATGATTTCTTTTGTTGTGTTCGTAACAGGACATGATTTGTAAAGAATAATTGAAAAGGTTTTCCGGGAAATGTTTCAATTCGGAAAAAAGTACTCGTTAATTTTTCTTTGGGATTTTTCTAGGTTTTGGTTTCTTGCGGGTGTCAAAATATACGGCACAACCGGAAAAATCACAAAGGATACAACCGCGGCCTTATCCTTTCTGATTATTTCACAGATCCAAGGCCTCTAAGGGAATACAGACCTGAGTATTTAGTATTAATTTCAACTTGATAGCTCTAAGCGAATCCTAAGTCTATGAGCTCTACCATAGGCTCTACGATTTCCTGATGAAATAGGTCTTGACAGTTGACATACAAACAGACAGACCGTCAACGAAATGATCCTATAAGGGTTCCTCTTTTTGGTGAGGTAGGACCGGAAACCTTATGAAATCCTGTCAAACGGAAAGTTGTTTTTTCTTTTCAAGTTTGTTGCTTGATATCAATTTAACCATGCATAAAATCGAATTTTATGCATCTAACTACGCCGCAATGTTTCCTGTTACAGTATTTTCTGTAATTATTTTATGGCAACTCAGTCGGAACTTCGGAAGAGATTCGTTATCTAAACGACTCCGCCCATGCAAGACGCTCGTTTATTACAAAAACAAGCAAAAACAATACCAATTGTTTTCGGCTGGTCTAGTTAAATCTTCGTTGAAGTAATTGCCGTTTTGGGCACTGGGTCTAAATATGATATCTAAGTGTTATTTTGCAAAATATTTACAGAGTTCATAATGAAGTTATTATGGCTTTATTCTATGTAGACCGTTTGCGAAATGTAATAAAAAAAGTAAATAATATATCTTTTATTGGCTGTAAGGTAAACATTTATGGCCGTACTACAAAAAGAATAGACTAGTGTTGAACACTTGTCTAAAGATTAGCCAACCAATTTGAAATGTTGACTCATCATACATTCGAGACATATTATTAACAAACATTTTTATTTGATTGACTAATCAAGTGTTCAAACCTAGTATATCTTTTTGTAGTAAGGCCGATATTATTCAAACTTTGTTAATTAAGAGCTGTGGATTATGTTTCTTAAATAAAATTAAATAAAGAACTGGCTACCGAGGATGGGAGTGCTCAGTTGTTTTTGCGTGCAAGAAGAACAAACATCGATACATCCATACTCACAACTTGTCTCTTGGTTAAGCCTAATCGTTACAACGATTCTACTAATCCCAGTTTACCTAGATTCTATGTAATGGTAATTTAGCTTTTTGTGAGCTACAAATCAACCGGGATTGGGAATAGAGCTGGTTATCCGGGAATAGGGAATTAGGTCAATGTGGCCATGATTGCTATTTCTATGTAAACAATGACTTAATGGCTTGTTCGGTTGAGGTTTCGGGTTCAATGGCTGATGTAATGATATACAATGAGTAAATCCGATTACGCAAAAGCTGTTAGGGGTTGATTCTGGTGTTCAAACAGGATAACTTTTTCTATAAATATATAAATACTGTACAACATCACATCCTTGGACTGATCTTAAGGTAAGTAGCTAAGGCACTTGTGTTATAAAAATCAGAAACTGACGGTACCACAACATCCAGACCCAAGACCACATTAAAAAGTTGGTTTTCAATATCGACCCAAACGGTAATCGAATCCGGGAATCGAACCCGGGATCTAAGAGATAGCGTCTTGCCAAGTCCTGCGTGCTCGCTTCTCGGCTTCGGAAGTCGTTAAGAGGAGGTTTCCTATAGATCATCATCATTATCATCATCATGTCAGCCTATTGCAGTCCACTGCTGGACGTAGCCTTCTTCAAAGAGCTCCAAAGAGCATGATCTCCCGCTTTTTTATCCGACTACGGCGAAGCCAAAAGGAAGGGTAATGATTTTGGCAGTCTATGTATGTATGTATGTATGTTTGTATGTTCCACCGTAGCACCTAAACTACTGAACTGATTTTAATGAACGAGGTGTCAATAGATTCGTATTAATGGCCCGGGTAAAATAGGCTGTATACATTTTATCAATATTGTCTCAGAAGGAATTAAAACGTCAGTTTTTAACCTAAAAAAAACTTAAATTGTGATAATCATCACGTGTTTGGTATCAAAAGAAAGTTCTTGGCTAGCACATTACGAATATGTATATATATCATATTGTTTCAGTCATAATCTATAAATTTAAATGCTTTGTCCTGAATGACTGCCTGACGGATCAACGCACAGCCTAAGCCGCTGATCGTAGAGACCTGAAACTTGGAGTGTGTGTTTTTTGTATAACGTAGGCATTCGATAAGAAAGGAGTTTGCGAAATTCAACCCCAAAGTGGGTGAAACCGGGGGGCAAAGTTTGTATGGGACAACGTGATTCCATGGTCCAATCTACTTTAAATTTTGCATAAACATTCTTTAACAACATTGACGGAAGACATGTTTTGTATTTTATTGAAATGCATCCCCTAGCGGGGTTAAATAGGGGTAGAAAGCTATTTTGGGGGTGATTTGCTTCTAAGTTGATATCAACACTCCTTAGTGCTATAAATGAAGAATTAAAAATAATTTATTTTAAAGACGGTTGTCATGTCATTGTCATGTAGTGTCAAACACAAAGACTGCAAATACATTATTTTGATGTGAAAAAAATGTGTTCGTAAGCTTCCTTAAACTTAGGATTCGCTACATATCTATGTAATCTTCTCTATAACTCGAAAACGGCTGGACCGAGTTTCATGGTTTGTAATTTGTAAATTTTTGTTTTTAGCAATTCCATGCAAGGTCTCATTGAAGATAAATAACACTTGAAAAAAATCATCGACCTCAGGTGGGACTCGAACCCACGTCCCATCGCATACCGGGCGAGTGCTTTGACCACTAAGCTACCGAGGACGTCACGTGACAAGATGATATTTCTCAAGTGTTTTTTCTCGCTGTCAAAGCCAGCGTATTCTGATCAATGTTGTAGCTATATGTATAGCTGAGTAGTATACTACCGTCAACACCCTATAGAAATATTTTTACAAATATTTGACTATTGGTTAAGATCAGAAATGCTTAAACATTGTAAATTTTTGTTTTTAGCAATTCCATGCAAGGTCTCATTTAAGATAAATAACACTTGAAAAAAAATCATCGACCTCAGGTGGGACTCGAACCCACGTCCCATCGCATACCGGGCGAGTGCTTTGACCACTAAGCTACCGAGGACGTCACGTGATAAGATGATATTCCTCAAGTGTTTTTTCTCGCTGTCAAAGCCAGCGTATTCTGATCAACGTTGTAGCTATATGTATAGCTGAGTAGTATACTACCGTCAACACCCTATAGAAATATTTTTACAAATATTTGACTATTGGTTAAGATCAGAAATGCTTAAACATTGTAAATTTTTGTTTTTAGCAATTCCATGCAAGGTCTCATTGAAGATAAATAACACTTGAAAAAAATCATCGACCTCAGGTGGGACTCGAACCCACGTCCCATCGCATACCGGGCGAGTGCTTTGACCACTAAGCTACCGAGGACGTCACGGTTTTTTTTTCAAGGTTTGTAATTTGTTGGATTTGTCTCCGCCCCGAATAGTAGAATAAAAAATTAAAAAATGGAAAAGCTGACGAAAAAAAAAACTGTTAGGAGTTATGAAGTTCGCCGGGTCAGCTAGTTAATAAAAGTAAACTAACTGATCTGAAGACTGGAACTACAAGATTTCTATATTACAATAAAATTCTGACGGTACGATGGAGGTAGTAAAAGGCAGTCTAGAGACGATTTTTTGAAGCAGGAGCAGGTGACGCAATCATTGAGGATAATGTACTTGGACGCAATTATCATTTGGGGCTAGCCAAGTAAAATAAGACGGACTGCAGCCTCGCTCTGTTAATTCTGACCATGAACATGACAGAAGAGACGTTACTAAAACGAATGAGATTTGATATAGCATACCAGCAAGCCAAGATACCTACTGTACCTACAAACAATGATGGTGTGATAATGATGTGATGACGTCAGTCTACTGATGGACAGAGGCCTCTCCAAATGCACGACAGTGATCCCAATCCTTGGCTATTCTTTTCCATCCATTTCCGGGTTTAAGTAGAACATCGCATTATGACAGCAGATATTAAGGTTTAAGTTAGAAATTGTAATGAGAATGAAGATGTATTAATTATAATTTTAAATATTGAGTAAGGACCTAGGTATAATGTTTTTATGTTTAGTTTATGAACATAATAAAAAATAAATTCCTTTTCTTTAATTTTGTTTTAGCTCTTTACCTCACTTAGTTTACTTTTGTTATTTACAAACACTACCGTTACAGGAAATAACCCCAATTATACTGATAGGTAGCGCCGCGCGCGATCCGCTCGTGAGCTGTACGCACGCAGCACGCGTTCCGTTACTCAATCGTTTGGTGCACCTCCTCAGCGCAACTCATGCTACGCATGTACAGAGCGCGCGATCTGCGCGCGTGCATTTCCAGTTCACTTTCCAGGTAGCTCATAGGTCGCGCGGCGCATTCGCCAGACTTGAACGCGGTCTTAGGTTAAGACCAGATCTGGCAAACGCGCCGCGAATGCGCAGGTCGCGCGCAGCACGGCCTGTGAGCTACCTGAAAAGTGAACTAATATAAATAATAAATACACGCGTGCAGATCAAAGCCTTGCATGAGTTGCGCTATGGAGGCGCACCAAACTATTGCAGTTAAGCTTCAACCAAACCAACGCGTTCAGCCTGCATGCGCGTTGGCGACTTCTCGCGTGCAAGGCCAGTGTACATCAAACGCGCGGCCTAGGTACGCGTTTAGTCCAGTCTGCTTCTACCTTCCGTTCCAAACATACTACTACCTAATGAATTTGGTGATAATGGAAGATAGCGAAACTAAAATCAAAGCTGAAATGCTTCTATAAGCAGCAGTTGTTGAAGATGAAAAAAAATGAGTATCATTTCAAATAAATTAATTTATAATCAATCTGGTAATCATTATTGACGCGGATTTCTTTTAAACAATTCGTAAAAAATCAAACATTACAATAAAAGTACTATGGATATTATCATACTATCATATCTGTCCATGACATCAAATAAACGCGCCCGCCCGATCGCGCGTGCGAACGCTGTATTTCAAGCCGCAGATGCGCAGGACGCACCGGTTTGAACTCGTCGCTACAAATGGTATTGAACTATCTGAACGCCACCGTGCATGCCATCGCGCACGCAGTATGAACGCGTTGGTTTGGTCAAGGCTTAACGGATCGCGTGATGCGCGCGTGCAGCTCATCTTAACTTCTTTTCTTAGAATGCTACCATGTAGATACTAAATAGCTAGTGAATTATGTCGATCAGGAAACGAAAAATTTTAAATAAAAAAATAAGTTTAAAAAACTATAACCCGACTACGTAAGAAAGTGGTCGTACCCACTGTATACCTACTATGATATTGTAGGTGCCAGGAACACTTCCATTGAACAGAAATGGTACTGTGATGGTAGGTTACATACAGTGGGTGCGACCACGGCTCTACCTTGACCATTTTTGTACCTGAGCATTTCTGGATTTCTATCTTAATTATTTACTTGTTTCGTCCTTTTTAGACCACTTTCTTACGTAGTCGGGTTATAGTTTTTTAAACTTATTTTAATTTACCTTAAGTAAAAGTAATTAGGTCATTTAGTTAAGTAATATACTTAATTATAAATTTGGTTAATTAATTTTGTTTATTATTATTTTAAAAGATTTAATATCAACTTCTTTTGCAGAGCGCTGCATCTTTCCATACATGCAACGACATAATCCATTCCGTTTAAAACTAATTTAATATCAAACTTTGCGACGAAATCTGGTGCAAACTTTGCATGCGTGAAATTAGAATGGAGCCTAGTTTAGACTGAAGATAGAATGCAAAACTATAAACAGCATTTATATTCTATCTTCCCCGGACAATTTGGAAGTCACTGGGGGAGGTCTATTTTCAGTAGTGGACGTCCTTTGGCTGAAATGATGATGATGATGATGTTTAATCCAAGAGGTTTACTATAGGTATCTGTTTTAACGATATATAATTACATATTTACATTGCTTATACTCTTTTTAATATGATTTTAGAATTTATTACCTACAAAAATGCCTGCCAAATGATTCGACTCCCAAATAAAAATCTGCTGAACATAGGCCTCCCCCAGTGACTTCCAGATCGGCCGATTGGAAGCGGCCTGCATCCAGCGTCGTCCTGCAACCTTTACCAGGTCGTCTGCCCACCTTGTGGGTGGGCGTCCTACGCTGCGCTTGCCGGTACGTGGCCTCTATTCCAGAACCTTTCTGCCCCATCGGCCGTCAGTTCTACGTGCTATGTGCCTCGCCCACTGCCACTTCAGCCGGCTAATCCGTCGGGCTATGTCAGCGACTTTGGTTCGTTCACGGATCTCCTCATTTCTGATTTGATCTCGCAAAGAATCACCGAGCATAGCCCTTTCCATAGCGCGTTGTGCAACTTTAAGCTTTCTTATAGGCCCATAGTAAGAGGATTAAACAACAAAGTAAAAAAAACTTGAGTTAAGTAATTGTTTGTTTGCGAAACTTTAAATGTGAAGTAGATAAGTTAATCTTTTTTGGTTCATGTGTCGTTTAGTTATATTTAAGTAACTTTATATTAAATTTAAAAACTGTCTTTTCCCCGAATGAAATGCTAAAAACGTATTTCTTTAGTCAAGTACTTAGTTAAAACTATTCTAGCATGTTAAAAGTGAATTACACAGTAGAAAGAGCTCCAAGTAAAATTAGATTTAATTTCTTTGTATTAAAACAGTAACTGTGTATGTAAATTGAAAACAAAGACACAATTATGCGATATTCGTACTACAACGGAAGACTGAACAGTATACCCGCCTATTTCCTTGCTAAATTAAGTCCTCCCCATGCTCCATTGCCGTTCAATTCTCACCCTTATGATACAGGAAACAGAGTTTAAGTATCAAAACAGTCTTGAAGCACGAAGTCATTACTTATTCAGTTAGTGCGGAATTAAAACTCATTGTAAACCTTCATAAAATCTTCGCTGTGTTATTCTGAGTATGAACATTTGTAGCTTAGTGTTTGGAAGTGTTTGTTTTGACAGTTAAGGATTATACTTTGAATAGTTTGGTTTCGTTTTAATAAATTGTTCTTACTTAGCGAATTTTAAGTCTATGGTTCTAAGTTAGAACTTCTAACTAGGGCTTGTAGTACCGGTTCGGTTTTTTCAGTCCCGGTACTGGGCTATCCAGTAGTCCCGGTTCTTCTTAAAAACAAAGACAATTTAGGGTCCCTATTACTAAGGCTCCGCTGTCCGTCTGTCTGTCTGTCTGTCCGTCTGTCACCAGGCTGTATCTCATAAACCGTGATAGAGAGTTAAATTTTTTACAGATTATGTATTTTATTTCTGTTGCCGCTATAACAACAAATACTAAAAAACAGAAAACAATAAATATTTAAGGGGGATCCCGTACAACAAACATGTTTTTTTTGACGTTTTTATAGACTATGGTACGGAACCCTTCGTGCGCCGCAATTGGCCGGTTTTTTATTTAAGAAGCCAGGATTGGTAATTTTTTGATATCGCATTGCTTTGATTTGATTGATCAGGGTACGGTGAATTTTTAATGTTTTTGAGCGGCAATAAACTATGGCGATAAGTAGTAATTATTGTCCTTCTAAAAAAACTAGAGCACCATCATCGAAATCTCATAATGAAAGTATCTCCCTGCAATACATAGTGAGATTTGTATTTCTAATTCTTTGTTATGAATGCTCATTGAGGTATACTATAGTACATTATACCCTCAGTGTTAATGTTCTATTGTCTTTTAAATTGAAAATTCCAAATGAGAGCCTAAGCTCTAGGTCTATGCACCAGGGATGACCTAAAACAGAGTGACACAAGCTGCTGTAGAAGATTTCAACACACCACGTAATTTCACGAGTCCACCAGAATGACAAAAAGACTGAGGGGCAAGCTTTTATTCTATATTTCCTTTTATTTATCCTTATAAAAAGCTTTGAAGTTTAGTCAAGTACTTTATCAAACAGTATAAATAAATTATAATAGAATGAACTCAATTAAGTGGTAGGTACTTGATCAGTTAAATCAATGGCAAGAACAGTTCTAAAAGTGTATTGTCATTATTTGTTATAGATTTATGAGTATAATATAAGGTTTTTATTTCAATTTTTTTTTATAAGTCACGTTATATTTTTAGTCTTAATATCTATTTCTTTAGTGTAACTGCTTTAAGAACTGCCTACACCAAAAGTCGTTCAACTCAAGTTTTGCCGTAAAGCCCCATTCCACTGCCACATTTAGGACGAATGAAATATTCCTTACACCTGATAGAGCTCACAGAAAAAAGCCAGTCTATTTTGTAAAACGCACGTTTGAAAATATGTTAATGACAGTGACACTTTAAATTTTTGTTTTTAGCAATTAACATGCTAGGTTTATCTAAGATTTTTAATACTTGAAAAAAATCGTCCGCCTCAGGTGGGATCCGAACCCACGTCCATCGCATACCGGGCGAGTGCTTTGACCACTAAGCTACCGAGACGTTAGTCAACTCGACGAAATCTTTCAAGTGGTTCTCGCTGTCAAAGCGATGGACGTAGGTTCGGATCATACCTGAGGCGGACGATTTTTTCAAGTATTAAAAATCTTAGTGACACTTTAATTAATACAGCCCCCCTAGCATGACCAACAAAACACGATATGATATGATCATCATCATTATTTCAGCCACAGGACGTCCACTGCTGAACATAGGCCTCCCCCAGTAACTTCTGTCATCGGGGGGTTGTTGCCATACTCGCCACGCTTGGCAGGCTCCAGACTCACCAACCCGAGCGCAGTTTTTTATATTGTTTCGCACACAGACGCTGCTCCCCGTCTCGTGCTACAGGATTTAGTCGCCTCTTACGACACGCCTCCTGTTGGCGGTGGGGAAGTGTATTCTTTACGGCCGTCCCCACACGGCACTATGATATGATATAGCGATTTATCGACACCCAACTGTCAAAATATGATATACATAGCCACCATCTTAAACTATTAGCGAAACATATTTTGACAGATTGGGTGTCGATAAATAGCTATATCATATCATGGTTTGTTGGTCGGGGGAAGGGGGGGCACAGCGCACTTTAGGACCGACAGTCGCAAGCAGTTTTTTTACTGTTTCTACTATTTTATTTATTGCCACCAGGGCGGTAATCACGAACTCTTAAACCCATAGCGAATCCTAAGTCTATGCTTAAACCAATCTCAAATCTGTCAAACATTATCAAATCTGTCAAATTTTGTATGGAATGACGTACCAAAATTGACACATTAGACAGCTTTGACATTGTTTTAAAAGTTTATAGTTACACGCACAATGATTAGATTGAAAACCAGACGAATGCAGTCTTACGTTTGACTTTCTGCAGTCATGATATCAACTGCACGCGGTCGGCTGCAGTCGAGTGAAGTCAATATCAACTGTATGCAGTCGAGCCTTCAACTTCGCGCGGTCGGCTACAGTTGTGTAGTGTCGCCGCATGCTGTCTACCGCCGTTCGCATGCAGTTAGTCTGCAGTTAGTCTTGGAGTCGAACGCGCGTCGGTTGCGTCGAATGTGTCTTGGCGAGACACTGATTCTTTTAGTAAATCGTTTAATTGATCAAATGCAGCAACTGACATTCTAAAGTAGTTGTAAAATTTACGTTCATCTTGTCTTAATTTCAGATACAGTATGAAAAAATCACCTTCCGTATAGCAAAGGATTAATCCATATCCGCGCTGCACGTTGCAGCTTTTTAATTAGATTACATCGCTGCCGGCGCGGCGCCGTATTAATAATATTGAGAGAAGTAGTGGTACTGGTGCGACTTCACGCGGTTGCTGTGGTGCAGTCCGTCTGATGTCAGCCTAAGTGATGCGTTTTTTTTCATCAGCTAAATTTTGGAATCCATCGAGAACTCAGCTTTCTCACACCCAAATGTTTGTGTAATATTGACTTTATTTGACTCATGACTATGTCCAAAGATGTCCAGATCTCATGGTAGGTCACATGCTTGTCTGTTTCGATAGTACGGCGCGCAGCATCAATGTTTTGTTGATCACAGCAGTGCACTGGAGACCTTCACGAATTTCATCGTGGAGATTTGACACGACCGCGTTTAAATTAGCGCAGCAGAGCCGAACGCGGCTCTGCTGCGCTAATTGCACTTAAAATCGTAAAAATTCACTCAACGATAATTTTAACGAGTTAAATCCATTTTATGGTAATTACGCATTTTAGAATAACGCCACAATGTGGAAACAATCGACAGTCAGATGAAACAATTCTATTCTACGGCTAAAGAGTTCCATTTTCAAATGTAGTAATAACTTTTTAATAAATATTATACTGTTTATGTAAGTGGCCATTTCCGGAAACTTTTAATGTGATCTATATCAAGGATACTATTTTTTGTAATTTTTTAGCCATTAGACGTCCACTGCTGAACATAAGCCTCTCCTAATGTCTGTTATTATAGATAAATACCCTTAATTGCACACCAAACAAAGTAATTAAAGTTTGGTGTGCATTAAGGGTATTTATCTATAAGTAAATACTATTTTACACGAATATTTTTTTTCAAGAAAACGTATCACGTGTTTTATTGACAGTAGCGTGTTTTAAGTTAGCTTAATTGGCTGTTCTATTTTGGCCAATCCTAACCTTGGCACAAACGCGTAAAGGCGTTGAATTTTCTATAACCTGACTGCTTTATACGTATAATACCCTCTCTGGACGGTAATTTTCTTTTTACGTACGTTTCTGGTGCTTTTGTGTGCCAATGAAAATGTGGGATGGAATAATATTTTGTAACGCACGTTGATACTCTTGACCGCTGTCCTATATGACTGGTGTATTTAAAAATGAAAAATGTATTAATTTAATACATACGATCTAAAATTCTAAACCAACGAACTGACCAACTGTCATCAATTTGTATAAAGAAGGCACCTAATATTGTTTTGAGATTTTCAATGCTGGTCACATAGAAAAAGTTGTAGTGTAGATGGATGTTAGTTACTGAACTTTTTATGTATTACTAACGAAAGAAATGAAAGGAACTTTTTATGTATTAATAACGAAAGAAATAAAATAAATATTAAATTACGTGTATATAAACGCTCAGCATTTATCATCAGACATACACATATTCACACATTGCCAGCGGGAGGACGTGCAGGGAGCAGCGACGCAACGACATATAAGCGGACGACGATGTTCACCTTTTTTTAATCCAGCCACTGCTAGCCTTATTCTTAAGGTCGTCAGTCCATCGAGCTGGGAGGTGTCGTAAACTATGTGGTCTCCACTTGAGTACTTATACGTTCACTCCACCTTTCATCGGTTTTCCAACTAAAGTAGCTTATAAATAAATAAATATTGAACATCACATACATTGCTCTGATCCTAAGGTAAGTAGCTAAAACACTTGTGTTATAGAAACGACAAACAACGACGGTACCACAACATCCAGACCCGAGACAATATAGAAAAGTACGTTTTTTACATTGACCCGACCGGGAATCGAACCCGGAACCTCAGAGATGGCGACGCCAAGTCCAGCATGCATGCCTTCAGTTCACTCCACCTTACATCGGTATTATGACTGATGTTACAATTTTCGCTAGCCAAAAGATAAAACAGACTTTACAAAATTCCATTACTTTTTCCAAATACTTAATTCCCTGTTTTCTACCTCCAGATAAGAAATCTTTTGTTGCTCCAAACTCCAGCCAGCGGTTCCAAGCTCCAAAGAAGTATTTACAAGTACTGTCTAGGAAACAAGTAACAACGCAGACAAAAATAGGAATTGACAAAGACTGCGTTCACAATGGCAGAAACTAAAGGTTGCTTACTTGTGTAGGTACAGGCGGCGTCAGACACAGATGTAGAGTGGATGGAAACTCCATGTTTTAAAGTAAGTAGGTACATTTAAATAAGATAAATAAAGAAATTTTCTCCACAGTCACACCAATTATATAGCCCCAAGCCAAGCAAAGCTTGTATTATGGCGACTAGGATAACCGATACTCATATTTAAATATGTTTATAAACATCCATGACTTAGGTACAAATGCTCATGCTCATCACTCTAACATTTACTCCTTGCGAGATCGAACTCGCAACCACCAGGCATTGTAGTCCGGAGCGCGAACCAGTACACCAGACGGTCGTCATTTAGCATTTACATGGGGCAGAAAGGTTAAACGTAGTGTAGGACGTCCACCCGCAAGGCTGGTTGCTGGAAAGCGCTGGATGCAGGCCGCAACTGGCCAATCTGGAAGTCATGGGGGAGGCCTATGTTCAGCAACCTCCTTCTTTTTTGAGGTCGATTTAAAAGAAGTAATTTCATAAAATATACGTGTGATCGGTAATGAAGAATGTTCACTATTTTTTTTAATATAAGCTCTCCATATTTTCTGTCAAAAATAAAAAATACAAGTGAAAGAATTACTTCGATACGTCAATTAGTTTCCGATTTATAGAAGTAAACGTGTGACGGTGTGACGTCATCTCACAACACTCGCTCAGTCCGTTCGCACTCTTATCAACACGGTGTCTGGCGACTTGCTACTAAGCGGAGCGTTGTAAATTGACGTCCCCTGCGTGACTGTTAGCGGGACAAGATATTTATCGTAAGTTTAAATGCCTGTAAAATCAAAACTTATAGATATGTTTGACTACAACAAAAACTAGTGTATTTGTATACATACAAGCTTTACTGTAACAAACTTTCAACCGATTTGGCATACCTATTAACATTCTCCATTTAGTAAAAGTAACAAAATTAGTTGAGATTTTGATGTTAGTCTCATTTAAGCAATAAAACCATTCTAAAGAGGTTAAATTTTGAGTTATTTCAATTGCATCTTCACATACACGCTCTGATGTTTAGAAAGGATGGTAGGCCCTATGTATCACTTAAATATATAAACATTTCTTTTTCGAGATGTTAATTTTAGCAGGAGCATAGAAAACATTTTATAGAATAGAAGATTATATGAGAAAAACTGGACAAGGATATTATCAAAAAATGATTTTTGCATTAAGACCCTGTTTCTTTGTTACAAATGTATAGTTTTCAGATTTTTCCCTATACTTAAAGTATAAAATGGTATTACTTGCCAAATTTTATAGTTCAAGATCAACGGAATATACCCTATAAATTTTGATTCCCTTGAGAGTGTCGAAACAAACGTTTTTTACGGCACAAACGGCCGTATCTTATTTTTTACGTTAACTAAGAAGTTTGATTTGTATACAGCTTCAAGAGACTGTAAACTTGAGTATCTCGTTTTAATTTCAACTTGATACCTCCACGCGTTCAGATAAAGGGTCTTGGTCTTGAGTGACATGACAGACAGACGAACAGACGGACAACAAAGTTATCCTTTATGGGTTCCGTTTTTTTTCCTTTTGAGGTATGGATTCCTAAAAAGTACAGTGGTAAGTTTGTTTCATTCAGTATCTTTAAATCCGTGTTGTCTTCGCCTTGCGCAGGTTCAGACAAAGACCGCACTAAAGCAGATGTGCCTAGAGCTTGATTACAGAGACGCTTATTATTCGACGTATCTGTACTGAGTTTGCTCCTGCCGTTATCCTTAGGGAACTGCTAATCTACTTGTTAAATATTTCGCTAATTAACAACTTAAGAGTTAAGCAGTGATTATAATAATGTATTTATAAAGGTGTACAGACTACCTGGTAAAGGTTGCAGGAAGCCGCTGGATGCATGCCGCTCTGGAAGTCCCTGGCCTCCCCCAGTGACTTCCAGATCGGCTGGTTGGAAGTGGACCTATGTTCAGCAGTTGACGTCCTGTGGCTGAAATGATGATGATGATAATTTAAAACGTATTTAAGTTAGGCTTAAAATGTTAATTATCTTTAAACAGCGTAGTCACAAATATTTTTAAGAACCTACCTCTATACCTCTTATAGATGTTGTCTAATTTCCACTTGCAAAACACATCTTTGAAATACAATGAATGCTAACACATTTATTAAACATCATACTGTTTTTTCAGTAATTTGACAGTGACAGAAACAGAATGATGTTTTAAAAAAAACAGTGAATTTAAATGTTTTCTCTTTACTTATTCGATGAGGAGTTAACATGCCTCAATTCCAACAAATGTTTTGGATGTTAATCATATTATTACCCTTACATTTGAGTGGCAGAGCTAGACAGAACAAGCTCATTACACTAGCCGAGTGGTGTATCATCACTATCATCAGGGTTGCCACTGCGTTGAAGATGTTTGAACAGCGGCCGACAAGTCTGCTCTTGCGGTGTAACGACCCTACGGGACGGCAACGTGCTTCTAATTGCAGACATGGCGCTTTTCCAATGATGGCGACACTAACTGTTTTTGACGTGATAACGTCTTATAAATCGACGAACGCCGGCTGCACGCACAAAAAAGTGTCACGTTCCGCGTGCGAGCGTGAGCGAGGAACAAGCGATAGAGAGGCACGATCGGCCTTAGCATTTGGCTTGTGTGTGACGCATCAATCTTTTTTCCACTCTATCGGCCGATGCGTCCGAGCACCATCAATATTTTCCTTTGTTTTCTTATGAGGTTGTCACGTAGAATTATCGTCCGTAAACCGACTTTACAGACGACCATTTTTTTATATTTGTGCCAAACAACAAATTTTAATGCATCCGGGACCCTTTCGCTTATCAGTAAATATATTTTTGGGTGAATTAAAAAAGGTAGGAAAGAATTGGGTGAATTAAGAAAGGTAAAATTGTAATAAACCTTACGTATCTTGGACAACAATAAAACAAAATATTTCCGTTTATCTTAATGGTCGACAATATGGTTGTAGAGAAACCTTATTATACTTTGTCTATGGTGTTTGAGTTATAAGTTTCAATTGTTTTTATGAGAATATTGTAGTAGGAAACTTTGATGTCAATGGAATAAATATAGAAAGGAAACATACGCAAAAATATATGTTTTTCCTTTAATGGTATTATCATACTGCACTTAGCCTACCATTATAATGTTTTTTTTTTCCAAATCTTTGTAATAAAACATTTCAGTATTTAATCGTAAGTTTTTAATTTAACCTTCAATCTAGTTCAATTCTTTACTAAGTGATGTCGATTGGTACACAGTAGGTAGGACTTTAACTTTAGTTAGTTAAGTAATAGCCATGCAATAAAAGGAACATTACTTTCTTGGTAACGAATAAAAACATACAATCAGCTTTAACCCCTGAAAATCAGACATCCAAATGGAAAACCGCGGCGGAACAGACGAGAAAAACACGTAAAAACACACTCGAAACGCGTCGGAGTGTTTGAGGCTCACTCAAGCGCGGACGTGTCGCTACATAGCGCCACGTCGCGGGCGGAGCGATGAGCGACGAGCGATTCAAATATATTGAATAAATAAGACGGAGTAAAATAAATTAAATTTTAATTTTGAACATCATCACATATATTGCTCTGATCCTAAGGTAAGTAGCGAAAGCACTTGCGTTATAGAAACCAGAAACAACGACGGTACCACAACACCTAGACTCGAGACAATATAGAAAAGTTCGTTTCCTACATAGACCCGACCGGGGATCGAACCCGGAACCTTAGAGATGGCGACGACATTTCAGACAGACAGTCCGGCGTGCTTGCCTCTCGGCTACGGAGGTCGTCGAGATTGACTGTCGTTACGGCAGAGCTATAACTATTAGTTGTTTATTGATATCAGAAGATAAGCTTTAAAAAATAGGCGCTAGAGTTAAAACCGGCCGAAATAGTTGGTAACTTCTGAAATGAGTCAACTCATTGGCTGAGCATTGTTACACTACGACCATTTGGTGGGGCTACGTCGTAGCAACTACGCATTGTCTACGGACTACGCGTAGATACTACACTGGAAACTACAGTATTTCGTAGTACATACGGCATTAGCACTTATACTCGTATAGGATGTACAAGAGAATAGAACACACTTTAAAACCATGTGATCAGCTGATTGTATACAAAAAAAACTATGGGAGCAACATCAAAATCGAGAATTTATTTTTGCTGTTCCACCATACAAACTTACTCGCATACCTAGACGATAATGAATGGAGCATCTGAAATAAAAAATACGATTTCGATATTGATGACAACAATGCGGAAACGGTGCGCCTACGCACTCGTTCGTCTTGGAGGCAGTACCAACACAATCCTGAAGGTTTTTGTAGACCAATGGAATTCATCGCTCCTTCAGAGATGGGTGTTAATTTATACAAAAAATTAAATTAAAATATTAAATATAACTAATGTAATTTCATGATGTGATCCTAATATTTACTATCAATAGTCTTAGGTTAAATTGATACGGGCCGAGCCTGAATTAAAATATTTTGAATTTGAATAGTAATGATTTTTTTACTACGTCCCAGTTTCCCGCTAGCATCTCCTACCTTACGCCCAGGCCGAAGCAGGCTAGACTATCCGAGTGGTGTACTATTCAGCACTCTTGACATCTAGCTAATGTATTTCTACGCATATTTATGTTTGTCACTGCGTTTTTTGTTGTCGCTCCTCCACTCGAGTAACTCAAAAGAGTTTTTTTTTGTGGAACAAATGAAGGTTTTTAAAAACGCGTGTCTGAGGGAAATAGAGGATCCTTCGTAGTGCCTAGTTGCTACTGTATGGTTATTGTAGGAAGGATTTTTTTTATAAAAACAACGTCCTTTTGGACAGAGTTAGCTGACTTATTATATATCACTTTTGAGTCGCTTTGCAGCCATCAATAAAAATAATACTTGGAAAACAACACCACAAACTTTACTTTGGACCTATGGTAAATGACCAAAGCAGTTGTGTAACAGCGATTATAAACAACGACGGTAACTCAGACGTCACTGAATGTAGTTATTTTATAAAATTAGTAGGACATTGTAATAGCTGTCAAGGCAGTGGGCTGGCTATATTGGCTATAGATAGAGCCTATAACCAATAAGGTAGACCTGCCCCCTAACCATGAACTCTAAAAACAATCCCAAAGTTGTCAAATCTGTCATTTTTGGTACGTCATTTCATACAAAATTTGACAGAAATGATAATGTTTGACAGATTTGTGATTGTTTTAACAGTTCATGGTTAGGGCCCTGTTTACGAATTGAAACAAATGTCCGCATCAAAACTCATTTATTTGTTACTTTCTCAAATCAGTATATCAGTTTGGAAAAAACCAGATGATACCGCGGTGTAACAATGAACAGCGCCATCTATGTATAATTTTAGGAACTAATATGCAGATTCTTACTAAACAAGACCTGTTCTTGAATGGAGACTGCAACTTGGGAAACTCAGCATAAGCAACCCTTCGACAAGTAGGGCAATGACAGCATTTACAAATAAATACATTCCCATACCAATCACGAACCAAGTCGCGCAGCGTGGGATGTCCGCAAACCAGAGAGACGACCTGACAAAGGTTGCAGGAAGCCGCTGGATGAAGGCCGCTTCCAGTCGGAAAATCTGTAAGTCACTGGGGAGGCCTGTGTCCTGCAGTGGAAGTGATGATGATGAACTATTACAATAAATTGTTACCAATTAGCCCCAAACTAAGCAACGCTCGTATGTATTAGTAGGTATTGCGAAAAAAATCTGTTCGATGCGAAAGGGATTGTTTGTACTGCTTAAATACAACACATTTTCTATAAACCCACATTTAAACACATCAAAATCTTATCTTAAACCTCTCCAAACAATATTTGTAAGCTGGTAGACGGTTTCTTTGGACAATGGTTTATGAATGGGTCTTGTGAGGTTAGAAAATCATATTTTAAGCATTCCTACTCCTTGCTCTTAAGTTTTGAACCGTAGTTGCTGTGTGCATAGACAATCATGAGCGGGGTCTATCCTTATTTACCTTCAAAAGAGATTTATGTTTTTTGTAACACTACTGACTCACTAACTCACTAGGCCCGATCCCGATTCGACCAAACACAGAGTTATCCCAGTTTAACTATTACGAGTATACCTACGTTACTCGTTGAATTCACGGTTACGGATGCGAACTCGGAAAAGAAAACTTCTTTCCCGCTTTTATAAATATTGTTGGCGATTCCGCTGTACCTAAACTGAATTCAGTATTTTGCTCCTAGTGAAGGTAGACTACTAATTTAGAAATGTGAGTAAAGAATTAACTGAATTAGTTTTCTGCAATAAATTTCGTGACGTTTTAAGTATACTTATAAAAAGTCGTATTTTTGAAGTAATAAATTAATATTGAATTCGAACACGAATACGATTCGTGTGCGAACCCTATTTCTATTGCGCCCGATTTCCGCATTTTTGAATCACTCGAATTAAGAATTGATTTTTATTTTACTATTTTCGTTCCTCGCAGACAATAATAAAAACTGGAACGCAGTTTATTTTATTTTAAAAATTGGCAATGAATCGCTTTAAACGGAACGAAAAAAAAATGTATACCATTCGTAGCAGAATTCACGGAATGCATTTTCAAATATATTGATTTTCTGTATTCGTATGCGAGTCTTGCCATTTCGTATTCGAATTCCAATTTTAATGTTTTAAAAAGTCTCCTGATGCTTTTTGACAGATTTTAGTTATCTATTTTCATTCACTAAAGGTAAACAGAGCCTTTATTGGCTGTTAGATTAGTTTAGTTAGAGTGTGGTACAACCGAACCGCTACCATTAATCGATAAATAGCTCTGAAAGTAGAATATTTCTCCTAGTAACTAGTTATTTTAAAACTAGTTTTAGTAAAACTAGTTATTTTCCTGTTTCTTAAAAGATCTTCAGCACAAAATTTTCCTAGTAGATGTTGCTAACGATAAAACAACATCGTAGTCTGTTAAAGTTGATTTTTCTGTCCCAATTAGAACTAACAAGGTTTTTAATTTCTTACAAACTGCTTCATACCGCAGCCTGCTTTGAAAACAATAGGGAAATATTCTTCAAATTATTTTTTCATTTATTACTTAACACATGAAGACCATTAAGCCTGTTTCTTAACGCTGGAACACATCGAGTGCTCTAATGTAACTAAAACGCTTTTGCTGCAACGCTCTCTTTGGCACGCTACCGCTAGAACGCTCCTACTTGAACGGTACTATTTCCTCTCTCTCGCTAGAACTATCTCGGTAATGCATTTTTACTGCAACGCAAGAGCGTTGGTAATAAGAATTAGAAGGCTCCCGCTTAAACGCAACTGCTTCAACGCTCCTGCTGGGTCGTTTTCACTGAACGCTTTTACTTGAATGCTCTCATTAGGACGCTCCTGCTAGCAAGTGACTTATTTGACACTCCCGCTGGGACACTGCAAATCTCTTGCCGCAATGCTCCTGTCCTGCTGGATCTTTCCTGGTTGAGCGCCATGAACGCCACTGCTGCAATTTTCCCATTGGAAACCATAAGCTGAAACGCTATTGCTACAACGGCGTGGCGTGACGTTCCATCAGGGAGTGTTGGAACGTCACGCTACTAGAACCGAAAGCTCCTACGACAAATATTTCTACTTGAACGCTCCTACTTGAATGGCAATGCTGTTCGCATTCCCTTTTTTTTCATCAGATCCATGTAATTTTCTTAAATGGTTTCGTTATTAAATAAATAAATAAATATTGGGCAACATCACATACATTGCCTTGATCCTGAGGTAAGTAGCTAAAGCACTTATAGAAATCAGAAACAATGAACCGTCGTTGCACCGAACTTTTCTATATTGGCTCGGGTCTGGGTGTTGTGGTACCGACCAGAACACCCAGACCTGAGCCAATATAGAAAAGTTCGTTTTCTACATTGACCCGACCGGGGATCGAACCCGGAACCTCGGAGATGGCGGCGCCATTTAAAGTCCAGCGGGCTCGCCTCTCGGCTACGGAGGTCATATTGTTTCTTTAACCACTGTGGAAACATTATGACTCTACAAGATTTATCTTTACTGTGCCAGAAATGCCCTTTTTCTGGTCTTGTAGTTGCAGTTATTATATTTGCTATACATGCAATAGCCGGTAATAACTATGTTAAAACAATAAATCACTTCTAACTAACTTACCTTATATGAATGGTTACGAAATTGGCTAAGCTTTTCTTCAGTAAATGAAAGAACGAAATCAAATAAAAGTAGCAACTTGGACTCGGCATTACTCATTCACTTAGGTTCTGCACTTAGTTGCTGACCGAGGGTGAAAATTGCATTTTAGCACAACTCCACTTGAAGATAGGGCTGTCTACTCTCAGGAGTTTAGTACGAAAATGTTTTATTAGTTACTATGAAATCCCATACTGTCGGTAGCCCTACCTTATTAAATACCAAAAGAACACAGACTTCATGGGACTAGAAGAAAAAGTTACTGAATCAAAGTTCGGTTGTCTTTTTAAAACTTGCTAGATTTATGTTTATGTTAGATAGAGCCCTTTATTGCACACTAAACTTAGAAGTTACAATTGATGTGTACAGAAAGATGTACGATTTTGGCGGTCTTATCGCTATTAGCGATATTTTCCAGACAACCATTAGGTGGAGGACAAATATACATTAGGGGAAAGTGGTGTTCCTACAACATCGAGCACATAGAGTAGTACTTATGAACCATCTATTACATGCGAAACTGGTTAGTCATTTTTCACTTAAACTTGAGATGAGATGACAAGTTGTCAACTCTCGTCCATACTTTTTATTTTATTTTATTTTACTTTACTTTATTAAGAAAACCAACAGCGTATTTAAACAATGTTAGCATATTTTAGTTGACACTCAATATGGCCAATAACAGGTTTCCCTTAACTACTAAATAACTATTAAATACTAAAATAGTAGGTACGTTACTGATGAAATAATGGCAGAAACAAGAATAATTACATATGGTCGATGGATCAGGATAAAATGGCTCGTCCTGCTATGCCCACCCGTAGGTAACTGTTAACCGACTTCAAAAGAGGAGTTCTCAATTCGTCAGAATCTTTTTATTTACTATCCTTTTTTGTCAGTAATAATTTTACCGTGTTATCGATTTTGATGTTTTCTGTGTGTGATACTCCTATTTTGAAAATAAGAGCCTTTGGGCCATGTTCGAAACAGGATTTCGAAATAGGGGTTCTCAATTACAGATAAAGCAAAACAAGGTTAACGTACCTAATACCTTTTAATCCTTTGTTTGACCCCTGATATTGTGGACAATAAGACTTCTCTTATCTTACCACACACACTCACGTTCTGAAAACGGCAGGTCAACCTACCCAAAAGGTAAAGATCATCCAACTAATTTTAAACTTAAAGTCTTACATAATAGAGATCAATATTAATTGAGAAAATTTGACGTTTTGTGGTAGTTTGAGGAGCTGTTGTCTGTACAACACAAAATACAGGATGTCTAAGAGAATAGGACACTCCTTAAAACCACGTGATCAGCTGGTCATATACAACAACTTTTTCTAAGGGAGCAACATCGAAATCGAGAATTTTTTTCAGCTTCTCCATACAAACCTACTCGCATACCTAGATGATAATTTATGAAGCATCTGAAAATAAAACCACGATTTCGATTTTGCTCCCATATGAAAAGTTGTTGTATATGACCAGCTGATCACGTGGTTTTAAGGAGTGTCCCATTCCTTTGTACACCCTGTGTATAAGTATCAGCCCTGGCAACTAATAAGTAGTACTGGCCGTTTGGATAGTCGGCAGGTCGGACGATGTTTGTTAATTGATTGCGACTGTACTCCTGAAATTTGTTGTAAATGGAACCTGCCTTTGGGGTTCACAGAGCGGATAAATTAGTTTGCTTTAATACAGGGTGAGTGGACTACTCTATTAAGTATTTTGGTGTAACATGATAACGTTTAATAAAGGGGTTTCTAAATTCCCACGACCGGAAATCAAACCTACTACCACTGTGCCAATCAAACGACCTCTTAGTCACGTTATAACAGTACATCTTTTATGTTTATATAACTTCATAAATTATCATCTAGGTATGCGAGTAGGTTTGTATGGAGAAGCTGAAAAAAATTCTCGATTTCGATGTTGCTCCCTTAGAAAAAGTTGTTGTATATGACCAGCTGATCACGTGGTTTTAAGGAGTGTCCTATTCTCTTAGACATCCTGTATTTTGTGTTGTACAGACAACAGCTCCTCAAACTACCACAAAACGTCAAATTTTCTCAATTAATATTGATCTCTATTATGTAAGACTTTAAGTTTAAAATTAGTTGGATGATCTTTACCTTTTGGGTAGGTTGACCTGCCGTTTTCAGAACGTGAGTGTGTGTGGTAAGATAAGAGAAGTCTTATTGTCCACAATATCAGGGGTCAAACAAAGGATTAAAAGGTATTAGGTACGTTAACCTTGTTTTGCTTTATCTGTAATTGAGAACCCCTATTTCGAAATCCTGTTTCGAACATGGCCCAAAGGCTCTTATTTTCAAAATAGGAGTATCACACACAGAAAACATCAAAATCGATAACACGGTAAAATTATTACTGACAACAAAGGATAGTAAATAAAAAGATTCTGACGAATTGAGAACTCCTCTTTTGAAGTCGGTTAACAGTTACCTACGGGTGGGCATAGCAGGACGAGCCATTTTATCCTGATCCATCGACCATATGTAATTATTCTTGTTTCTGCCATTATTTCATCAGTAACGTACCTACTATTTTAGTATTTAATAGTTATTTAGTAGTTAAGGGAAACCTGTTATTGGCCATATTGAGTGTCAACTAAAATATGCTAACATTGTTTAAATACGCTGTTGGTTTTCTTAATAAAGTAAAGTAAAATAAAATAAAATAAAAAGTATGGACGAGAGTTGACAACTTGTCATCTCATCTCAAGTTTAAGTGAAAAATGACTAACCAGTTTCGCATGTAATAGATGGTTCATAAGTACTACTCTATGTGCTCGATGTTGTAGGAACACCACTTTCCCCTAATGTATATTTGTCCTCCACCTAATGGTTGTCTGGAAAATATCGCTAATAGCGATAAGACCGCCAAAATCGTACATCTTTCTGTACACATCAATTGTAACTTCTAAGTTTAGTGTGCAATAAAGGGCTCTATCTAACATAAACATAAATCTAGCAAGTTTTAAAAAGACAACCGAACTTTGATTCAGTAACTTTTTCTTCTAGTCCCATGAAGTCTGTGTTCTTTTGGTATTTAATAAGGTAGGGCTACCGACAGTATGGGATTTCATAGTAACTAATAAAACATTTTCGTACTAAACTCCTGAGAGTAGACAGCCCTATCTTCAAGTGGAGTTGTGCTAAAATGCAATTTTCACCCTCGGTCAGCAACTAAGTGCAGAACCTAAGTGAATGAGTAATGCCGAGTCCAAGTTGCTACTTTTATTTGATTTCGTTCTTTCATTTACTGAAGAAAAGCTTAGCCAATTTCGTAACCATTCATATAAGGTAAGTTAGTTAGAAGTGATTTATTGTTTTAACATAGTTATTACCGGCTATTGCATGTATAGCAAATATAATAACTGCAACTACAAGACCAGAAAAAGGGCATTTCTGGCACAGTAAAGATAAATCTTGTAGAGTCATAATGTTTCCACAGTGGTTAAAGAAACAATATGACCTCCGTAGCCGAGAGGCGAGCCCGCTGGACTTTAAATGGCGCCGCCATCTCCGAGGTTCCGGGTTCGATCCCCGGTCGGGTCAATGTAGAAAACGAACTTTTCTATATTGGCTCAGGTCTGGGTGTTCTGGTCGGTACCACAACACCCAGACCCGAGCCAATATAGAAAAGTTCGGTGCAACGACGGTTCATTGTTTCTGATTTCTATAAGTGCTTTAGCTACTTACCTCAGGATCAAGGCAATGTATGTGATGTTGCCCAATATTTATTTATTTATTTAATAACGAAACCATTTAAGAAAATTACATGGATCTGATGAAAAAAAAGGGAATGCGAACAGCATTGCCATTCAAGTAGGAGCGTTCAAGTAGAAATATTTGTCGTAGGAGCTTTCGGTTCTAGTAGCGTGACGTTCCAACACTCCCTGATGGAACGTCACGCCACGCCGTTGTAGCAATAGCGTTTCAGCTTATGGTTTCCAATGGGAAAATTGCAGCAGTGGCGTTCATGGCGCTCAACCAGGAAAGATCCAGCAGGACAGGAGCATTGCGGCAAGAGATTTGCAGTGTCCCAGCGGGAGTGTCAAATAAGTCACTTGCTAGCAGGAGCGTCCTAATGAGAGCATTCAAGTAAAAGCGTTCAGTGAAAACGACCCAGCAGGAGCGTTGAAGCAGTTGCGTTTAAGCGGGAGCCTTCTAATTCTTATTACCAACGCTCTTGCGTTGCAGTAAAAATGCATTACCGAGATAGTTCTAGCGAGAGAGAGGAAATAGTACCGTTCAAGTAGGAGCGTTCTAGCGGTAGCGTGCCAAAGAGAGCGTTGCAGCAAAAGCGTTTTAGTTACATTAGAGCACTCGATGTGTTCCAGCGTTAAGAAACAGGCTTAATGGTCTTCATGTGTTAAGTAATAAATGAAAAAATAATTTGAAGAATATTTCCCTATTGTTTTCAAAGCAGGCTGCGGTATGAAGCAGTTTGTAAGAAATTAAAAACCTTGTTAGTTCTAATTGGGACAGAAAAATCAACTTTAACAGACTACGATTAGGGATTGCAATCCAGCGACGTTTTCAATCCAGCGGAATTTTTGCTGGATTGACCTGAATCCAGCTGGATCCAGCGCGGATCCAGCAAAACGTGGAACGAAAATAAAAAGACGACATTTTTAAGACTTTTTTTATTAATTTGTACTTCTTACGATAATCTTTGAAATCTTCCACTCATTTGGTGATATCTTATATTAATTTGCTTTGGTTTTTTAATAATTTGAGATCAAAATAATCAACATAAAATTAAATAACAAACATATAACCTTATATTCATATAACATTTAAGATAATGTTTCTAAGTAAGCACTATCTTATTAATTACGCATATGTTTAATGATAGGACGGCTAATCAGTAGCAATCAGTCTCACAAATTAAACTTAATTAAAATTCTTTTAAAAAAGGACCGTAACAATAACACTATTTTAATTTTCAATAGTATTTTTGTATCAAACAAAAAAAGCTTTGAAATAATCTTTTCTCCGCTCGTTAATCCTTAATAATTAAGCAGTTTAAAGTCTGACGATAAGAGACTACTTCTTTTTTTGAATTCTCTGAAAGTAAGACCTTAGAAAACAAATTTTATCTATAGTCTTATCTCCCAACCTGCTTCGCACAGAACTGCATATGTAACCGGCTGCTGAGAATGCCCTTTCGGCCTCTACACTGGTCGGTTTTAAGGTCATTAAATACTCATAAACCAATGATAAATGTTCACCTCGCACTCCTTCGCTCTCATAAACGCTCATTTCTTTTTTCAGGATCTTTTCGTAATCTAATTGACCACTTGGCTTTTGTTTATTAAAGTTCTCCTTCTCTCTTTTAAGTTCTATCTCAAGCTCTAGCTCTAAAGTCATTTTAACGGGTTCTGCGTCATCATCTACACGATCTTCTTCTATCTCCATGGTATCTTCTTGCACCGGCTCTACAATATATTGTTTATTTACTCGTTTTAACAATGTTTTTATCTCCTGCCGCATCGCATTCTTTTTTGGCAATGGAAAATAGCCAGGTTTTTTTACTGCTTCTTCATACTTTTTTGGATTTTTCAAGTACACTAACGTACCAGTAACTTCGGAGAGGCGTCGTTCTGCGATTCTGTTGCGTAGTGCTTCAGCTAGCTCGGCGCTTAGGGAAGTGCCCTGGTTATTTAGCTTGTCTAAGACAAATTTCAGGGTTGTGTCGGCAGTTATCAATGTGGACTCTCTTCTGCAAAGAGCTTCTACAGCCAGTTTCAACGGTTGTAGACTGACAATCAACTCATTGATTATTGACCATTCATCGCCGGAAAATTTTATTTCAGAACCGACGTCTATCAATGCTTTATCGATGCAAACTTTTAGGTTGTAGAAACGTTCCAGCATACTGAGCAAACTGTTCCATCTCGTGCGGCAATCAAGAATCAGACTTAGTTCTTTACCTTTATCTTCCTTAACATATTTTTGCAAAAATAAATCATCTTTGGTGGGTGATTTTTTGAACATTTTTACAACTTTGCGTACTTTCATGAGCAGTGCGCTGTATCGTGGAATTAATTCACCAGAGTCCACTAATGTTCGTTCTACTGTAACTGCCAAGCCATTGTTCATCTCTGTCTCTAAGTCTTCATCGTCTTCGCATTCATCACTTTCATCTGTTGCGGCTTGTTCTACTTCCTTATGAGGTTTCTTCTTGTATAGCACGTCCACCACAGCCAACTGGATACCATGAGCGTAGCATAATTGTTGATAACAAGGCAAAAGTTTTCCAACTTTTACCATTACGGAGGCGCCATCGGTAGTGATACCAATGATATCGGTTTCCATCACTAAGCCGAAAATATTCAGCCTTTCCGACACTAATTCAATGCAGTGTTCGGCAGTGCAGGAGCCATGAATTCTTATCAACCCTAAATTGAAATGTTTATCATCATGGTGCAAGTTGAGATTTATGTATCTATGATTTTTTTGGGAGGTCCACTCGTCAAAACTCAATGAGAATCTTTGTCCTTTTTGCTTTAAATTAGTGAATTCTTTAATGAAATCAGCTTGAATATTCTCTGCATATCTGTAAATGATCGCTCTGATGGTATTTGGAGAAGTCGGCAATTGAAATCCTGATTTTGCGAATAATAATCTCAAGTCGGTTGATGTACAAAATGTACTTAGACTAAAGCCATCTTTACACACCATCCTAGTGACCAAACTCTCCATAGAATTTTCCTTTTCAAAGTAGAAATCAATAGTCTTCTTGGTCTTCTTGCTCGGAACTACTTCCTGATAATCTTAATTTTTTGAAGTAGTTGCTATAGCATCAGTGGAAGCTTGTGAATCTGCATTATCCAAATCTTTGTTGGGTGAACTAGCTTTGTTGCCACTGACATTACTTATGACACTGATACAGTGTACTTTTTGTAAATGCCCTTTTAACCCCGTAGTGGAGCGGTTGCTAATAAGCAATGTTTTTAGGCATAGCGAGCACTTGGCACTTCGACTATCCAACTTTACGAAAAAGTCCCACAAACTTTTTTTACCGTCGCTAGAATTCTTGGTCGACATTTTAAACTGTCCGAAAAACAGCGTTAAATCTGTAATGAAGAAAAGATCGGTGAAGTATAAGATAAGTATAAGTATGCCTAAAGATAAATAAATACAACTATCGCGATGCAATAACTTAACAAAACCAATAAGGTAATATTTTATTTAAACTGTCGCGATTACTATTACACATTTTGTAGGTATTTCGGGTTTCAAACTTCCTTTTGTATATTTCCGATATTTTGGCGCTATTGCAAGCACCGCACCGTGGTTACGGGAGGACTAATAGTTTGAACGCGTTTTTGAACTGGAAAAACCTATAAAAACCTATTTTTATACACATGGCACAGCTTTTTTCCAATCAAAATTGCGCATTTTAGCAATCTTGTTTAATAGCGACAATACTCACACACATACACACACACACACAAAGTTCTAAATAACTAAATAGTCCACTGTAGGATATGTACCTACTTCCTGCAATTAAAGGTAGGTAATAAAATAAGATCGGTTTAAATAAGAAAACAAAAACAAAAAGATTTCGCGGTGTGTTGACGAACCTCACCAAACGTGTCTTCCTTTTCCTTCTTCGAGAAAGTAAGAGACATGAATCAAATCAACATTAATACTAAAATTAAAAATAAAGATTTTACTTTACTTACCATTCAGTCTCTCAAACAACAACCAACACGCACTTCATATGCACTTTAGTGACACAAAGACACTTTCTATCGAGACGAGAGCAGTTATTCAACTCATCAACTGTCTTTGATTTATAAAATAAACAAACATAAGCGGTACAGTTGGTAAGGGGGAAAGGGGGCGGGCGGCGTTGCCTTGGCACGTGCTATGGTGACAGAACGGCAACGTTGCCGCGCCGATTCGAAAATGGCGGCAACTCAAAACTAAACAATAGAAAAAATAAAACGCTCTCTAAGTCCGAATGTAAGCAGACATCCCGCATTTTTGCCTTACGTGAAAGGAGTGACTGATAAAATTGGCTCCCTGCTAAAGAAATGGTCCATTCCCACGATTTACACCCCGGGGTTAAAAATACAGACTTTACTAGGCACACCGAAGGATGTCTTGCCGTTACAAACACCAGGTGTTTACAAAATAAACTGTAGCTGCGGGAGTTCCTACATAGGCCAAACGAAACGAACCATCGCTGAAAGGCTTAAAGAGCATATAGCTGCTGTGAAAAACCGCCAAACTGCAAAATCAGCGATTGCCGAACACCTTCTTGAATCGGGCACTAATCACTGGATTGAATTTCATCAAACGCAAGTTCTTTCCACGGATCGCCACTTTTATTCAAGAGTTGTGCGTGAAGCTATTGAAATCAAAAAGTATAAAAATTTCAATCGGGAAGACGGTTTCAAATTATCCGCGACATGGAATCCAGTGATTAAAAATAAACAATCTCGTTTTGTTTCGCGATCGAGTTCTCACCTGAATACGGACGCGGCGGTTAGTGTGCAGAATAGGGACACAGTGAGTGTAGTGTGTGACGGTACTTGGCGTGAAAATAATATTATGAGGGTAGATGAAGAATCTGCCTCTCATACGGAGTGAAGACATCGCTGTTCCAGTCAGCCTGTGACCACGGTCGGTGTAATCCGATCGAAACGTCAGGCAAAAGAGGTAACATTTTGTACCTAAATTATGATCGCGTTAATTCCCGTTTCATTGTGTTTTAAATTATGCAGCGCGAAAGTTTAAAAGTAATTATTTTAAACAATAGAAATTGATACGTTTGCGGATCCGCATCGCTGGATCAAGATGTATGCTGGATCCAGCATGTTTAAAAAGGCGCTGGATCCAGCTGGATTGCTGTATGCTGGATCCAGCAATTGCAATCCCTAACTACGATGTTGTTTTATCGTTAGCAACATCTACTAGGAAAATTTTGTGCTGAAGATCTTTTAAGAAACAGGAAAATAACTAGTTTTACTAAAACTAGTTTTAAAATAACTAGTTACTAGGAGAAATATTCTACTTTCAGAGCTATTTATCGATTAATGGTAGCGGTTCGGTTGTACCACACTCTAACTAAACTAATCTAACAGCCAATAAAGGCTCTGTTTACCTTTAGTGAATGAAAATAGATAACTAAAATCTGTCAAAAAGCATCAGGAGACTTTTTAAAACATTAAAATTGGAATTCGAATACGAAATGGCAAGACTCGCATACGAATACAGAAAATCACTATATTTGAAAATGCATTCCGTGAATTCTGCTACGAATGGTATACATTTTTTTTTCGTTCCGTTTAAAGCGATTCATTGCCAATTTTTAAAATAAAATAAACTGCGTTCCAGTTTTTATTATTGTCTGCGAGGAACGAAAATAGTAAAATAAAAATCAATTCTTAATTCGAGTGATTCAAAAATGCGGAAATCGGGCGCAATAGAAATAGGGTTCGCACACGAATCGTATTCGTGTTCGAATTCAATATTAATTTATTACTTCAAAAATACGACTTTTTATAAGTATACTTAAAACGTCACGAAATTTATTGCAGAAAACTAATTCAGTTAATTCTTTACTCACATTTCTAAATTAGTAGTCTACCTTCACTAGGAGCAAAATACTGAATTCAGTTTAGGTACAGCGGAATCGCCAACAATATTTATAAAAGCGGGAAAGAAGTTTTCTTTTCCGAGTTCGCATCCGTAACCGTGAATTCAACGAGTAACGTAGGTATACTCGTAATAGTTAAACTGGGATAACTCTGTGTTTGGTCGAATCGGGATCGGGCCTAGTGAGTTAGTGAGTCAGTAGTGTTACAAAAAACATAAATCTCTTTTGAAGGTAAATAAGGATAGACCCCGCTCATGATTGTCTATGCACACAGCAACTACGGTTCAAAACTTAAGAGCAAGGAGTAGGAATGCTTAAAATATGATTTTCTAACCTCACAAGACCCATTCATAAACCATAGAGACTCGTCGGTAACCAACTAATTAATAAACAAGCAAATGAGCAGAACTTTCGGAGTCGAAACTCTACGACATTGTATTTCAATTTCAAACTCCAAACTTGGCAGATGGTAGGTAAAGGTGAACGTATACATATAACAAAAATATAAGGTGTATCATAATTATCTGCCGCGGCTGCTATGAAAAATATTACTTATATACAGGGTAACATTGCAAAGTAGTGCCAAATTTTAAAAATAAGATCTAGAGGTTCACTGCTTAAGGTATTTGTTGGCAATTTGAACCTTTGGTATGCGCGGGCGCTTCTGCTGTTAGAAATGTACCTTACATCAAGAAGGCTAAGGTATGCTTTCACGCGGAATCAGTTCCAATAAATAATAATAATTTAAATTAATTAATAAGACAATAGAGGAAATCTCTTGCACTCCACCTATATCCACAAAGGAAAAGTCTAACAGTCTTAATATTGTACATTAAAATATACAAGGCTTTTCCGGCAAAGACCTGGAAATAACTCTTTATTTACAGGAAATGAATATACATGTCCTTTGTCTTACTGAGCACTGGCTTAAGAAATGTGAAGTGCTCATAGGGATTGAAAATTGGGAAGTCATTAGTTTGTTCAGTAGAGAGTCAGCTCAACGAGGGGGATCACTAATTCTTATTAAAAATAATATTAAGTCAAAAGATCGCAAAGACATCGTGGCACTTTCTATAGAGCAAACTATTGAACTAGCGTGTGCTGAGCTGGAGCGGTATATTATTGTTAGTGTATATAAACCCCCATCTGCCGAAAACCTTCTTTTTGAGTCCACTATGGAACAGGTATTAAAAAATTTATCAAAAACGAATAAGAAGATAGTTGTATTTGGAGACTTTAACATTGATTTATTAGAGGTAACTCAAAACTCTATAAGGTTCCTAAATCTTTTTAAATCCTTTAATTTAATTAATCTTTTTAATGAACCTACACGAATTACTCCTACAACAGCTACTTGCTTAGATAATATTTTCTGTAATTGTAAAGTTATGCAAAAATCTATTATAAACTGTCTAAGATCAGATCATAGTGGACAAATAGCCGCATTTGAGCACTATCATGTTTCACCAATAGTGGATATTGTTTGTAGGCCAGTCACTACCAATAAATTAGATAGATTTAAGAAAAATATTGATTATGGAATAAATATATTGCCATTCAACAGCGCTAATACGGATGTGTCATATGAAAATTTGTTTGGATTTGTTAAAGATGAGTTTAACAATATATTTAAGCAAAAACACCTTAGAATAAATACAAATAAATGTAAATTCAGCGACTGGGCCACAACCGGTATTCATAAAAGTAGGAGAAAATTATATGAATTATATGAACTTAAAGCTCAAACTCAAGACCCTAAAATTATTGAGCATGTGAAAAAATTCTCTAAAATCTTTAAAAAGGTATGTTCAGTAGCCAAATCAAATTACATTCGTGATATTATTGCAAGCTCCAAAAATAAAATAAAAGCCACTTGGAGCATTATTAATAGAGAAACATGCAAAAATAAACAATTAGATCGCACAATTAGCCTTAACGTTGATAATAAAATTATTCAATCCGACAATGAGGTAGCAAACGCGTTTAAGGATTTTTTTTTCTAATATACCTATTGCTACAACTAGTAATTTAAACTCTTCACAAGGTCTTGCGGAAACTTTTTTAAAATCAAATGTCGAAAAATGTACTTCTATTCTAAATTTTAGCCATATAAATCCCGAAGTTATTGTAAAAACTTTTAAAGAGTTAAATATGAAAAAAACAGAAGATTTATGGGGCATTTCAGTTAATATAATCAACCATATAATTGATAGTATAGCAACGCATCTTGCTTGTATATTTAATCAGTGTATTGATGAAGGTTCGTTTCCTAATTTGATGAAGTACAGCAAAATCATACCCTTATTTAAATCCGGAGATAAAAGTGATCCCTCTAACTATAGACCGATATCAATTTTACCAGCTCTTAGTAAAATATTTGAAAAGTTAATCTTCAATCAACTCTTATCACACTTCAGAATAAACAAACTATTGCATGAGAATCAGTTTGGTTTCACAAAGCATATCTTTGATGCATTTGAAAGTAAGCAGGATGCTTTAGGGGTTTTTTGCGATTTGTCTAAGGCTTTCGATTGTGTAGATCACAAAACGTTATTAATGAAATTACGGCATTATGGTTTCTCAAATGAGTCAGGAAAATTGTTAGAGTCATACCTCACACATAGAACGCAAACAGTTAATGTCAATGGAACTGACTCATCCGGGGCTCCATTACGCATGGGTGTGCCCCAGGGCTCTATATTGGGGCCTTTATTATTCCTGATATATATAAATGACCTTCCTTACTTTACTAAAGACCTGTGTGAGATAGTATTGTTTGCAGATGATACGTCATTGATTTTAAAAACTGACAGAGGTAAAGCAACCTTTGACGATGTAAATAATGCTCTCTCTCAAGTACTACGATGGTTTACTGCTAACAATCTTTTACTTAATGCAATAAAAACCAAGCTCATCAAATTCACTATGCCCAATGTGAGGCAGGTCAGTACGCATATTAATATGTCAGACGATCACATAGACGCAGTCGATTCAACAACCTTTTTGGGAATTACTATAGACTCCCGACTGCAACCCCATATAATTGCCTTGTCAGGAAGGCTCAGTTCAGCGGCTTATGCTGTGAGGAAAATAAGGCTTTTAACTGATGTCGAAACGGCAAGACTAGTATATTTTAGATATTTTCATAGTTTATTGTCGTATGGTCTATTGCTATGGGGCTCAGCTGCTGACATCGAATCAATCTTCGTGTTGCAGAAAAGAGCTGTACGTGCAATATATTATCTTGGGCCTCGCGACTCTCTGAGGGAGGTCTTTAAAGATATTAAAATATTAACAGTAGCGTCACAATACATTTTTGATAATATTATGTATGTTAGAAAAAACATTAGTTCGTTTAGCCTTAAATGTGATTCACATCATTATAATACTAGAAATAAAAATAAACTTGCCGTTCCGAGCTTCAGATTAAAGAAAGTAGGTAATTCATTTTTGGGGAAATGTATAAATATATTTAATAAAGTACCACAAACTCTTGTTGACTTGCCTGTTTATAAGTTCAAAAACCACATCAAAAAAATCCTTATGGAAAAAGGATATTACAAAGTTGAAGATTACTTGAACGACAAGAGTGCATGGACTTAATAACCTGCCTAGCTCGCACTTACACTATCTTGTAATTGTATTTCCTGTAATAAAATCAGGCTGACAAAGGTGACTGAGTTTGTTGCGCCGCTTCTTCTCATCACCAGTCGATATGTAGTCCCGAAGCGGTGGTAGGGAAAAAAAAAATTGGGACATGTAAAAGTGCCATTGATGGCCAATTTGCAAAAATAAATGACTTTGACTTTGACGCGCCATAGTGACTATAATTGCAATGAACTTTGCAGTTTTAGGTTGCACAGAGATAGTGCGTGCGTATTTTTTATGAATGAGACAAGATTATCCATGCGTACCATCTTTAAACAGCGAATATTAATAAAAAATTTATTTTTGTCTTGATGTGCCTGTTTGTAGAAGTATCCCTCATTATAATATCAAACAAATTGAGTCAAAGGTATACGAGGGTGACTTAAGAGGGGCAGTCAGACTGCTTGTTTCTGAGGACTCCATGGCTCAATCGGGTCCTGAAACTGTGGCAGCTTTACAATCCAAGCATCCTTCACCATCACGCACACTTGCTTTTCCTCCACCTCCAGATCGAACATATACACCTCTTACCTGTACTGTAGAGGATGTCTCACGCGCTCTGGCTTCTTTTTATAACGGTTCTGCCGCGGGATTGGATGGGCTTCGATCAGATCACTTGAAGGAACTGACCTCTATTTCTGCTGGGGAAAATGGTCATCGATTGATGGAGTGCTTAACAAAATTGTGTAATTTTCTGTTGAGTGGACAACTTAATAAGGTAGTTTGTCCGTACTTTTATGGGGCTTCTCTTTGCGCTTTATCGAAAAAGGATGGCGGAATAAGACCGATAGCAGTTGGAAGCACCTTTAGGCGTTTAACTGCTAAAATAGCATGTTTCGGGATTAAGGAAAGTATGGCTGAATACTTACAGCCGCATCAGTTAGGTTTTGGGACTCGTCTTGGGTGCGAAGGGGCAATTCACGCCACTCGATCATTTGTTCTAGACGCCAATAATGCCAATTGTGTTATTATCAAGCTGGATATTCGAAATGCATTTAATTCCTTGGAGAGGGATGTTTTGCTTGGTGAGGTTAAGGATAATATTCCTTCTCTTTATCCTTTTCTTGACCAGGTATACGGTACCACCTCAAATTTGTTTTATAAAGATAACCTTATACTGTCACAAGTAGGTGTGCATCAGGGTGACCGTCTTGGTCCACTTGTTTTTAGCCTGGCTATTCATAAGGCTATTGTCAATTTACAGTCTCCACTAAACGTTTGGTACCTTGACGACGGAACGCTTGGTGGTCAACCAGATATAGTGAAACAAGATTTGCTCACCTTGATTCCTCGTTTCAATGATTTGGGGTTAGAAATAAATTCTGCAAAATGTGAATTTTACCCATGTAGTACGGAGGTGACTTCACATTTTCGAGATTTCGTTGCTGTCCTTCCTGGGTTAAGGATTCTTTCACGGGACAATTTTTATCTTTTGGGTTCCCCTATTTTTTCAGAGGGAATTTCAGAGGCTCTTGAGAGGCAGAGGCAGAGTCTTGAATTTGTTAATGAGCGCCTTAAGTTCCTTAATCAGCATGTAGCTTTGTTTCTCCTTAGGATGTGCCTTGGAGCTCCCAAACTCATATATTTATTAAGATCTTCTCCGGTTTGGTTGTTTCCGGATGACATAACTGTGATTGATGAGTGTCTGAAATCCATCGTTTCTGGTATAGGTAATGTGTCACTCAATGAGGTTCAGTGGAGCCAGGCTGCGTTGCCGATTCGTCATGGGGGTTTAGGTGTGCGTCGCGTCGGTGACCTTGGGCTTCCTGCTTTCTTGGCGTCTGGGCATGCAGTAGTTGGTCTAGTTGCTAAAATTCTTTGTAGAGACGAAAACCAGGTAGTTGTGCCTTTTCTTTCTCATGCTATCGATAAATTTTCGGAATTGCATCCAGATGTTGTTTTGCCCGATTGTCCTTGGGTGCAGCGTTCTTGGGATGATATTGGGGCGAAATGCGTCATGGGTCGTCTTTTGGAAGGGGCCGCTGGGGTGGATTTGGCGAGAATGCGAGCGGTGTCGCAGCCAGAATCTGGGGCGTGGTTGCAGGCTCTGCCCTCACCTCATTTCGGCACTTTATTAGATAATGACTCTTTGCGGGTGGCGGTTGCCTTTCGCTTGGGCTGCGATGTATGCGAACCTCATTTATGCATTTGCGGCTCTTGCGTTGAGGCGAGCGGTCACCATGCTTTGAGTTGCCGACGATGTGAGGGTAGATTTCCTCGTCATCACGCTCTTAATGATATTATTCGGAGAGCTCTCATTTCTGCCAACATCCCATGTGTGCTTGAGCCACCTGGTCTTAGTCGGACTGATGGCAAAAGACCGGATGGCCTTACTCTAGTACCTTGGGATAAGGGTAGATGCCTCTTGTGGGATGCGACCTGTGTCAGTACTTTTGCTGCTTGTCATTTGGGGCGGACCACGTTGGCGCCTGGGGCAGCAGCCGAGACAGCGTCTCATAAAAAGCACTCTAAATACAGCGAGTTAAAATCAGCCTACCATTTTGTCCCCATTGCTTTCGAAACTTCAGGCTGTTGGGCGTCAGAGGCAAAGAGTTTTATTGCAGAAGTAGGTCGTCGCCTTAGAGTGAGGACCAATGATCCACGGGCTGGGTCATTCCTAGTTCAGAGGATAGCCGTAGCCATTCAGCGGGGGAATGCTGCAAGTGTTATGGGCACTTTCCCTCCGGCATTGACATTGTTATAATTTATTAGTTTTTTTTTATTTTATTTTTTTGACTTAGTAATTGTAATTAAATTTAGTATTAATAATTGTAATTAATTTATTGTAATTGTAAATAAATATTTAAATTATTTTGTTCTTAAATTAAACAACTTTAATAAAAAAATGAGATTAAATCAATCGTTTATATCGTAGATCGATTTAGTTACTGATTCTAAGTGGTTCCTAAAAAAATGGCACTACCTTGGGATGTAACCCTGTATAGATGACGATAGTAAAGACATTTTATGTCCTGGACGTTGTAGCCCTAGCCTACGCTAATTGGACAGGTGTGGAAGCATAGAAATATTAATGGAGGAGAAGTCGCATCGTACGTAATTTCGAAGAGCACCGGTGTCGCCGGAATTCTCCTACCATAGCTCCCACACACACATTAAACTGTGTAAAAACAAAACAACAGGAGGAGCTCGAGAGTCTACGACAACACGTATACAGGTGTTGTGATTGGCCTAAAGGCACTTTACGCACACTTAAAAACTGCAAGTCTCGACTTAACATTTGTATCGATAGATAGTTCGCTTTAGTATCCGATAAAGGCTCTGTACAATCCCTCATTCAAAAGAACATTGTCGGACGGTACTTACTTACTTCGTAAACTTATACTTTTTTTTATTTGACGACCTCCGTAGCCGAGAGGCGAGCACGTCGGACTTTACATGGCGTCGCCATCTCTCAGATTCCGAGTTCGATGCCCGGTCGGGTCAATGTAGAAAACGAACTTTTCTGTATTGTCTCGAATCTGGGCGTTGTGGTACCGTCGTTTTTTTAAATTTCTATAACACACGTGCTTTCGCTACTTACCTTAAGATCAAAGCAATGTATGTGATGTTGTCCAATATTTATTTATTTATATTACCTAAGTGTACGCTGACCTTAACTAACGTGTACTCGGAAAGTAAAGCAAAGTTTCACCTGCGTGCTTGTTCAACTTGTATTTGCTCTTCCCGTAGTAACACAACAATTCTCGGCTTTATTTTGTCGTTGTCTACTCCGTCTTCCGTGTCTTTAAGTCTGATTGTCGGTTTGTTTAACAATACATATAGGTTTACACGAGTCGGTTTTTATCCGGTTTCCACAGTTGTGTTACACAACAAGTTAAAAGTTTGATCACCTCTTAAGTACCTATGAGATTTGGTAAAAACCATTTAAACCCCGGGATTGATTTACAGTTCAATATACCTTAATCCTGAAAATTTGTAGGGAGTAGTTTTACCCTCGAGTTACGACTTACTCTAGCTTGATCGAATCCGGCCTTATTCTAGTAGCAATAACATTATATAAAGCTTATCTTTTTATACCAATAAAAACTATTATTTTTCTACAGCTGTACCTACTACAGTCCTTTTGGGTTACCTCCATAGCTTTTAAAAGAGTAGAGCGGCCGCGTCGTTGAAAAATGTTTTTGCCTACCATCAATCCTTGGGGGCGTCTCAAGAAATAATTGAACTGCAATAAACGCGAGACGGAATAATAAAAAAGGGAAATAACGCAATATATCTCCAGAATAGATTCCTGTCCTAATCAGGGTGTACCCTTTTCAACCTACATACGTCGCCTCGTATCCTTATCGAATGCTATCCAGGGTTGGGAACTAGGAAGGATTGGAGCTGGCAAGTATCTGTATAGTAATACTAGTGCAGCGGTTGAAGCGTGTTGACAAATGCGCTGTTTCATATACACCTCTTGATTTTCGATTGATTGTATGACTAGGTTACTGTATGACCTTAAGGATGGCAGAGAATGTAATATATTTTTAAATGTTGAAATAAAAACATTGATAGTGACTAAGAGTAAGATAATTTAAAACATGGAATAAGGAGAATGCAGTTTCGTTACATCTGCCATCAAAAAGTCTTTCTCCGATCAAGTTTGGCGACTCAAGCCAACTGGTAATGACCTCCGTAGCCGAGGCCTCTAAGGTCCCGGGTTCGATTCCCGGCCGGATCAATGTAGAAAATGAATCGGTCGGTCGTGATTGTCATACCTAGTCGTATTGGAGCGGGCAGGTTATATGCGCCCCACAATGTCTTGCCTCTCCCTGTAATATAGTATCGATAACTATGGAACTATACCTACAACTAAACTACTAGTATTAACAGTGGGATGTTGCAGATTAACTTTCTAACGGACTTCTAAAAAAATGTTCATGAATAATAAAGAACAGGAAAACAAAACACAACTTGTGTTTGCACTCTTATTATTAGCATAGAGATGGGAGTACATTAGCCTTATCAGTATAAATATAGAATGTTTTTTTTTCTTCTTCTTGTAGTGCCTCTCCACTATGGAGGTTGGCCGTCAGCTCCGCAAATGTCTCCCTATCTTTCGCTAGCCGAAACAGTTCTTGCACGCTGGCAATTCCAGTCAACTCTCTGATATTTCTCAGCCACGACTTTGTGCTTCTTCCTACCCGTCTTTTCCCCTCAATCTTTCCCATCATTATTGTCTAAAGAAGATGATAGCGCTCATATCTTAACACATGTCCAAGATTGCTACCTTTCTTCTTTTGATGTTCTTCATGAGTTCTCGGGATTTCTTGACCCGGTGGAGTACCTCGTTATTCGTGACTCTTTGTAATAAAATTATTTAATTATTGTGTTTTTTATAATAAAATAATAATCTCATAACTCCCATATTGTTATTCGTACATCGTGACACGTGCAACCCTATATGCGCGTTTTATTTGACACACGACTCGGGCTAGTGTGACTCGCAGGCCCGTAATGAATTAATATCTGAGGAGGGAATTCAGCGCTACAACAGAATAAAATGCGGAGGGCTCACTCCCGTAGATATCTAGATAATAAATAGAGAGCAACTTGTAATTAAGGCAGCACTGTAAAATAGTTTACTCTTAGTTATTTATCTGTCAATGTGTGGTGTATGCTTTGTAAGTTGTCCTTAAATAAATAAATATTGGACAACATCACATACATTGCTCTGATCCTAAGGTAAGTAGCTCAAGCACTTGTATTATAGAAATCAGAAACAACGACGGTACCACAACACCCAGACCCGAGAAAATATAGAAAAGTTCGTTTTCTACATTGTCCCGATCGGGGATCGAGCCCGAAACCTCAGAGATGGTGACGCCATATACAATCCGACGTGCTCGCCTCTCGGTTACGGAGGTCGTCATTTTACCCTTTTGGTATGGAGCCCTAAAAATGCCTATCCGTTATCTAGTTACCAATAGTACAAGCCTTGCTTATTGTAGCTAAATAATTCTTTAAAATAATCTCCAATTGCTAAGAGTAAGTCTACTGCATCAACCTCTATTATGTTCAGATGGCTGCGCAATTAGCTAACACGTAATCAGATGAAATTTTTTAAGGTTTCTTTTCCTTTTGTTTAAGCGTTTAAGTGTCTTCTCATTTGACAACCCAATAAGCGTAGTGGAGCAGTAATTCGCTTTAACCGTAAAAAGTCCCGGGTTCAATTCCCCGTATGTGTTTCTGAAAAACGATAATGGCAATATACAATGTCTGGTATCCTTAGTACACAGCGCATTTATAGTTTTACACAAGGATTTTTTGACACATTATTATCTATTCTTGTTAAGTATACTTTTTCATTCGGTTTTGTCTCGTGTCAAATAAATAATTTTCTATTTCTATTATTAATTCCTTAAGACCATGAAAAGTGGTGTATTGTCTAGCATTATTTAAAAACAGTAAACAAACGGTTATTTGTAAGGGATTTTTGGGTTGAATGTGAAAGAATAAAAGCTTAAATAAAAAAAAAACCGGCCAAGTGCGAGTCGGACTCGCGCACGAAGGGTTCCGTACCATTATTTATGAAAATAGCAAAATAAAAAAGGGTTGTTGTATTGGAGCCCCTATATATATTTATTGTATTCTCTTTTTTAGTATTTGTTGGTGTAGCGGCAAAAAAAATACATCATCTGTGGAAATTTCAATTCTCTAACTATCACGGGTCATGAGATACAGCCTGGTGACAGAAAGACAGACAGACGGACAGACGGACAGCGGAGCCTTAGTAATAGGGTCCCGTTTTACCTTTTGGATACGGAACTTTAAAAATGAGATTCTGCAACTAGTCTATCACTCTTGTTCTACTCTACACAGTTTACTATTTTCATCATAGACTTAGGATTCGCTACGCTGATTTTCATAACTACTTTATCGGTGACATAACAAATAATTTTCCTTTAAGCTTTGTTTTAAACCATACCCCCAATGAAATGGATTCAGCTGTCAGACTATTAAATTAGTAATCCTCTAGTCACACAACTAAAGTAATTTGATTTGTTATACAGTCACGAATTCGAAAGCTCTACGTTAAGAATTTTGATGAACATCTAAAATCATGATAGGTATGCCTAGAATTTTGTTATTATTTGTCTGATTTCTCCAGTAGAAAATGACATGCTATTTGGTTTAATATGTTGAATTAATCACTGAATTTCTTGTTATCAATTAAAAAATAGATCATTAAAAATGAGTAAGCGATCAATTAAAATGAAATTTAAAAAAATAAAGTAAATAAAAATTAAATTTGCAAAAATCATAGAATTGAACCTCTATCAAGCAACAATTGTGAACATTCACCTTTCGCTATTCACAATAGCATGCCAAAATACAAAAGTAACGGAATTAATAAAATAAAAAGGAAAGTAATCTGGAAGTCACTGGGGGCGGCCTATGTTCAGCAGTGGACGTCCTGTGGCTGAAATTCTGATGATGAAATGAACAATGAAAAATACTATCGAAATCCTAATAGTTCCATAGACTATAGAAGCTACGACTATTTAGTCACTCATGCCATAAGTTAAAAAACCTGTAAACAAAAAACGAATGTTTATAAATAATTCAAGATCTCCCAAAAGTATGAACTAACCAAAATTCACGTTCAATTAGAAGAAAGCAGGTTCAAAACTCACCTGTTTCGCCTAAGGAAGACTAACAATGCATTTATTGTCCTTATTACAACCAAGTTTCCTTTAAAATAATCTTCCTTGCGACCGTAATAATGTGGAAGACGTTTTCAGCATCATTCATTATGTCAACTCCAGTGCTATCTAACGCATTTACCCCGCAAGCTGCCAAAATACTCACAGGGGGTGAAGAAAGCCTTGCTATACCAGAGATGGTAATGGAAAAATTGAATTTTCTCTCCTAGGCCTGGGGCTAGGGGAAAATACCACATTTTCCTAATTAGAGTAACAATAATCTTTATTTTACAAAGTGGTACATAATAATTGAGATTTTACAAATCATAAATCCTAGCCCCGCCCCCCCCCCCCCAAAGCTGTGCCGTGTGGGGACGGCCGTAAAGAATACACTTCCCCACCGCCAACAGAAGGCGTGTCGTAAGAGGCGACTTAATCCTGTAGCACGAGACGGGGCGCAGCGTCTGCGTGCGAAATAATATAAAAGAACTGCGCTCACGTGCCAAGCGTGGCGAGTACGGCAAAAACCCCCGATGACAGAAGTCACTGGGGGAGGCCTATGTTCCGCAGTGGATGTCCTGTGGCTGAAATGATGATGATGATGAAATCCTGGCAGCGGAGAGCAGGCTCTACGCATCATGCCTCTCGCTCTCTTACCTAAACGCGTAAGCGCCGTACTATGGTATTTTACGTATTTTATATCAGTTAAGCCGCATTCTGGCCGTTTGGATTTTCATTCAAAAGTTTATATTGCTATTAGCTTGGCTTTTTTCGATTTGCCAGTATTTGGTCAACAGTAGTGTAGTCGTGAAGCGGTCGCTATCCATAGCACCGATGGCCGATAGCACCATTTGTAGGTCAAAGTCCATAATTGTGTTGCAATTAAATAAATAAAAATGCAAAGTAAATTATCATCAAGTACATAGATGACCTTGTAAAGGTTGCAGGAAGCCGCTGGATGCAGGTCGCTTCCGACCGGCCGATCTGGAAGTCACTGTGGGAGGTCTATGTTCAGCACTGGACGGCCTGTGGCTGAACTGATAATGATGATGAATGGTGACATAATAAAAAAAAAACATATAAACAGAGTGTCTATTCCCAGTCTGCAGCTGGCAACAGCCAAAGCGAGGTCTACTTATTGTCCGGTTCCTATATTTGAGACAATTAGTTTTGCTTTTGGATAGTAGGAATGTCTACTTGACGTAATTCAGGTTGTCATTGGCATTAACCTGTATGATAACAATTGAATAACAATGGACCCGCGCAAACATTTGTGCGCGACCCGAGCTTAGTAAGATAAATAAAAAATAAAATTTGTTTATTAAATACTTGAAAGGCAGTTATATTTGGTTATGGTAAAAACTTAAAACTAAACAGTGCAAAAATGATGTTTTGCCTGAACTAGGTGGAACAGGCATGAGAGATCTTATGTTGTACAAATTAACAATATAATTAAATATAAGTAGAACACAATAAGGTTGGTACCTATTCTAAAATACTAATCTATTTTTTATTTATTTATTTACAAGTGTTTAAAACATGTCATTTCCTCTTCTTTTGTCTCCACGTTTGTGGAAGCCTAACCTTATATAACGTAAGTATCTCCTGCGTGACGTGTCTCCTAGCCCCTGGCTCACGCGCGATGGTAATGCGCAAAGTTGTATTAGCTTCGAGATCGAGTGCTTTGCCAGTTCGCAACTGTTGTTTAGAAGAAACGCCGATAAATGAACTGTTTCAATTTACTAGAGTATTATGGATAATACTTACTCGTCTTATTGGATCGGGGAAGATGTGTGCGTTAGGACAATATAAATAATAATAAATCGTTTTCATGATCACACCAATTAGCTAGCCCCAAACTAAACAAAGCTAATAATATGGTGACTAGATAAGGGATAAAAATACTTAAATACGTTTATAAACATCCATGACTTAGGTACAAATGCTCGTGCTCATCACACAAACATTTGCCTCTCGCGGGATTCGAACCCGCAACCGCCAGGCTTTTTAGTTCGGAGCGCGAACCATTACACCAAACGGTCGTCGAAAATATATATCAGACTAGCTTTAGCCGACGACTTTGTCTGCGTTGACTTTAGATTAAAAGCCATAGGAGAATAAATTTGATCTGACTGAGATCGCTGTTCAATGGGAAGCTTAGCTTCCCATCAGAGATTTGCGTCTCTGATATGATTCATTATCATATTAGAGGTACGTGTGCGCGGAGCTAACAACCAATCACGCGCGTCGCACGACTAGCCAATCACGTAATCTTCTTTCGCCATTTGCCCAGTGCTCAACATCGGTGCCGCTAGTTGTACAACACAAGGAACTATAGTAATTCTTGTACCACTCTTTCATTAGTAGGTATTCAAAAATCTTTTTACAGACACGCAATGGAAGGTTGTTTTGAAATTCCTGTATAAAAGTAAATTTATGTAAAATTAATAAATTATATCATGCGGTATTTACAAAAGTGTAAAAGTAGAAATTTTTCACATTTCCTCGGTGTGAGTAGGTTAGCCAAACGTTGAAATTTGTTTGGGATACGGATCGAATTGCGGGTTAGGATGGCAAAGTGGCAGTGGGCAGGGCAACTAATCTCCGATGGGGCAGACAGATTCTAAAATGGAGAATAAATTAAATCAAATTAATTTAATTTACAAAGTTCTTAAATTACAAAACTAGTATTAGGAGTCTGCTTTTAAGCATGTTATACCTTTGCCAGGAAAATTCCGCTCTTCACTTTAGACCACGAACCGGTTGCGCAGCGTGAGATGTCCACCCCAAGGTGGACAGTCGCGCTTAGTAAAGGTTGCAGGAAGCCGTTGGATGCAGGCCATTTTCAATCGGCTAATATCGAAATTATTAAGGCCTTTGTCCAGCAGTAGACGTTCTAAGATTGAAATGATGATGATGATGACTCATGAAATCTCTCATTGGAAGCACCGATTATATTTTTTAATGATTCATTTTGCATAAACTACTGAAATAACTGATTAGGTACATAAAATATTTATTTTAAAAGAGGCAAAATAGTGACCGAGTTTTTTAAGCCGTTTCTTTTCAGCAATAGCCCATAAACTGTCCCGAAGCAGTGGTAGCGTAAAACAATATTATTGAGACGTGTAAAAGTGTATTTAATTGCCTTATTTTTAGCCTTTTAGTTTTTTTTAGTCATTTTTCCCGTATCGCAAGTGTGGTCACCGTAACATGTGGAATGGAACGGGAACTATTTTTATTGCGGCACTCGGAGTGTGCCGTGTTACGATATTACACTTCAACGCGACGGGTTTAATTTGCTGTCGACATTTTGAAATATTAAGGCTCCGGTCACACAAAACAGTGACAAGACGACTGTTCAGTTTTGCGTCTTTGACCCCATCTTGCATTACTTAACTCGTGAATATCTAAGCGGTCTCGTGAAACCGCGTAAGAATGAAATTTATAAGAGTGTCCGTTACTGACGAGTAAAGTCTCGTATGCCAGATGTGAAAAAAAAACGATAAGATTCTGATCACTGGTTAAAATAAATACACGGTGACCATACGACTATTCATTGTTAATGACCTTCCCCCATGATTCCATCTTGATTTAAGCCTTGTTAGGTACGTAGATTAAAAAAGGTGCAATAAAACTTTAAGAGGTATTCTACTGCTCAAATAAGTACTACAACTCTTTTTATAGGAAAAAATGTCGAAATTAAAAAAGAACACTTCCCCATACAATACCGCCAAATAACTCATATCAGTTTGTGGCGGTGTTAGGTTAGATAGTATTTTATTTAGAATAGAATATCGAGAAAATGTCGTTACTTAATAAAAAAAAAATGACACCAGTCTTTTACACCTGAGGACAGTCGTGTGTATATATATATTATATATTTTAATAATTGACACGGTAAACATTAGCTTCTTGAGGTTTAAGTCAAAACCCAAAAAAATTAAAAGTAATCCGTAGTCCATAAACCCCTGAGACATGACACGAGAAAAAACAGAAATAGAAAAAGTGTTTCGCCGTTGAACAGAAAAAGTTTTTGAAACATGAGTAAGGTTTTTTCAAGGCGGAGTTTCGACAAAGATAATGTATGGCGATATTATAAGAAAACATCTCTGACATAGTTTCGGTAAACTTTGCGGTACAAAGTTTTTACTTTTATGCTGGGGCTTCACCTGCGTCTAGTGTCGTTATTTAGTGCTCTATTTGACGTAATACGCAAGTGTGGCCGGTCTTTGTGCGCTAATTTGCTTTAATAACATTAGACGTTAGTCGATAGCTCGGACCGCGGTAACTTTTGACACATCAAAGGGATTAAGCCGGCGTTTAGTGAGTTGTTGTGGCTACACCTACTATACTAAACATGTTAAAACACGGTCACATTCAAAAACTCTTTGTGAAATAAATGTTAAAGTGCATAGTTATTAAGTTAGGATGGAGTAGACAAAATAATAAAAGTATTGAGTTCTTGGAAGCGTTTTATTTTATTTTAAAGACACACGCACAGATCACACGCTAACTACTAGTGTGGCCAGGCACTTAACGCGTAGCTTAATGCTTTAATTTAGTTAACGCTAGTCATGCCTTTATTTGAACGTTAGGCGTCACGCAGGTGAAGCCCCAGCATTAGGATGAAACATAACATAACGCATTAAAGTATTTCGTTACTTTTTGAGATCCCTCTGTTAACTGTTTAATAAAGTTTTACTTTAGGTCTCGTACCCATTTATAACAGTATTTACAGTTCATCATCATCATCATTATTTCAGCATAGGACTCCCTTAATGACTTCCCATTCCCAGATTAGCCGATTGGAAGCGGCCTCCTGCAACCTTTACCAGGGCCCCAATTCTGCAAATTTAAAGTGGCATAATTGAAGCTCAATTGGATCGTATTGTAATTGGTTGACACATTAATTTGGTATTGACGACTGTCTGGTGTAGTGGTTCGCGCTCCGGACTACAATGCCTAGCGGTTGCGGGTTCGAATCTCGCGAAAGTCAAATGTTTGTGTGATGAGCACGAGCATTTGTACCTAAGTCATGGATGTTTATAAACGTATTCAAGTATGTTTATCCGTTATCTAGAGGCCATAGCACAAGCTTTGCTTAGTTTGGGGCTAGATAATTGGTGTGATTGTGGAAACAATTTATTTATTATTATTATTTATTATTTTGCTATTAATATCAGTGGTAAATTTATGTCTTACTTAAATTAGTAGCAGCTTAATAGATGTGTAATTGTTTGACACTGCGCTTGCCGGTGTGTGGACTCTAATTAGAACTTTTCTATCCTATTGGTAGTATGTGCCCCGCCCAGTGCCACTTTAGCTTGCTAATCCGTTAGGATATTTCAGCGACGTTGTTCGTTTAAGATTGATCTTATTATTTTTTATTTGTTAAGTGTTTTATTATTTCTTTTCAGAAAGAAACCCTTTACCCTGTAGTTATAGAAATAATATTAATTTAAGATCGTGATTCTGTAAGTATCGTTACAGAAGTTATCTGTAAAAAAATGGTGAGGAGTTCAATATGAATCTAATACAGTATTGGTAGATGAGGATTGTTTTTTGCAATTTTTATGCATTTATATTCATAAAAAATCAAAATTTGCGAATAGAGTAAAATCGTTGGGATTTTTTAAGGTTCCGTACCCAAAGGGTAAAACCCTATTACTAAGGCTCCGCTATCTGTCCGTCTGTCTGTCCGTCTGTCTGTTCGTCTGTCTGTTCGTCTGTCTGTCCGTCTGTCTGTCCTTCTGTCTGTCCTTCTGTCTGTCCGTCTGTCTGTCCGTCTGTCTGTCCTTCTGTCTGTCCGTCTGTCTGTTCGTCTGTCTGTCCGTCTGTCTGTCCTTCTGTCTGTCCGTCTGTCTGTCCGTCTGTCTGTTCGTCTGTCTGTCCGTCTGTCTGTCCTTCTGTCTGTCCGTCTGTCTGTTCGTCTGTCTGTCCGTCTGTCTGTCCTTCTGTCTGTCCTTCTGTCTGTCCGTCTGTCTGTCCGTCTGTCTGTCCGTCTGTCTGTCCGTCTGTCTGTCCGTCTGTCTGTCCGTCTGTCTGTCCGTCTGTCTGTCCGTCTGTCACCAGGCTGTATCTCATGAACCATGATAGTAAGAGAGTTAAATTTACAGATGATGTATTTCTGTTGCCGCTATAACAATAAATACTAAAAAACAGGATCGAATAAATATTTAAGGGGGCTCCTATACAACAAACGTGTTTTTTTGCCGTTTAAATAGATAATGGCACGGAACCCTTCGTGCGCGAGTCTGACTCGTACTTGGTCGGTTTTTTTTAAGGACATGTAAAGTTTTTACCTTCTTCGACAGTCTTAAAGCAATTTTACTATTTCAAACCACCTGATTGAAGCTGAACGTTCACTAGCTATTCGTTAATATTTATTTTATTTTTTAATTGAAAAGGGAGAAAGGGACAAGGGAAAAAAGTTGCAAAAGCTTTGGGGCCATCCATAAATTATATTACACGAATTTCATGATATTTTGATAAATTGTGAAATCCATAAACACCATTTAGCAACCCTGATCGAAAGCATAGAAACACTATGACGAGAGTTACAATAAAAAAAAACTTAAAACTACATGCAAAACCTGAGCTAATCTCCTTATTACGGACCACGTCAAACTGGTTCCCCCGGGATCGGGATCTCGCCAATTTAAATCGATTTTGAACTGAGATAATTGATTTTACAATTTGCTTATCACTGTACTGCGATGGCGCCTTAACGAGTACCGTCGAGTGGAAAAGTGTTTTATTTTTCTTAGTAAGATTATAATATTTTGTTTTTTTGCGATATAATAATTATAATGATTGATTATTGTAAAAATAATTATTGGGGTGCCGACGACCGAAAATGGTAAAAGAGGCGAAGTTTTGTCAAGTAAATTGATAACTAAACAAAAGAAATATTACTGTACTAATAATTTAGAAAAAAATTACAATAAAATTATCACATGACATCAGTTTGTTAAACTCAAGCATTTATTAGTTTTTATGTAATACAAAAACCAAAAAATAAAGCAAATACAAATAAAAAATAAAACGGTACTTTTAACAAATGTTCAGGCCTTTAGTACCGGAGATATAAAAGAAGAATAAAACCTTATTAAACGTAATATTAAAAATAATCATCTTATTTATTTATTTATTTATTTATTTATTTATTTATTTATTTATTTATTTATTTATTTATTTATTTATTTATTTATTTATAAGGTACACCAACAGCGAAACACATAAAACATTAACAACAACACGATAACAAGTATAAATATGTTTGCCAATTACAGGTATACACAACATCTACCGTAATGTGTAGCTCAGTTTTAATTAACTGGACTAAAACTAAATTAACTAAAAATAAAACAAACAAAATAACTACTTAAAACTACATAAATAAATTTAAAAAAAACACAAAAGACATTCCATTCCGCGTTCCTCGAAAAAAAGTAGACAAGATCTTTGCAATTCCTTTATGTAAAACAAATGTAGGTAAACAATCTCCTCTAGTTAGATGTTGTGCAAAATATAACGCACTTGCTAAAGTGGACAGGGCTGGAGCTGTGGACATTTTTCGCGACAAGTTACCAAGATTCAAGGCTAATCTCCGCAAAGTTTTAACCAATATAAGCGATTAATGAAAAGTTCATAAATCGCTATATTCATGTTTGAAATATTATACAATAAGTACTATAACTAATTGTTTTAAGTTACAAATTTCTATGTTGTTGTTTTTTTTTAATATTAAAATATAAGTATATTTTAAATGTTGTGTATGCCTATAATAGGTATATATATAAGATGTTTTTAATTATGTCGTGTCTCTAAAATGTAGCTATATATGTACTGTTGGTGTACCTTTTAATATAAATAAATATAAATAAATAAATAAATAAATAAATTGTTTTGTCTTAACAAAACTAACTAGGGAATGAGTGTGTGCTGAGAGGGCAAAAGTAATTGGTCAATTTTTTTTTGGAGCTTCGGGCAGAGTCGCCGAAAATGTCAATGTCCGGTACCTTGGTCATAATTTCATTGTAGGTGTTACAAATTCTGGCCAAGGGATAATGCGCGCCTAAATTTGTTTTGTGGCTAGGTATGCTAAATAGTTTGGGAATTGGGTGACGGGGATACCTGTATGGGACATTTAATTTGATGTGATCGTGGAGGTGCTTACATTTAATTTTGTTATGCAGTAACTTGTGGAGAAACATTAAGTCCGCAATGAGACGCCGGTTACGCAAGGTCGCCATTCTGAAAAATGCTAGCCTCTGACTATAGGGGTGTCTATGCGATATGCCTGGAGTTGAAAAAGCAAGGTAGCGCGTAAAGGCTCTCTGAATTGTTTCGATTCGCTGAGAAGACGCAACATAGACTGGGTTCCATGCGACACTTGCGAATTCGAGATGGCTACGTACTAGTGCATTAAATAGAACCTTCTTGGTTTGGACACATCGGAAACCTTTCGCGTTTCTTTTTAGGAATCCCAACATACGAGCCGCCTTTTTGATGATATTATCCGTGTGAGCAGTCAATTTCAGCTTACAATCCAACAAGACACCCAGGTCCCTAATCTCCCTCACCTCTTCCAGAGTCGCATCACCCAATAAGTAAGTCGCAGTGGTGGGGCGTCTTTTTCTGGTGTAGCTTATGTGGTAACATTTATTTGCATTTAAAATCATTCCGTTAATTGCACACCAATCCATGAGATTGTTTAAATCAGATTGCAGGAGGTCAGCATCCCCGAGACTTTTGATCGTTCTACTTAATTTGAGATCGTCAGCAAACATAGATACACTACTATTTTTAATAACTGTAGCTATGTCATTAATAAATATTAAAAAGAGAAGAGGACCCAAATGGGACCCCTGGGGAACACCAGACTCAGCCAAAAACAATTCAGACTCAAAACCATCTATAGCCACTCGCTGAGTTTAAAAAACATAAACATTTATTTATTTATTCATTTATTTATTCATAAACCCATGTTTATGAATAAATAAATGATTTGATTTGATTTGATTTGAGTTCTCTTTGCCAAGTAAGATTCAAACCATTGCAACAGTGATCCCCCTATACCCATTCCTCTTAGTTTAGACAGCAGGGCTTGGTGACCTACCTTGTCGAAGGCACTTACTTCGAAATCTATCTTCATTTCTTCAACCGAGTGACAGTAACAAAAATTTGATTAGTTCCACAACCAAGCACCAAGTCGATCACTCGTGGCGCTGCTATCGCAATTATTGCGCGTCGCCGAAGCTGCCCTGCCACTTCGTCACATACCCGCACTCCGCCTCATTTGCCACTTAATGTGACGGATCGTGTGTGTGTAGTGATGTATGTGAAGGGTCTTCTTGTGAGGTACCTTATTAATAACGTTTTATGCAAAATGTTAGGGTGAGAAAATTGAGTTTTTTTAAACTCGGTCGTGATTGGTTGATAGATACAGGCGTTGTTATACACAGTTTAAACACCTTTACGTTAGTTGTAGCTAAAAACAAAATAAGAACTAAATAAAACAAGGTTTTCGTTACATGAAAAAACAATCAAATGATAGGCAATTTTCAACGGTTTTCCTTCCTTACTTAAAACGTTGTTGTTTTAGCACTTTAGGAATATATTTTATTTGAAGCCACTTTTTATTTGATAACCATAACGTATTTGTTACATTTCACACCAAACACCAACGGCACACACGTGTCATAAATAAAACAAATCTTTCCACACGTCGAAAACAAATCCGAAGTAAAAGTTAGTTTCACAAAAACATCGATGGCACTGAGCGTGAAATATCGATAGCGTTACTGTCGCATCACGCGCAGAACAGCCACTTCACTTTTCACTCCCAACCCGATTAACTCTTAGGCCCGGACTATATATATACAGCCGGGGTTTGTTTTTTAAAACCGGTATAAAACCGACTTTGGTTTCTAAACGTGTGTGTGTGTAGTGTAGCCAATGTCATAATTGCTTGAGAGAGATTGAATTTGAGCTTGTCCGGAGTTGTTTCTGAATTCAGTCCTAGTATAAAAAAAGTTAGTCAGCTTTTTTTAAATCTATACCTAGTGTGTACTGGCTACACGACATAAACATCTTGTAATGTGTTTATCATTTAATAAAATTCAACTCTGGTTTAAGGTTAGATTCCTAGTGCTATATTACATACGTTTACATTTTTGGCGTCTATTAAAATCAGATTCGTACAAGTTAGACTAAAATTTTTGAGCCTATTGAAAAAATAAGAGTTGTTGATTTTATTAAACTCAATTTCAATTTTCTAGATGGGATAGCAATTTCAGAGAAAATTAAAAATGTTGGTAAACATAAGCGGAAAAATATGTAGTGACGTTACAACAGGAGTACCGCCTACTAAAAAGAGTATATTTGTTTTTTTTGGTGTGTACAGCCCAGGGGACAAAGACGTCTTTTTCGTTTATAACTAGTAAAGGTAAGTCGTAAAATTTAACGTGCTCTTCCGCAACGTGACCAGAAATAATAAATGTTGAATGTAGCGATTTGCTGTGAAAAAATGGCTTTAACTTTGATGTCTGAAGTGGCTGATTCCTTTGCGCTTTAACTACAGTGTAATGAAATTTATTGGAACCACGCTTTTTATCTCGCCCACATAAATACTTGCTCCAAATAGAGGCTGCGTGCCATCCAAAACTAAGAGCAATCGTAAATATTACCAGTCGAACTAGAATTTATTATTTAAAATAGCAACAATATTTATTGGCTTCCTTATATCTACTATACAGGGTGGGATACAAAACCGACTTTGCCAAAAAATCTAATTTGATGAATGACGACTATATTAGAGTAGTGACGTGGTAGTTCGTCTTAAGTGCAGTTCAATTCTTGGATTGGATCAATTCAGAAAACGATCTTTGCTAAATTGGTTCGAGACTGGGTGTGCTGGTATATATACCCCAGGCAAAACAAATCGTCTAGCCTGGTCATTTTTTCTCAAGGAAGTTTTTTTCTTTTGTGACCATGGCAATTCGTGTTTTGCCTAGCACTTATTTAATTTATTTTGCTTTTCTTCTAAAAATAAGTCTCAGTCGTAACTCAACGTAATAATTGGCGAAGTACCTAATCGTATCAGATCATCGGGTCATACGATACTTAGCAAAAATTCTAGGATTACAACAAACAATGTTTGTGATCAATTATTATTTAGTTAGGTTAGACGATATTTATTTTGATAATAGATATTTAATAAGTATAAGAAGTTTATTTCATAAAAATAATAAACTTTATACGAGATAATATTGCGTATTAATACGAATTTCGTATAAATATGTCAATAACGTCGTTAAAAATGAGACTTGTGTAATATATTTTAGTGGATAAAGGCTCTTATCTGCTACAAAAAGCAGACATATTTCTCAGAATATAAACCGAATTAGATTTATTCCTTTATCATTAAAGTTGTTCGTGTCACTCAACATTTATTGGCGTGAATAAGTTGATGTGAATATTTCTTATAAATAATATGTTTATTTTTAAAATAATATGCTTATTCAATGATCCGATTTGCGTAGTAGCGCAGAATGGCGCTGTGACTTGCCCTGAACGCAAAGGGTCCTGTGTTCCATTCCCGGCCCCGGTTAATTAAAAGGAAACGAACTATTTTCATAATTAGCTTTGATCATGGTATTTTGGGAGATGCCCCTGACAAAACCGACTGTTATAGCTCAAATCAAATCAAATCAAATCATTTATTTACTCAACTCAAGCTCGTAACACAACCCCGATTAGCTGTGCCTTTTTAAAGTTTGATAATGATGTTGATGGATGAATTTAATAATAAAAGGTTAGTTGCACATTTCACCAATAGGGTACATGCCAAGGTTTTATTAATGTCATGTTTTATTTTTGTATAATGTCGTTTATAAAAAATAAAGAAATATAAACACTTTTGTTAAGGAGTGTACCCTTCAGTGCGCATTAAACACAAGTCAAGTCTCTTGACTGTCAGTGCTTCAATATAAAAGCGATAAGCGAACTCGAATCATCCTGTCGTCTTAAATAAATGAAATACTTTAAAATACCCTTATTCATCTGCTAATATTTACTGCGTAACTACAACAACTTTTTAAGGGACTAACATCGAAAATTAAAAAAAAAACACTTATCTTCAACAAACTGATGTCAGCTGGTCGGCGGTTTAGTAGAGTAGGTGAATTTATTTTTTTCCCGGTTTTGGTAAAAATCATGAAAATACATGACTACATTTTAATAGGATAACATTGTCAAAGTTTTCATCATCATCATTTCAGCCACAGGACGTCCACTGGTAAACATAGGCTACCCCCCCAGTGACTTTCAGATTAGCCGGTGAGAAGCGGCCTGCATTGCATCCAGTGGCTCTATCCACCTTGTGTGTGGACGGTCTCACGCTGAGCTTGCCGGTACGTGGCCTCCATTCCAGAACCTTTCTGCCTTATCGGCCGTCAGTTCTACGTGCTATGTGCCCCGCCCACTGCCACTTTAGCTTGCTTATCCGTCGGGCTATATCAGGGACTTTAGTTCAAATGTGTAAAATTTTGATCAAACTGAAAACGAATCTTTAGTTTAATCTTCCGACGGAATAATGTTACATAGTTAATAGGAAAAGTGCCAACATTCCTGGCCCATCCTACTAATATTATAAATGCGAAAGTTTGTAAGTATGGATGCATGTTTGTTACTCTTTCACGCAAAAAACTACCAAACGGATTTGGTTGAAATTCTGCATACATATAGAATATGATCTGGATCAACATATAGGTAGGAAACTTTTTATCCCGGTTAAATGTTCCAGTGGGATATATTATAGAATAAACTAAAGAGCACGCGATGTCGCGGGCAACAGCTAGTACTAGATATGCCTATTTGCAATAGTTTTCTGATTCGCCAGTTTTCTATGACTTGTAAGCACATCTAATTTAATTACGCCACTTTATCATATTGATATTAGATGCGTATCTGTCAGTAACGACCACTGCCACGTCACTTGTCAAGTGGCTACAGCGAATCTATAGAGCCTTCCAGTAGTACAAGAGGTTTGATAATGCACTATTTGACTTGCTTGTGTGCTTATAATAACACACTGAACACCAGAGATGCTCGTAACTCAATGGTAATGGCGGCAACGCTTTGGTATCTATTACTAAAGTTGAGCAACCAACGCCGCGGTTGTGAGTGGATGGGTGACCATTCCAACTATATTTAGTGACATTTATCACGAGCATCCCCGTGCTTCGGAAGGCACGTTAAAAGTTGGTCCCGGCTGATATCCCTTGATATTAGTCGTGAAGCCTAGTCAGAGGCCTTATGGTGGCTTGATTACATCTGTCTGGACAGTAAGGTTTAGTCACTGGCCTTACAACACCCCTCTACCAATCCGCACTGGACCCGCGTGGTGGAGTATGGCCCAAACCACCTCATAGTTGAGGTGAGGCCTGTGCCCTGCAGTGGGACGTATATGCATACTTAACTTTACTTTTACTTTACTGAACTGAACTGAACTAAAGTAGCCAGCAAAAGTACTGCACTTACAGCATACTTTGCTTATGTAGATTCTGTATTGCGATACGGTTTAATTATGTGGGGAAATAGCACTAACGCTAATAAAACATTTATTGCGCAAAAAAAATGTGTAAGGGCTATATGTGGCACTGCACCAGATGAGCCATGTAAGCCAATATTTAAATATTTAAAAATCTTGCCACTTCCATGTCTTTATATTTTTGAAGTTTGTAAAACAAAATATGCACAATTTAATACAAGCAAAAGATATATATATATCCGGAATACCAGAAACGGCAATAGGCTGGTTTCCGATGCGAGATTTAAAAAAAATTGCTACTGGATGTGTATTATAATATATAATAAAATACCCCATACAATAAAAGACTTGCCCTTCAGTAGGTTTAAAGTGACATTTTATAAATGGCTTAATGAACATTGTTTTTATTCTGTAAATGATTTCTTGTTATTGATTGTTAATTTAAATATTATGTTATGTATTGTTGACATTTTTCTATATTAATTGTATTGTTTAGTTGTGTTGTATAATTTTTTTATTTATTATTGACATCGTATTTATTGCTCTCAATTAATTTTATCTAATATTTGCATGCTATTTGTAAATGGCTGAAAAAGCTGAACTTTAAACCACAATTCTATCTAAAATGTACCTTTTTCACATGCAAATAAATTTTATTTCATTTCATTTCTGAACACCATGTATCAAACTCATTTGTATTCTTACAAATAAACTACATTATCTGCATTACCTGCATTGCAGTCAACCTTGAGGTAACCAGACCTTGAGGTCTACCAGTTCAGAGAATGCTGTATAGCATAAAGTCCGCCAATTGTACTCACCTGTGCAATAAAGTTTTGTGTGACAGCGAGAACCACTTAAAAGATTTCGTCGAGTTGACTAACGTCTCGGTAGCTTAGTGGTCAAAGCACTCGCCCGGTATGCGATGGACGTGGGCTCGGATCCCACCTGAGGCGAACGATTTTTTTCAAGTATTAAAAATCTTAGATAAACCTAGAATGGTAATTGTTAAAAACAAAAATTTAAAAAGTTTTGTAATAAATAAATGTGGAAGACGCTTGAAAGAGGCTTGCATCCAGCGGCTTTCTACTACCTCTCTTGTCTAGACTAGTTTCGGCTTGAAATACCATTTACCTAACACCCTGTATAAATAGCATACTTCTTTATTCTTTACGTAGCTTTAGATTAGATCATTCATGGTTGAATGTTCTAAGTACGTAGCAGGTGTCCGGCTTTAAAGCGCCAAGTGATACTTGTAGGAAATAAGATTTTTTTACAAAAAAAAATCTTCCTTTTTATAATGTGAATGGAATAATATAAATATCATATAAGTTTATTTTTTTAAACTAGATTTTCGACAGAGTTATTTGGAACGAGCTCTTTCTAAGAGTACATAACTGTCGCCTTAGTAACAGTCTTTCAGTAATTATGAAAATGTTAGTCAGAAAAAACTACTAATTTACCACGTATTTAAGAGTTGAAGCAATAAAAATCACCTTATTTCTCTAAAAACTGTTATAAATAAATAAATAAAAAATATTGCCTCTGCCTAAAGGTTGTCTGGAAGAGATCGCTTTTTAGGGATAAGACCGCCTAAATTGTACATCTTTCTGTAAATATTAACTGTAACTTCTTTGTTTGGTGTGCAATAAAGCCTATCTATCTATCTATATTGGACAACATCACATACATTGCTCTCATCTTATATTACTTACTTGTATTATAGAAATCGGAAACAACGACGGTACCACAACACCCAGACCCGAGACAATATAGAAAAGCTAGATTTCTACATTGACCCGACTGGGAATCAAAAACGGAACCTCAGAGATGGCGACGCCATACACAGTCTGGCGTGCTTGCCTCTCGGCTACGGAGGTCATCAGTCGAGTTATTTACCCCTTGCAGAATTCAAACCCGCCATTTTGTACGTTTTTTACTAAATGATTGTGAGAATGTTTAATTATTTTTAGGGCATGCTATATTGCTATGCTCAGCGCATGGGAGAAGCCAACAGGCAAAAGTAGTAATTTAATAAATATTTAATTAAATGCAGTTCGATTGTACCAGAGCAATTACTCGCATTTTATCAAACCATCTGATAATGCAAGCTACATTTCCTTCTGTACAGTTCGCAACAAAATAAAGTGTATTTTTTATATTTAGAGGGCTCAGCTTAGTAGACGAAGTCTCGTCTCACATACTTGGGTCGCGAGTTTGAATATGAGTTTCAGGATTGTTATGGCCTTACTACAAAAAGATAGACTAGTTATAGTACTAAACACTTGTCTAAAGATTAGTCAACCAATTTAAAATATTTGTTAATCTCGAATGTCTGATGTGTCAACATTTCAAATTGGTTGACAAATTTTAGACAAGTGTTTAACCCTAGTCTATCTTTTTGTAGTAAGGCCATTAGATTCTATGATAGAACTACGAATTTTTTTCGTCTCATTATAAGAACCACATTGAGGGATTATTCATAAGGTTCATCAAGATAAAACCTGTAATTGCATAATCAAATAACACTGGATGTGTAGCTTTAGTCCAAAATTGCCCGGTTCCATTTCGTTCCGTACACACCACACACCATCCTCGCAACTTTATACCTAAATACAGGGTGATAGGTAATGGCATAATCGTGGGGACAGTGACCGGTCACTGTCTCCTAAACAAACACCTTTACACCATAGGCAACACAGACAGCCCTCTCTGCAGCGCTTGTCTAACTACAGATGAAACCGCCGCCCACGTAGTCCTGGAATGCGAGGCGGTAGCATCACATCGCAATGAAATCCTTGAAAACCCAAGGTCGCTCCGCGAAGCCTGTGAAAAACCCAGGAAACTTCTGCGCTTCTGGGCGGAGCTAGGCTGGTTGCAACCGTAACCATCACATCCCCCACGTACAAAGGACCGACTTTGAGTCTAAGTGCGGAAAAGGGAGTCCACTCTCATACTCATACTCATACTAGGGTGATAGGTAAATGGTATATCAAACCGAAACTAGCCCATGTTAACATATGCATATAAATAGTATGGTGAAGTCAGAAATTTGATATTACATTTTTTTAAATACAAAACATCGTTCTAGAATCTGTAGGATTTGTAGGTTTTTTTTAAATATTCAAGGTACTTATACTGTCTCATAAAACATTTAATGACTGCAAGATGACTTTTGATTATCCGATCCGGTTGATTACAATTTTATTTGAATTTTTATACAAAACAACATTCTAAAATCTGTAGGATTTGTAGCAATTTTTTTTTCAAAATGATGATATTAAATTTCTGAATTCAACATATTATTTACATGCACATGTTAACATAGGCTAGTTGCGGCTTGATATACTATTTCCTTAACACCCTGTATAAAGCCTTTTAAGTGATCACAAGCTATCCCACCAGCTCACAAAAACTTTTATTTGAGTTACAGATAAAACTGAAATTGTATTATGATATACCAAGGCCCATGCATCTTAGGATTAGCGAATTTAATCCCGTAACACGGATTAAACATCATTCTATAACTGTATGTTTGTATGACGATGACAGAGACAGAATGATGTCTTAATCTCGTACTAAACTAATCTGTATGTGCGCAAGTCACCTTTTATACTACTATATCTACTACTATCGGACGACCTCCGTAGCCGAGAGGCGAGCATGCCGGAATTTAAATGGCGCCGCCATCTCTGAGGTTCCGGGTTCGATCCCCGGTCGGGTCAATGTAGAAAACGAACTTTTCTATATTGGCTCGGGTTTAGTGGTTGTGGTACCGTTGTTGTTTCTGATTTCTATAACACAAGTGCTTTAGCAACTTACCTTAGGATCAGAGCAATGTATGTGATGTTGTCCTATATTTATAAACGTATCATATGGTCACGCAGCCCCGAACCCTGATCAACAAAAGTTTACCGTGAAAGTGTTAATGTATTCCGACTGTACTTGCCGGAGGCATGAAACGTGAAATTGCAAAGTACACTCGTTTTTATTTATTGCTTAATGATCACCGCGAAGAATAGCGAAATGAGATCTAAATCTATACTTGCTATGTAACATAATAGAGTAAGATAAAATAGGCTTGCTGTGTCTATTTGTGTGTTATAATATCTAATCGAGTTTAAATAATATAACTCAATACTTCTTCCTCGGTCCCTCACTGATTAGAATCGCGACCACATATAGTGTTCATCCACAAACTGCGATCATAGGCCATGTGGACCGCATATTGCATGTTTCCGCCCACCGTCTCGCGCACCGCGTCCGACCATCTCGTGGGTGCAATACTCCGAGCACGTCTGCCCTCCATTTGGCCAAAGATGATTTGTTTATCCAGATAATGCTTTGAAGACCGCTTAATAATGCCCGAAGAAACTCAGGGTATGTTTTTTGCAAATAGTGGAGAGCCGCGTGGTAATAAACTGAAATATTCATTAACAAAGAGTTGATTAATATCTAATGGTGGAACCTTATGATTATAATTTTAAATGAAAAGAGACTTTTTAATTTTAAATAAATTACCTCTGGAAATTACCAATCTCCATTAGGGTTTATATTAATTGCTCTTAAATGTAAGAAATTTTGATTTATAGGCATAGAAACAACCCACAATTTGGTATTACTTATTCTTAAGGCACAAAAAATGCCAAAGTCATTCTGTACCAGCAAACCACAAGGCAAAGCAGAATCATTGAATAGCGTTGTGATTATTTTGGAGTACCTACTATAACAACCAAAGTATGTATATATCGTGGCCCGATCTTAGAATTAATCACTTCATGATTTGGCCAACCATTTCATAAAATAGTCGTTTTTCATGATGCGGCAGAGTACCCGCTGGCCACATCATGATGTTGATAGGCCAGATCAATGAATCAGTCAGCGTTTGACGATATGATCGACTACTTCATGAAATGGCCAAACGTAGGTGGTCATATCTTAAAACAGTTATATTATCCACCAGCAGGGGCGCTGATGTCGCTTTGTTATTGTGACAACATGGCGGCGGACAATTTATTATTCTGTTCTTGTGAATTGTGAAAGTGAATCATAAGTGTAAATAGAACATTAAATTGCAGTGAAATATTGTTAAAACATTAAGCTAGGTGATTTTTATAAAACTCACTCGAAAAACAGGCTCAAAGTCGTGAAGTTTGACACGTAATTCGGGAGGTTAGTTAGGTTATTTTAATCTTTTTATTTATTAGTTTTCTTTCAAAATTACAAATATTTATAATGTTTTACTTATCTATTGAGAAAATTAATATTAAACAAATTCCAAATAGGTTGTAAGTGTATTTATACTTAAATGATATGGCCAAACGTTGATTAACATATCATCAAACGTTGACGTTTCAATGATATGGCCAGTTTTGTTTTGCCGTTTTATGAAATAGGACCATTTTTTGAAATGGCCGGCCACATCATGAAGTGTTCCATTTTAAGATCGGGCCACGACATATACTTGTACATAACAAAAGAAACAAATAATTGGCGTTTATGTTTTCTTATTCGGCAATTAATCAAATTCTTAGAGGTTTATGTGTCCAATCCAAAAGAGATAGTACACTTGAAAAAAATCGAACGCCTTACGTACTCTTGAAAAATTTCGTTAGGTCAGGTTAACGTCCTCGGTATCAGTTGGATAAGCACTCGCTCGGTATGCGATGGTTGTGTTGTGTGTTCGGGTCCCACTTGTGGCGGTCGACTTTGTTTCAAGTATCATATTTATCTTAGTTACTTTCTCTTTTGGATTGGACACTCACACTCCTTTTTGTTTTTAGCAATTACATGCAAGGTTTATGACCTTGCACGTAATTGCTAAAAACAAAATTTAGGAAGTAACTAAAGTGCGAATTTTACCCAGTTAGAAGTGAGCCTGCTTTACCTCTCCCTATCTTGATTTCAGGCCTGGAGGGGCTGAAAACAACCTGTCAATAGTGTAATTTGTGATTCTATGATAAGCAATATTATTTAGAAATAAAAGGTAAAGCTTGGTGAAAGGATAAAATTCTAGAAAAAAAGATTTAAATACCTACTTCTAATATACATAGTTACACAGATATATTTTATATGGTATTTAAATTAATTTACTAAGGTAAACACACTTATTATTGACACTAAAATACAAAATTAAAATAATTTTAAAACGCAATACAAAAAGACAACAAAGTATGACTTCAAAAAAGTGTATTGTGTTTTTTTGTAACTTACCTAGTACTCAACCTACTACTAAAATAACTCATCCTAGTACTAAAAATACAAAAGTGTACAAGTTTTTAAGCATACGCTTTCCATTTATCATCATCATTATTTAGATTCAGGCATAGGACAGCCACTACTGAACATAGGCCTCCTCATAATAACTAACAGATTTTTCAATTGCGCGCGGCTGCATCCAGCGGCTTCCTGCAACCTTTACCAAGTCGTCTGTCCACCTTGTGGGTGTGAGTCCCACGCTGCGCTTGCCGTTACGTGGCCTCCATTTCAAAACCTTTCTGCCCCACCGGCCGTCAGTTCTACGTACCCACTGCCACTTTACATTGCTAATCCGTTGGGCTATGTCAGTGACTTTTGTTCACGGATTTCCTCATTTCTAAAGAAATACCTAGCATAGATTTTTCCATAGCACGCTATGCAAACCTCGGGCTTTCTTATTCCATTTATCATAAGTGAGAAAATATACGATGAGAAACCCATGTTCACCCCGTATCACTCGACCACAAATTATGTTGAATAGATCCCACTCAGAGACGGAACCAATATCTGTCATTTACAATATGCATTATGGGTCCAACTGTACAATGGACACGGAAATGACGTGACGGGGGTTAGAAGGGTCCTTAAACGTACAAACGAAAAATACATAGAATCTGCACAAGCCACAAGCGGATTTAGCGCCACGACATACATTATACTGGGTTACTTTGGACACCACGCCAAAATTAAATAATAATTTAAGGGAAATAATAAAAAAAGAATTTAGTGGAAAAAAAATATTTTTTGCTTTTATTTAATTGGATTTTAAAGTCACTTTTTAAATCCTAAATTCCTAGGCGCGTTTGATCACCCTGGCGCTTGACACGCCGCGGGTGCCTACGCACGACACGTACTCTATATATATATATATATGTATATCGGCGACATGAAGCAACAGGGCGGCCGCGTCCTGTACTTAGTAAAGAAAACAAACGAGTGGCAACATTTTTGTTTCGTGTTTGGAAAACTAGGAAAAAAAATGACGGGAGGATGACGCGAAAAAATATGGCGGGGGGTTCCAAAATTAGCCCCGTATATTACACTCTACGACTACATAAAAATGTTGTAGTGATTGGAAGTGCTGTCATTCACGATTACTGAGTATTATCCTGTTCTTCTGTACACCCTGTATAGAAAATTACTATATATAATTATGAGGGTAAATTAGGTATAATGTTTCAAAATTGGCTAGTCGCGCGCCGCGGCTGCACCGCTGGCCGCTCCGGTTAGCTCCGCGCACACGCGTCTCTGAACTATGATCGCCTCGTAAGATGCGCAAAGCGATCCCCACTCTTTGCCCCAGCGCCACGCCTACATCGATGCCACGTATTGTAGTTGAGATGAGGCCTGTTCCCAGCAGTGGGACGTATATAGGGTAATAGTGTGTCGGTTTAATGTAGCAGGCGGATAAATAATAACTCCGACTTACGGTTTCCAAGTCTATAATATCCTTTTCACAAAACAGTTTCGACACACAAAGTATATAAGTTCAGAAGGCACAGCAAGAATAGGAAAGCACACACACGCGGGGAATAGTCCAAGGAAGCAAGAAGTAGATTTTACATATAGTACATAAGACAGAAAAGAAGTATATAACGGTTAAAGCAGTGCGATAGCATAAAAATTGGCTAAGGCAGCGTGCGCTTCGCGTCGTAGTTAGGTTCTGACTGGTGGATCAAATCAATGCGCGCACGCAGGCGCGTGTTCGCCGAATACATAGCCTTTATGTGCGAGCGCTGCGCTAGGGAGTTCGTAACGTCGAGGTGCGTGTCAATATTGATATCGATAATCTAGTACACATCGCATATCGTAAGTTACTATTTGTGTTAGTGTGAGTAAGTAAATAATATAGGTATAAGTAATTGTAAAATGGTGTAAATAAATAATGTTGAAAAATAATAAATAATTCGTGAATTTTAGGACTTTAAGTTAGTAAATATTTACATTTAAGTTATTTTCAATTAAACTCGTATGTCACGTGTTAATCTGAACGAAGTGTAGAATAGGTGCCTACAATAGGCATACTTTTCTTCACACCAATTGTAATATACTGAAGAAATTAACAACAGTAAAGTATTCATTCAAGACGCAAGTACCGCGTTACTACACCAATTGGATCTTCTATGATTTGACATTTACCTACAATTTTGATCATTCTAAGATTTATTCGTGTACTCTCCTCGACCTATATTTCCGTTATTTGGATACCTTATAGGAAATAGCCACTTAAATCAAGTGTATTGGGGAGTTTCTGTGCCTTCGAGGATCATGGCACTTCAACGATGCAAGATTTTTAACATCGCCATATTTTCGTCGGAAAAACATATTGTTTATTATTCGATGTCCTATGTCCGAATATGTGCTAGTCAAATAGGTAATCCGCAGCCACTTATACGCGTCCCAAAAGTTTAACTTAGCCCTTCCACCGCTTCGTGACTACATATCGGCTGATGATGAGAAGACGTGCATCAAACTCACTTCCCTGTGTCAGCCTGATTTTATTGTCGGAAATACAATTACAAGACATGTAAGTGCTAGCTAGGCAGGTTATAAGTCCATGCACTCTTGTCGTTTTAATAATCGGCTACCTTGTAATGTGTACTTTGTAAGTTTGAACTTCTTCAACTCATTGTGAAGGTGAAGATTCAAGGACGCTGAAAACCAGAAAGCAAACGAAAAACCTCTTGGTTCATGAATCTTAGACAGTCGTTCGGACTTCGCACCAAGTTCCTGTTTGGGGCAATGGATACAGTGAAGATTGCCATGATGATCGCCAACCTCGGGCAGGGGTAGGCACGCTAAGAAGAAGAAGTTAGGATTCGGATATTTCGAAGTTTGGATAGTTCGTGGACACATTTTCGGGGACACATTCGGACACAATATTTCTTCCCCTTTGCTCGTTTGTAACTAGGGCAGGTACTCTGGTTTAACCATAATTATAGATTTCATTTAAATTAATTCATTTAATATATTCTGCGAAAACTCTTTATCTGTAACCATACATTTTAATTTAATTTAAAATAACATCCTTGTACCACTTAAGCGAAATACATGATTCTGATTCTGATTTAAGCACCACTCGACTGCTAACAATTTCCAACTGAATTCACAATTTGTATTTAACCATTTAGTTGCTTTTACTAATGGCCGCCGTGTTTTTACGAGAATACCGTTTTTAAAAAAAAAAATTAATTGGCAGGACCGGGTCAAGTCAACTACTAGATTGCGAATCTATTAAATTACGAGAATTGCGCATTAAAAGTTTTTCAGAGCTGTCAAAATCTAAAGTTAACGTTACTTAACCAACATTAATTTTATCGCAAGCTATTCCAGCTTTAGTATTAATTTTGCGTTGCAAAGACACTACATGAATATGTATGGCATATCGCTAAAACAAACGTTTTCGGTTGCCTGAGCTAAGTAGATGTTAATCTGCTTATAAGCTCACAGAGTTTTCGCCGAAAATCAGAAATCCTTCCTTGGTACAATTTATTTACAAAATTGTTTGTAAACGGATTTACGAGACACTTCATGTGAATATTAAGGTAAAAAACACCGTTAAAAGTTGTTTAGAGTTGTAATGAAATGGGACCCCAATACTAAGACATACTACCTACTACAAAATTTTGATCAGCAAATAGTGAAATCAGTATTTGATATTACAGATCGTTTCAGAGTGCATTTACTTGTCTATTCATTGTAATGAATTAAACTATCTTCCCAGTAATAAGTATGTAGTGTGCGTGGTCTCTAAAAAGCGACCGCCATAGAAACTGCTGCAACTCATATTAACCTCAGTGCATAATATAAATTACAGTATGGAAACTAGGCCTGTTTGTTGAGATACGTCAAAAACTTAAATGGAGCGTTAGGATTGTACTTGTCGTCCTATATCTTATTTGATTAAAAATCGCGCGAACTATCAGACGGGCATGTTGACTATTATCTACGCTATTATATAGATGCGCGCATGCAATAGAAATGAACACAGAGCGTTGAAGACAGAGGATTTAAATACTACGTTTTTACGTTCCACAGCGACAATGACAACTGACATCATCTCGTCTGGTATCGGCAGTATTCGGCACTCCTAGTTTACTTAGGTTTCTTGTTGAGGCATAGATATAGAATGTACAAGATAGACAAAGGCTCATTGCAAATGATACAAAAAATGTGACACGTATGTGTGTGTGTAGTAGTGTTGTTCAAGCCACAAATTTTTTATCGATAAATTGCAACCGGCATCAAATTGATTTGGAACAAGTCACAATCGCCGCGGATCTTGAAGCACCTAAAGTTAAACTTAATCTTTAAACAAAAAAGAGGTGAAAATCAGTATCACGGAAAGGATACGGGGCTTTCTGGGCTTGTATGTGTAAAGTTAAGATATGGTCGAAAAAAGGTCATATTTTTGTTATGAAAACTTCACAGTCTGGAAACTGAGAAATCTGAAAAACAAGTTTACTTGCATTAAATCGAAAAATGAGTAATTGAATATTGTGAACAAGTTTATATAATGAAAAATAAGAAAACGGTCGTTTTAAATATGTCATCATCATCATCATCATTTCAGCCACAGGACGTCCACTGCTGAACATAGGCCTCCCCCAGTGACTCCCAGATCAGCCGGTTGGAAGCAACCTGCATCCAGCGTCGTCCTGCAACCTTTACCAGGTTGTCTGCTCAAATATTAAATATGTAACCTATTTAAAACAATTTCATATCATAATTTCATTTCAACATATTCCTTATATGATGTCAAAATTATTTAATATCCTCTAAATAAATTTAAACATACTTGATGTCACAATTCTTGAAATGCTTTTATTTTATTTAACTGACACCTGTGTTTCATTCCTAACTCTATTGACACAGAACTTCATAATGTAAAACCGACCAACAATAGAGTTACAACAGGTTAATTTCAAGTTAATTTAAATGTTATATAAATTGTCACTTGGATTGAAAATTAAAACTTATAATAAAATCAAGCAAAAAAATATTATTATTCTAAAATTGTCAACTCTGAAAACTATGTAAGGCATATTTAAACATAAATAAAACAATCAAAATATTTATTTTTATACATATTTACACTTTTATACAATGTACATTATTTTATACAATATTTTTATACTTTGATTTTTTTAAAAGAAAATTTTGTTAGAGTTTAAAATTTGTTTGTTTATACTGATATTAACAAACAAATTTTTTCAAGAAACTACTCGCCCCATCTCGACTTCATTTTGTTTGTAAACGAAACTATGTATTACAGCATGTGACAGCATTACATACATTGCTCTGATTCAAAGGTAAGTAGCTAAAGCCATTGTGTTAAAGAAATCAGAAACAACGAGAGTATCACAACACACAGACCCGGGCCAATATAGAAAAGTTCGTTTTCTACATTGACCCGACCGGGGATCGAACCCAGAACCTCAGAGAAGGCGACGCCATTTAAAGTCCAGCATGCTCGCCTCTCGGCCACGGAGGTCGTCATACTCTTAATTAAATTGAAATTGGAAATAAGTTTTTTGGGAAAAGTTGTTTGTTATCACGATTATTATCCTTTAAGTCGGTACATCACAAATAAATAATCTTACCGTATAGATAAAATTAACGACTTTACTTTAACACTCGTTTAGATGGTATTCTTAAAAAAATATTTTATATTATACTAAATATTTGACTAAACTATACAGAATTCTTTTAGTCGTTTATAAACAAGTTATATTTTAGATGCCCAAAAATAAAACTAAAATCTCATAATGTAATCACAAAAAAACAGTATTGGAGTGTTTTTTTTGTAAACAAACATGATAAATATTTTTTTAGTAATTGCTACTAATCTTCTATACCCACAAATGGCTGTCGATATTTTATCGATACTTATGACGTCACCGCTAGTTCAATCCCTAGTGTAGACATACAATTTACTATTTTACCTAATATTTATTGTAATTATGTCTTTAACTACGAAATACACAAACACACACCAAACAAAGTTCATATTCTTCTGTAAAATCCAAGTTCTTTGTCGATTATAGTTACGAATTAGACACAAATTTGTTTCAAAATATTTTCATCAAAAAATGTATTTACCTGTGAAATGTGTATTTATTTGGGTTATATGTTCTTGTCACATCACAATTTATAATTGAACAGCACCCCATGTCTACAGAAATATTTAAATAAGTTTTCCATTTGTAATTTTGTATATTTTAATAAAATTAATTTTGACGTTTGAAATTGAAATCATTTATAGTCAGTTAAATATTTTTTTTGTGTCACATATGTACATTGACATCTGTCTTTTTCTATCTTGTAGGGTGCCCGCAAGGATATGATGTCTCTTTTCCACGCTTTGTCAGTCTTTAAGAGCGTAGCGAATCCTAAGTCTATGTGTTGAGGCGTGTACACATGTCATTTTGACAGTTTTTATGTAGTTTCTTTACTGTATAGGTAAATGTTGTTGTTTATTATGTTAGCTATCTAGTCGTGCGAGGTTGTTGTTTTTTTTTTTTCAAATAACCCTGTATATATACCGTGTATATTACTGTAAGGCTCCATTATCTGTCCGTCTGTCACATAGCTGTAGTATATTTTGAACCGTAATAGCACAGTGTAGAACTTCGTAATTTTCATGACGTGTAATAATTATTAACGATGCGCGGTATCAAGAACCACCGCCTTCTGCATCTTTGCTGGAAGCGAATTCATCATTATTAATTGGTGTGTAATCGAATATTTATTTTCAATGATATAACCTTGTTTCTGTTAATTAGGAAGGATTCTAAGACTAACCTCAACAAAAAAAAAGTAATCGTCCCAAATAAAATAAACAGAACTAACACCTCATGTATTAAGGCAAAAGATTGTTGGGTTTGCCCAAATGCCCATGGTGATCGTTCCGGGCCATTCTGGCCCACACGGTTGGCCTCGCTAATTAGGGTTAAAGGGTGGCCCAGGCATAAATAAGGCCCGGTTACGGGTGCCATGATAGAGAAGAGTGCTGCTATAGTGATGTAGATCGACATTACTAACGATAGTTAGCATGAAAATGCTTTTAGAATTCCGAATAATCGTAAATCATGTTATTTAAATCATTTTGGACCCATAATGCATTTTGTGTGCACACATTTTTTTCTTGCTATTTATAAAGCAGCATTTTATTGTTGTGGTCAAAATAACCTCACAAGCAAAGCAGCTTTTTGTGCCGTATTTTTGTTACTATAATTATTTAAAGTTTTATGTTTATCGATACTCATTGCAACACTAGTGCAGGCAGTTTTGCAGGGCATGTTTTACCGTAATCATTTCAACATATTTTTGTTATAAAGTTATTTTGATTGTTTAGTTAGTTAGCAATATAATACACAAGGTGCTATACGCACAGAGATAGAGGTAGAACATTATCTTTTTGTTGATCATAAGGTCCATCGTGTCACAAAATAGCGCCGCTGCTATACGTAATTTGTGGTCGTGTCTTAAAACATAATTTGACGCAATAATTTAGCCACGTTTATCACAATAATTTACAAATCACGACTGTAGTTTACGACATAATTACGAAATGGACGTTTCCTCAAAAAAATAATCTCGCTCTGTTTTAATTGTCAACGCCATTTTTAAGTATGCCAAAGACATAGTTTTGTTAAAATAACACCTCAATGACATAATTTCACTCATATATTTTAAAATATTTACTAATTTTATCCAATGATACGCAACATCCTACTAATATTGTAAATGCGATATTTGTAAGTATGGAATGATGTTTGTTACTCTTTCACGCAAAAACTACTGAACGGATTTGGATGAAATTTTGTATACATATAGAATATGATCTGGATAAACATATAGGATACTTTTAATCTTCGATAAATGATCCTGGGAGATACATTCAATAAACTAAAGATCAAGCGAGCAAAGTCGCGGGCAACAGCTAGTTTATCAATTTATCTGTCTATTGGACGGAAGGTTGTCACTTAATTGTGCAGAAACCGGGGAAATAATAAAACCGATCCTCAGCCTACCGATTGGAACCAAAACTAATGGAGCTTAGTCTTAAGCCTCTAAAAGCTTTGTTTAACAAAGTTGAATGACCTCTTCAATTGATTATTTTAGACCTTTTATCAGTCGACCTGGCAAGTTTTAATTACGGCGCAATTTTAAGCGGAAGAGAAAACAACAGATTTAAAAAACCCTACACAATTATTTTTAACCAACTTTATAAGAGAGGAGGTTCTATGTTTAACGGTAGGTATATATATTTTATTTGGTTTATATATACAGGGTGTACAAAAGAATGGGACACTCCTTAAAACCACGTGATAAGCAGGTCATATACAACAACTTTTCCTATGGGAGCAACATCGAAATCGTGATTTTATTTTCAGATGCTCCATACATTACCATCAAGGTATGTATGCAAGTAAGTTTGTATGGGGAAGCTGAAAAAGAATTCTCGATTTCGATGTTGCTCCCATAGAAAAAGTTGTTGTATATGACCTGCTGATCACGTGGTTTTAAGGAGTGCCCTATTCTCTTGTACACCCGGTATATTTTATTTGGAGGTTGACGACCCCCGTAGCCGAGAAACGAGCACGCCGGACTTAAAATGGCGCCACCATCTCTGAGGTTCCGGGTTCGATCCCCGTTAGGGTCAATGTAGAAAACGATTTTTTCTATATTAGGTGTTGTGGTACCGTCGTTGTTTCTGATTTCTATAAAACAAGTGCTTTAGCTACTTACCGTAGGATCAGAGCAATGTTTGTTGATGTTGTTGTGATGTTATTGTGCACCGATCTTTTTATTTATTCGAAAGCGTAAGGTACTTCCAAGTTGGTCCCATTATCATCAAGTCATAATCACTGATGGATTTGCCTTGAGGACCCAGGGATCCCCCTGGGAAATCAAGGGCAAACCCCCAATTTTATAGGCACACATGTTTTGAATATATTATATAATGAGCAAAATAAGACGATAATTACCAGACCAAAATATCAGCAATGCTTATATTTGGGTCTTGTAATCATCATCTTATGTTGCTGAGCTGATGATGAAAGCCACAGAACTCCTTAACGGTTAGGAGTTAGAAATAACACTATTTCGTAGTCTATTGGGCAGACTGCCAAAATCATAACTCTTTCTATTTGGCTGCACCGTAGTCGGGTAAAAAGAACGTACTAGCATAGGTGTACGAAGCATTTAGGTTCACGTCAAGCAATTTTGCAAAAATACTGTATAATTTCTTTAAAATTGGTATTTAATCATTTGTTCGAACTCAATATAGATTGCTTAAGTAGCCTATTGTGATGTAAGTGTCCAAACAAAAACGAATTTAGGTCTGAATAGGGTTACAACCCGTCAGTTTTTCCGGCTTTTATATCCTGAAACTTTTCCTTAAATAATGATGTCATATTTTCAAAATGGCGTGCACTTTCGTTTTTAGACGTGAAAGTTCTGATATTATTTTACGCTTCTTAGCTTTTGTTCTAGATACAGTAACACGTTACTATGAATGGACACACAATAAAGTAAATATGAGGTCTTGTATTAGATTTTAATGACTGTACAACATGTAAACCGGAAATTCCCGGATTATAAGAAAATATCCGGATTTTACTCAAGATTAAATGGTTACCATACTTCTGAATCTATTATTCAGTTCAATGCTTGTTCATGTCACATTGTCCTTTATATCGCCGCGTGCCACAGTGTTTGATCAGCCCAGACTATATTGCCACTTTGATCAAATATTTCCATTAGTCATGCCAAATATGACGTTTCTATTCTACAACTAAGCGTTCGCCGAACACTGGCCACGAGTACAAAACACGACTGTCGTTAAAATTAGTGGACACACAAAAAAAACATTCTCTACTAAAAAAGACTTGTTTGGTAGCCATCTTTAAAAATATTTTAATTATAAATGTAATCAAGATGCATGCAATGTGAAAAGGCAGACCTTGAATACTTGTCTAACAATTCGGTGTTTAAAGCAATAACAAATCTTGTCTACTGCTTATAAAAACCAAGCGATTCTATAAATGTTATCGAAAGTGTAAAGCGCTCTAGTCTAACAATATTAACGCCAAGAATTGCTTTGTCGTATTATATCGGTTATAATACAGTTTGTGGAAGATTAATATTATTGAGTGGATGAATATAATGTAAATCAACTACTTAGATATTATTTTATGACGTGCTTACTGGTTAAACATACATGGTAACCTAATATAAGTTGTTCATTTATTCTTACTTAAGTTAGACAATATGCAGTCGAGTGGCATCACCAAAATAGGAGCATTTTTTAAGTACCTATTTAAGATTGTGTTTTGTTTACCTCAAAGAAAAAGAAATAATGAGATCTCGCCGACAAAACGTTATGTACTAGCTAGACTATCATAGTTTGGGGGATAGGTAAAAGATAAAATTAAATGTATTGTTTTCTGCTTTTATGAAACGAAAATAATCAAGAAAAAGTATCTTTTTAAAAGATGATGTAGTGGTTAACTCCGTTGTTTAAATCATAGCTTTACCCTTAAAATTTTAATCTAAATTCCAAACAATATAAACAATGTAAATGTAAATAATGATTACATTATTAATAGGATATTAATCCTGAGGCTGAATAATCGATTATTAATGATAATTATATTTTATATATTATTCCTTTATCAGTGGTAAGGATTTTAGTTTTCTACCAGTGGTTCAAATGGTAAGGTATTTAATAAATAAATAAATATTGGACGACATCACACACTGCTCTGATCCTAAGGTAAGTAGCTAAAAACACTTGTATTATAGAAATCAGAAACAACGACGGTACCACAACACCCAGACCCGAGACAATATTGAGTATAGACCATTTTAAAAGTAAATATTTAAATAGAATTAAGGAAATAGCAGATCCCAACTCAGTTATATCCATAAAATGTTTACTATGTAAGTTTACACAACTTGTAAACTTCCGCAACGATTTATTGCGATAGTCCAAGTTTCCCATGGGAGTATAAATCAAATAAAACTTGCATAGATATGGACACAGATATTTACATAGTATTTCATATATGAAAATAAATAAGCTTTTGAATTACATATACAAGTTTAACCTAATATCTCTGATTTGTTAATTTATGGATTCCAAGGGGTTTGACGCTGTCTGATTTAGTAGTTCGCGCTTCCGATTACAAAGCCAGTCGCGGGTTCGAATCCCGTGGGGCACTTGTGTGATAAGCACTAGTGTTTGATGTTTATGATTGTGCTATTGCCCGCGACTTCGCTTACGTGGTGTTTAGTTTATTTAATATACTTATCCCACAGGAACATTAAGTCGGGATAAAAGTATCCTGTATGTTAATCCAGATCAATAACATAAATAAATAAATATTGCACAACATCACATATTAGGTTGGGGAAAAAGTCTTTTCGTTTAGTATGTATGAACTTGTAATAAAATCTCTTTGGCTGTACTATTTGTATCTGGCTGGTTTTGGTATCATTAAAAGTTTAAATTATAAAGAAGATAAATCCAAATTCAAATTATGAAAATGTGTATTTTTCATTTGTTTTTCGTACAAATGAAAAATATTCAAGATGAGTGAATCTAATGAAGAAATTCGATACATTTTAAAATTTTACTACAAGAAAGGCAAAAATGCAACGCAAGTCGCGAAAAAAATTTGCGATGTTTATGGACCTAGTGCAATGTCTGTGGGAGTAGCACAAATTTGGCTTAAGCGTTTTCAATCCGGAAATTTTGATGTCAAAGATACACGTCGCTTCGGTCGCCCTATTTCGGATAAAATTGATGCCATTTTTGAAAAAGTGGAGCAAGATCGGCATATCAGTAGTTACGACGTAGCTGAAGAACTGGGAATTGATCACAAAACAGTTTTGGCGAATTTGAAAAAAACTGGGTACACAAAAAAGCTCGATATTTGGGTACCCCACGAGCTCACTGAAAGGAACCTAATGAACCGTGTACACATTTGTGATTCTTTATTTCGACGTAATGACCGAACCATTTTTGAAGTGGTGATGAAAAATTTAATTTCCACTCACTTAGCTCTTGATACATAGAAACCTTAAAAAAATTATTAAGTAACAAGCTTGTAAAAACAAGCTGCGAAACCGGCACCCTTATTCCCTAAAAATTTACAATTAGCAATAATCGCGCTGTCATCGCCCGATTGATGCTTAGTTTTTGATTTTTGCTGTCAATTTGCGATTTTAAATCCAGAATTGCTCAATTTTCGCTATTGCAATGCTTTTGCAAGATACGGAATTAAGGTACAGGCTTCCTGTATCTCAGTGCTTCTCACCTAAAGATAGAAATCAAGCGCTAGGATGCAAATAAAAAAACTTATACCTACAAAAATGTAACAAACCTTTTTTTTTAATAGCTTGGTTTTTGGATTTTTCCCTTTACTTGTGCAAAAGACTTACTTCTTGCCAAATTTCATGAGTCTAAGTTAATTAACCTTTAAGGTACTTAGGTTACATCTCTTGCGATTGTCAAAATAAGCAATAAGCTGATACGTATTTGGAGTAGGTAACACAATGGTATTAGCAATAAATACAAATTAGACATGACTAAAGAAATTATCTAATTAATATTATATTAAAGTGTATTTATAAGTCATTTTTATTTATTTAAGTTTTTTTTTTCTTAATAATTGTGTTGGGTTTTTTAGTGATTTGGATTACCAACCCACCTAAGCAGATGCTGATACACTCGAAAAGCTTCGAATGCCTTAGGTAGAAAATGTAGAAATCCAACCCAGGTCCTTCCGCTTCCAACTAGCTACAGAAAAGAGGTGTACCTAAATAATCTTCCAACTGTACCTAGGTATGTACTTGGGTAGACGAAAGATAAAGACATGATTTTCATCGAATAATCTGCTCATTCAAATGAGATAAAGGCTCAAATTAAAATCAATTATGTCCATCTCTTCGGAAAGCTCCCCTTGAAACCTTTTGAAACTTAATTAAACGATAAAAAACCAAGATAAGGAGTCTTTGACGCGTGTAACTAAAAAGCTTTTTATAGAAAAAGTTCTTTCAACTCCTTAATTTAATTAAATACCTAATTTGCTAATCGTTTTCCAATTGGTGGAAACGATTTTTAGTCTGATATAATTGTTTTAATTTGATTAAAATTATGACTAAACAATGAAATCTGAAGAAAACTCGTGCCAATAGTAGTGACTCTTATGCTGGGGCTTCACCTGCGTGACGCCTAACGTTCAAATAACGGCATGATTAGCGTTAACTAAATAAAAGCACTAAGCTACGCGCTAAGTGCGAGGCCACAATTATTTGACGTTTGATTCTAGCGTCTAGCGGCTTAGTTAGCGTGTGTTCTGTGACTGTGTCTTTAAAATAAATAAAACGCGTCCAAAAACTCTATACTTTTCTCATTTTGTCTCATGCACTTTAACATTTATTTCACAAAGAGTTTTTGAATGTGACCGTGTTTTAACATGTTTAGTGTAGTAGGTGTAGCCACAACAACGCACTAGGCGCCCGCTATATGCCTTTGATGCGTCGAAAGTTACCGCCGTCCGAGGTATCGCCTAACCTCTAGTGTCATTAAAGCAAATTTGCACGTTAAGTCCTGCCACACCTGCGTACTATATCAAATAGCACACTAATTAATGACATTAGACACAGGCGAAGCCCGAGCATTAGAAAATGTACTAATGCGATCGAGTTAAGGCGCAAAGTAGAATCATTTGTGACGACCTCCGTAGCCGAGAGGCGAGCACACCGGACTCTACTCGTATATGGCGTCGCCATCTCTGAGGTTCCGGGTTCGATCCCCGGTCGGGTCCATGTAGAAAACGGACTTTTCTATATTGTCTCGGGTCAGAGTGTTGTGGTACCGTCGTTGTTTCTGATTTCTATAACACAAGTGCTTTAGCTACTTACCTTAGGATCAGAGCAATGTATGTGTATGTGTTGTCCAATATTTATATTTATTTATTTATATTTGGGCCACTGAAACATGTAAGTAACACCACAGAAACACCTCTATTTCTCGTTTATGAGGTAGAGTATCACAATCTTATATCCAAAATGACGTATCATCTGTTACGATTTGTATTAGAAGTAAGTTTATTCATTTATTTCTGGTCCTGTATAAAAAGTAGTTGTACTTGAGCAGCAATGTAACTCTTGCGGCTCCAATAGCAATCATTATATACAGAGTGTCTTTGAAAGTACGGATTAAATCGAACATTCATAAAGCCGAAAAAGTCCAGGAACGTCTTCCACTATGCGGTCGTTCCCGGACTGTTTCGGGTTTATGAATGGGGGGTTCCGTTTTTGACTGATAAAAAGTTTTTTTTAAACTATCTTGTTGCATTTTTAAACATAATCATTACACTCTAACGGGATTTCATGCAACTACATACCTAAAACGATTTGTTTTTTGTCCCGACGTTTCGGCTCGTTTAAACGAGCCGTGGTCGCGGGTTGACTCTCAACAGTCAACCCGTAATGATTATGATAAAAAGTTTTTTTTTTTGTAATTTCGCTTAGAACTTAAACAAAGCTAAATTTTGATCAAATAACAAACATGTGTATAGTGGGACAAAAATGGAAATTTCGTCACAACTTCTTATCCGTCGAAATAAACGAACTAACCAAACCATACATATTTAAACAGCCAAGAAGTCCGGGAATGATCCCCGTTATGCGACTGTTCGCTTTCAGTAACACCCTATGAAATGTTATATCATTACCGCGTGTTTTACCATTTTAATGGTTTTACTAAACTATGTCGTAATTTAACTAGTCAGCATTTCCCACATTTCATGTATGAGGTTTATTTAATTCGGTTAGTGGTTTTCCTTAATTCCGATTTAACCAATTCGCTACGTCCAGGCGTCTGTAATTGGTAAAATTAATTGTTTTGTGCATTTTAGTGTTAATTATTTAGCCAACGTACCTAATTATTTCTTAATTGGAGTTTGATTACACTTTAGCTTTTTTGTTCAGAGTTAATCAACATGCCAAATGAACAATTGTTTTTTAAATGGTTTTCGGTGTTCGGGTTTTATATTTGGTTAAAAACGTTTTATTTCATTTACAAAAAATAAATACCATTATCTTGACAGGATTTGGCCGATGCGATACATACCTACCTATCTAAGATATATATATACCTACGTATCTTAGAAGTCAGTACGTTTAATTGTATATTGTAATAGTACATTATGATACAAGTGTGCTACGTTGGTCATTATACACGAGGCATTATTATAAGCGCGAGCCGCAGGCGAGCGCGGTAAGGAAGCCGAGTGTGATAATGATCAATGCACACGAGTTGCATACGACGTTTTTCAACACAATTGCGAGGAAAAAACAAACTAAAATCTAAAATACCTTCTCCGAATATGACTTGGCGTTTTTGCTGTTTTTCTATGCATTTTGGCGGCAACAGGCTATCACTCGCGTTTCGTGCCTCGATAAGTATTTCCGACGGGGTTGAATAACATTTTACTCGTCTTTACTATTTAAAGTAGACATTTTTGGTAGTAATTAACCACACAGCAACAACTTTACCAATTATTAATGGAAAATGGCACGTAAGTTTTGTTTATTTTTCCCCCGCGATTTCGATGCGCGCGCAGGTTCTATAATGGCACAGGAAAAACTGGCTGTTCAGCCGGAGTAGCAGCAATTTAAAAAATAAAATAAACTATAAATTATTGTTTCTAAAAATGATAGTTAAGTTAATTTGTCTTTAATAATATACAATTTGATAAAATGAAATATTTATTTGTCATCTTAACCCTAAAATAATTTAATATTGGTAAAATATTCAATGTTCTTAGACACAAACATTTGCTGGATTTTTAAAAAAAAAGTTTACATTACCGCATTAGTGCGATAATGTTATTACAGCACAAGTGCGTAATATGATGAGTTATGAAACTAAAAACGGTGTTATAAGAGACAATTTACAAGCAACTCTGTTGAAAAAACAGTTTACAAACTTTTTTTAAATTTTTTCAAGATACGATATATAGTTTTAATTAATCAGTCTCATTTTTGTTAACATAATATAAGTTAAAGAGGTACCTAATTGATTTTAAGTAAATATTTCAATAAAAACGTAATTTTGGTGGTTGAAAATCACCTAATTTCATATACCGTAATATATGATTCGCTATTCAAATCAAATACACAAAATTTTATTTAGCGGGCTACACGGAACGATCCCCCTTAAAATGCAATGATAACACCCATTTGCTCTGCCGTTTAAAAACTCCAACACACCTCAATCATTTTGATTTTGATTTTTTATTTTGATTTTGATTTTTGATTTTGAAAATAAAACTAAAACAGTCACTTTTCTATACATAACAAATAAAATAAATAAATAAAGCGACTGCAAAGGCTTACACGATAAAAAGATCGGTCGTTTCGTAAGGAAAAGCTTTAAATATGAAATGGAACGAATCAACCCCTATTTCACATAGGTAAAGATCTTTATACGTTTCTGTTCATAGCCGTAGGCCATAGATCTCTGTTAACGTTCGCTCAATTTGCATACAGAGGGCGCTGATATCGCTTTGCCTGTAAATCCCTTTTAGCCGATTGCGGCAAGGCCAAACAGAGTTTTTATGCCCAATAGAAATAATAGGCCACTGCTTTAATGGCTTGTAAAGCTCAAACTTAAACTCCAATCATTTATTGCAATGATGATGATAGTATTAAATGCGTACAAAGAGGTTTACACTGTCATTATATTATGAACCCTAGATAGAAAGGGTTAACAACAGGCAACAAATGTTGTCCAAAAATGTAGCAAGCTGAAGTGTCAGTGGGCTGGCCATGTCTGTCGCAGAACTGACGAGAGGTGGAGCAGGAAGGTTCTCGAATGGAGACCACGCTTAGGCAAACGTAGTGTAGGACGCCCCCCGACTAGATGGACCGATGACCTGAAGAAGGGGGCTGGCAGCGACTGGATGCAAAGGGCGGGAGATCGTGCGCTGTGGCGCTCCAGGCTGATATGATGATGATGAACAACAGGCAACATTGCTTAAAAAACTTAAATCCCATTCATTATTATCCATTTATTTTTTAATCGTAGATCCCATCTATGCTCTAGAGCAAGATTGGGGTCAAGAGCAAGCCCATCTCAAAAAAAAAAAACTAAACGCCATCATTAATTATTATTTAAATACTTAACTACTATAATTCGATATCAGATTAAAAATAAATCTTAAGAGAACTCCTGCAGCGAGAGTTGCATTTTTGAGAGATAAAACTTTGTATATTCTTAAACTTATTATTGTTTCTTGATATTTAATGCTGGGGATTTTGTTTATATTTTGTTTATTGACTTACAATTAGGCCTAGAATTTACCATTTTTAACTTTAAAATTGTAATTAGCTTGCATTTAGGTCTTAATCTTTCTGGATAAGAGTAGGTAGGTGTACTTTACCCCAGAACTTGACATGCAAACTAATAACCTATGTTTTCGATGATTTAAAGCTTATCTATACAAGGTGCTGATTTCAATCTTCACTATATTTATTGAGGTGACCTATTATGATTTATATAAACGAATTATCCACCAAAAAAAAAAATGGAATTTATAGCGAATATTTTCCGTATGACATCAACTGTACTGTGGCTCGTAATACTGCAATAAGTTTTTTTTTTGACAACTTCACATACATTGCTCTGATCCTAAGGTAAGTAGCTAAAGCACTTGTGTTATAGAAATCAGAAACAACGACGGTACCACGCCACCCAGACCCGAGCCAATATAGAAAAGTTCGTTTTCTACATTGACCCGACCGGGGATCGAACCCGGAACCTCAGAGATGGCGGCGCCATTTAAAGTCCGGCGTGCTCGCCTCTCGGCTACGGAGGTCGTCAAGTTTACACTGCGGCACCCATCGAACTACGCGGATCGCTCGCTTATCACGTCGGTTAACAGCCGTTTGCTTTGGAGGTCTATTCTGGATCGAAAATGGTCGATTATAAAAATCAAGATATTTAAAATTTAATCAAAAGAAAAACAAAGTATTTTTTTTTACTGATTCGTGATCAGAGAAATATACTTATTCATCACCCTAAATATTGCAAGGATTGACATCAGCACCGTGTATATGTAGTAGGTATCTCAAGTCGCCACTTTTTTAAATGAACACTTAGTTCAAAGTTCCACCATCGTCAGTAAGAAATTGATACAAGTTCTTGTACTTACATTGTTTTCATATCACCGCACCTGTCTAACTCAGTCCAACTGTACAAGTTTTGACGGCAAAACTGCGGTTTCCGACTCTAACTTTCCTTTGAACCCTGTATTTCCATTTGAACTTTTTATTTATGCTAACACGCCTAAGGATTTTGAACCCTAAAATCGGGCACTAAAGGTCGAGATTATCGAAACCAGTTAAAAGTAAGGTATCACTAGCGGTTTTGTTTTTTTCTCAGTTTCTTTAGACATGTCTTTAAGTGATCCACAGTCGTAAAGTTCGTCATACTTGGCGGAGGCCGATCTATGTTATTAACAAGATAACAATAAGATCACAATCGTATTATTACATGTATCGTGATTCCTCGTCTCTTGCTCTACTTCTACCACCCTGTTTATTGAAAATACCTTTGTTTAAAATTATGAATTACTAGTTAAAACCTACACAGCACCTGTATAGAACGACCAACGAGTTTTGTGAGTGAGGGCAATGTATGTATGTATTCATCCAGTACCTAATAATTTATTATTTCAATATATCGGGTGTAAAAAAAGGCTTAACCAAGCCGAATACCACATATTCTACGTATTATTACGATAATTTTTTTCTTTTACACTATACCTGGGAAATGACGGGTTACCGAGTTATTGACAGTCAAAGTTACAATTTTTTTTCAAAGATTTTTACAAAATTGACTTCTGTTTGATAATACTAAACTTTTTTTACAAAGAAACATGATAAAAATTTTCAGTGCTTCTTTCATAAAAGGCCTTTAAAGGGCACAGCCGGCAATGAATCGTGCGCAGTGCTTTAGCGCCACCCGCTCGCCCGCCGACCGCTTACACACACAGGCATAGTCTGTGGCGTGCGCGCTATACATTGCGGGTTAGAAATAAGTTATTTTTTTTGATACCCAAAAATAAAAGTCATTTCCCAGCAATTATTTTTTTTGCATTCTATTTGGTTTTATGTATAGAATTCGTGGTTTAAGGCTTCGTTAAGCCTTTTTTTACACCCTGTATTTACCACCGCTAAACTTAATTTTGTTATGCCCTTTGCAATTTTAATCATCTTAGAATAGAATAGTATAAAAAACATTTATTTGACACATAAGCACAATTATAAACAGAATCAGATATATATAATAACATAAAAAGAGTGTCAAAAAGGTCCCCGCTCAGCATTTGTCGTTACAGCTACAGCCATAACGACGCTGGTTTTCAGCGGAGACCCCGCAGGACGCGGGACGGGTAGTGTCAACGGTACATCGGATCACCAAGGAAGCAAGGAACCCCCAATTCCTCCGGCCGACTCTTGCTCGGAGTCAGTCGAAAAAACCAGGAAGGTTCCGATGAGCCGATGCACCGCTTAAAGATGTTTATAGGACGGACAGCAGCTTAGAATAAAGATTGCTATTAAAATTTTGTTTTTTAGCAATTTCATGCTAGGTATTTTTTTATAGGAATTCCTTTCCCAATTACTTACTTTATTTTAATAGAATCACAGCGACAGCCACTTATAATTCTGATACACAATGATGACAATATTGAAGTTCGCAACTTCTTCCAAACAACGCATTTCATAGAAATAGCACCAACATTATTATTTACTTAATTGCTCATCGAACTTACCAACTGTGTGTCCAAAACCGGAACGATGGACTTAGTTTTCTTTGAAAGAAAAACCGATACAAGTAAAACAAAGTTCCTTCGCACTGAGCGGTGTTGATATGTTTTTTGTTATTGTCTTCGACTAGACTACTTCTTTAATAGATTTGTCTTATCCGATCGTGAATAAATGGATCTCTAAAAATACGACTACAATTTGGAAAAGGGCGGGCAAAGGCTGTGTTTATAGACGTTTGACGAAGAAGTGCCTGTTATGCTCGGGCTTCACCTGTGTGACGCCTAACGTTCAAAAAACGGCATGATTAGCGTTCAATAATTAATGCACTAAACTACGCGCTAATTGTGTGGCTACACTTCTTTATGTTTGATTCTAGCGTTTAGTGGCTTGTTAGCGTGTGATCTGTGGATGTTAGTCTTTAAAATAACGAAAAAACGCTTCCAAGAACTCAATACTTTTCTTATTTTGTCCACTCCATCGTAACATAATTACTATGCACTTCAACATTTATTTTACAAAGGGTTTTTGAATGTGATTGTGTTCTAACATCTTCAGTGTAAGTAGTAGGTGTATAGCCACAACAACGCACTAGACGCCCGCTACCCCTTTGATATGTCGAAAGTTAGCTCGGAAGATATCGCCTAACGTCTTATGTCATTACAGCAAATTAGCGCGCTATAACCGGCCACACCTGCGTACTATATCAAATAGCGTACTAATTAATGGTATTACACGCAAGTTAAGTCCGAGCATAACGAAAACGACATGAAGCAAAACTAATAAACTTAGTGACATACAAAAACGTGTGTTTTTTTGTATTTTAGTATTCAGCTACAGAAAAAGGAAAAATGATTTAGTTGGCAGTGACGAAAAGACGTCAAATCAGATCATTTAAATCATGATCATCATCAATATCCTCATATCTATTTTGCAGTCCGCTGCTGGACTTAAGCCTCCTCCAAAGAGCGCCAGAGAGCACGATCTTCCGTTTTTTCATCCAGCCTCTGCCAGCCATCTTTTTAAGGTCGTTGGTCCTTCGAGGTAGGGTAGTGTACGTTTGCCAAGGTGTGGTCTCCACTCGAGAACCTGTTTATTCTATCATTGATTGGTTACGCGACAAAATATGTGACTCTTTGATTATAAACATGTCTAGATAGAGTGTTGTGCTGCAATTGTCACCAAAAGAACAGGCCAAATTTGAGTGAGTTACAACTATGGTTACTATGGTAATAATTATGGGTTGCTACGGTAACAAGCGCGCCACTAAGCGGTCGAAACAAACTTTGGCGCCGACTGTTGGCTTATATATTTTTGACGTTTATGACACTCGAAAAGGGAATCTAGACATGTATATAATCAAAGATGTGGCTATGATTGACTGGAAGTATAGACACACTGTTTTTATTGTACTTGTGCAAAGTATAAATATTAATAAATACGAAACTTGTCGTTATTTGAAGCAACACTATTATGATGGTCTAACCACTAGCACAGAATTAAATATACTAAGACACATTATTTTACTATTTTAAGACCATTATTGTGACTATAGTTGTATTAAAATAACCACTGAGGTATAATGTAAGTACTAATAGCAATGTTAACAACAGTTTAAAATGTGACCGTGTTAAAAATTAAGTCAGGCATCTTTCATGGAGTCACAAATATCCTATCTCAAAATTAAATTCTCAAAACACCGAAGTGTGTCTTCGTAAATGTGCAAATTTGGTTATCGTAAAATACTTATTGACATTCAACGGTGGCGCGGTCGTCCATTTTGTTTTGGCGGGAAGCCGCGCGTCGCCATGTTCTTTTTTACTTTTTAAATCGCTGAATGCACCGTAATTGACAAGGCCAGCTCGATTTGCGAGCGAAGACTTTTTGCTCATATTTCTTGTAATTTAAACCTTATTTAATTCAAAGTGGCAGGGAAGAAGGCTGTATATTTATGACATCGATTAAGGTGTGTCCATATCATCAATTTATTAAGTTTCAGATTTGGGTCCACTTGTACGACCTTCATGTACGTAGGTATCTTTATTTAGCCGGTTAAGTATAGTTTAATTTGTTTTAAGTGGCAGAACTGCCTTAAATCCTAATTTAGATAAGTCTGGGTTACAGCACAATCACTCTGTATGTACCTACCTACCTAGTCTGTACATAATATTAAGTAAAACACCTTTCAGCGTTCGGCCATTAAAAGCTCAAATGGCGTTTTTTTGTGATTTTTAATAAAGACTAAAATATTACCTAAAGTGAAAAGCATAATTTACGAACTCTATTTTTAGGCCTTAACTAAGTCCAGTGAAATTAATGCTTCAAGAATAATGGCCTTAGAAAATTATTAATGTTGTGTGTTATGAATTTTGAACTAGAAAGATATTTACTTGAGTAAGTGAGAGCTCTGAATACTAAAAGCCTTTTTTATAATAAACATCGCCTTTGATCTTTGTGTATTTTATTTAAATCATTTAAAGGCCTCGGTCGAATTACTAGCTTGTATTTTTGAATGAATTTATATTAAATAATCACTCAGGCCCGTGTAAGTATCAACACAGATAAAAATAAATACTGTATCAAGTAGACCTTGAAAAACACACAGACGGTCAACGAAGTGGATCTTTCCATTGTTCCTCTTGGGGCACGGAACCCTAAAAAAATTATGACAAACTAATTAGGTATTCTTAAATAAATAATTAGTATAGAAAACCTTTTTAATGAATCGTCTAATTTTCTATTGATAACGTTCATTTTTAGAAGTTTTGAAACAAAGATTTGTTAATTAAAACAAGCTTTATAGTGGTCAATGACGTCACTAAGCCGGATAATTGGATCATGGGATATGAATCAACATCGTTAGCAGAATCTAAGAATAAATAAAACTGTAACGAGTTTGAGTGACTGCATAGTGATTCGATGCATGAAATAAAACTGCGCAGTGTAAATTGCTATGTCGGACCACGGGCAACGAAATAAAATGTATTACCTACTACTTGAGATCTTCATTTATCATAATGATACCAAACTTAAACCAATTAATAAGTTCAATAAATGTGATCGACGTAAGGTTAACGTTAATCACATTTTTTTTGTACAGAACTAATGTCTTTCTAAATAATGTTTTACGGTGAGAGATAAAATAACTTTGCAATTTGAGGTTTTGGATTTAGAGTAAAGCTGGAAAAAGTTAGCAATATTATGCGAATAATATATAATAATGCGAATAGTATGCGATGGGACGTGAGTTCGAGTCCCACCTGAGGTCGATGATTTTTTTCAAGTGTTATTTATCTTCAATTAAACCTTGCATGGAATTGCTAAAAACAAAAATTTACAATGTTTAAGCATTTCTGATCTTAACCAATAGTCAAATATTTGTAAAAATATTTCTATAGGGTGTTGACGGTAGTATACTACTCAGCTATACATATAGCTACAACATTAATCAGAATACGCTGGCTTTGACAGCGAGAAAAAACACTTGAGGAATTTCATCTTGTCACGTGACGTCCTCGGTAGCTTAGTAGTCAAAGCACTCGCCCGGTATGCGATGGGACGTGGGTTCGAGTCCCACCTGAGGTCGATGATTTTTTTTTCAAGTGTTATTTATCTTCAATTAAACCTTGCATGGAATTGCTTTTTTTCCTAGGAAAGAATGTTAAAGACGAAGTCCAGCACTACTGTGAAAAGGGTTATGGGACTTACTTGGAAATGGTTTCTTCTGCTATGCAGATAAACATTGTCCAAATGTTGGTATGCAGTTATTTATTGTTGGATCTTGTTTTCACTCACAGTTTTAATATGTTATTTTGTAGTAGCGCGAGCTGGCCGGCCAGCGAAGTAATTTGAACGAGTTTTTGTAACCAACTGCTCTTGAATGATGACGTGCTATTCATTAGGTACGTCACACGTTCGTTCCGTTCTTCATAGGCGATGAAAACAGCAAGCGGAATTTGGAGCGGGTAAAGGATATAAGTAAAGCTTGTTTCTAACAAGTAGAGTAACATTTTAATATAATTAGAGAAACTTACCTATAAAATACTTCCACTGTCCTATTATTACAGTATAGTCACACAACTAGTAGGCCCCAGTTATATACATTTTTAATACTTACTACTTCATTAAATAGTACTCGGTACCTATTTAAATATTACTCAGTAATTATTTACTTTGACTTGACGTGACATACAATTACACTCCGTGTTTAAATGTCTGCGGATTCGTTTTGTTAATTATGGCAATCGTGAAGTATTTAAAGGACAGTGGATCTGATAAAATGATTGGTTTAATTACGTTCTGAAGGCTTTCTTAACTGTTGCCGTTTAATTATTTGCAGGGGTTCGTGTTAAACTTATTGGAAGAGAATTTTAAGTGTTTATTTTAAACGTTTTTGAGGATTTTAGTTAAAAGATTTATAAAAACTTGCACTCGATACGTAGTTTTCACACCTTTTATACACCGACACGTATTTTTCGCTTCACCTTGTAACGAATTAATCATGTAATGATTTAGATTATTAAACATATAGCTAGTAATGATCCAAAGTTTCAAAATGATGAAATATTAGATGGGGTAGGTAAGTCAATTAATGGTCCATTAATAAAGTAGGTATGTAAGATATGAATAATTATTTTATTAATGTTACACTATCGAACTGATCTGATGATGAAGCCAGAAGGTGGAACGTGTAAATCTTTAAAGTTACTGGTAAAACCTTCTGTATTGATTTCACATCTCATCACCAGCCTATATCAGTCCACTGCTGGACACAGCCCTCTCCAAAAGAAGGATTTTGCCATAATCGCCACGCTTGGCAGGCGGGTTTGCGATCGCAGTTTGGCCAATGGTGGAGAGGAGACGCTGCTGCCCGTCTTCTTGTGGCGGTTCTCATGTAGTCGCCTCTTACGACACCCATAGGAAGAGATGGGGTGGTGCAATTATTTTAACGTGCCGGCTCCACACGACACTTAACGTGCCGGCACCACCCGACACTTTTAACGTGCTGGCACCACACGACTCTTAACGTGCCGGCACCACACGACACTTTTAACGTGCTGGCACCACACGACACTTAACGTGCCGGCACCACACGACACTTTAACGTGCCGGCACCACACGACTGTATTAATTTAGGTTTAATTAAAATGGACCAAGTAGGTCTTGTCAATTTATCCAAACCGATCGCATCAAACAAAACTAATTTTAAAATTCTTTAATTTGTGAAATATTTCAATAAAAAGAAATTGCAGTATCCCGCGTCAAAAATATATAAATACTTCTTCCTTGGAGTTCTTTTAAACTTGATTGAAAATATAAGACTATTTTCATACGACTTTCGAGGCTAATTTGACACAAAAATCAATATCATATTTAAAATAAGTCTCACTTAAAAGACAAAATAAATACCATGTGTGTTCTACTTCTAGCTCTGGCTTTAAATTCAAAGAATTTTGAAGTGATTCAAGTCGAGTTCGGAGTTGTATGAAGATTTTGTATGGCAACGAACATGTAAGAAAGAGTCAAGTCCTCTGAGCCTCTAAGCCCCTACGTCCGTACGCTCTCAACCCTTATAATGGCTACGAAACAAGGGTGAAGCTGGTAGGGTTGGCAATTGACAACAAATGTTGAAGTTATAAAAGTCAGAAAAATGCTGTAAATATGGCTAGTGTTAAATACGGTAGGATATATTTTAAATAATGTCAAGTTATGAATTGAAAAAAAAAAAAAATGATTGTTCATCCATTTCATTAATTCTGCAAACCAACAGCGTATATGTGATAAAATAACTGGGTAATTTTTTAAATGTAAAATGTCGTTGAAAAAAAATTATAAACAAAACAAAATTTAGAATAAAGCTAACAAGCAATTCAATGTATAACACTTATATCAAAAAATAAATGTTTGACAATATCACATACAATGCTCTGATTCTAAGGTAAACCGCTTGTGTTATAAAAAGAAACAACGAACGGCACCACAGCTCCCAGACCCAAGACAATATCGAAAAAAAAACGTTTTTCTACATTAACCCGACCGGAAATTGAACCAGAGATGGCACCACCAAGTCCGGCTTGCACGTTTGTCAGGTATGGAGATCGTCAATTTGTATCGATTTCGAAAAGTCTAGAGGTATCTAGGCTGTGGTATGCCAATTCAAGGCCCACGGATGGGAAGCATTCTTCGACAAATGGCTTACCACTACACGTACGCAATATGAAATGGTTTTGACGTGATAATGTAACGTCATAAATCGAAGACCGGCTGCACGCACGAAAAAATATCACGTTCCGCGTGCGAGCGATAGCGCGGAACAAGCGATAGAGATGCACGATCGGCGTAAGCGTTCGGCTTGTGACGCATCTATGTCTCATCCACATCCGCTCCATCGGCCGATGCGTCCGAGTAGCATCAATGTTTTTATGCCGTATCACGTAAAATTAACGTCCGTAAACCCAATTTAAAGACAAACAGTTTTTTTTTCTATAACAAAGAAAGCGTCAACCCTACGAGTCCATCCCTCATTGATATCCGGCATTCCCTATGACATGTTGTTTGACAATTGTCGCGTCGAGTGTTCTTATCCGACTCGAAGTGAGGGCTTGGGCGGTGACACTTGTATACTTTTGTCCCTTTTCTGAGATGTACACATACTTATCTAAGTACCTACTACCCTTGGCTTGAATGTTCACGTAAAATAAGGTTGAAACTTTAGGAAAATTCAATTTATTTTAATACCTAAGTGCTATAATTTACTTGAGATTTTTGTAGCTCTATGGCGGCAGCGCTTTGGTAGTGAAATGATTGCTAAAGTTAAACAAAGTTAAGTGACCATATTTAGTGACTTTTATAACAAGCATCTCCGTGCTCCGTGCCACGTTATAAGCTTGCCCCACCCAGCTAATATATATATATATATATATATATATAGTCGTTAAGGCTTGTCAGAGGCTTTCTGACAGTAGGGTTCAGTCACTGGCCTTAAAACACTCCTCAACCAATCCGGACTCGGCCCGCGTCATGGAATAAGGCCCAATTTAATTGATGTGAGGCCTGTGCCCTGCAGCGTGGTTTTATAGTAAGTTAATTTACACATCCCCTTTTTTCCTACCACTACTTTGGGATAATATTATGAGGTAGCTTCAAAAAGAAGCAGCGCAAGAAACTTGGTCACTGTCAATTGCCATGTTATAAAATGTATTCCTCTTCATTGCTATATTATATTTATCTGGATAAAAGATTAAAACCCACAAAAAAATATCGAGTCTCCCAAAAAAAACTAGGTTATTTTAAAAAAGCACGGGTTCCAGAATTAACCGTGGTTAATTTTTCTAAAGAAAACACCAGCACACCCGCATAAAAATGGCGAAGCAAATATTCATTAGCCTGGTTGCCTGAGGGGGACCCTACGGAGGACGACAGTCGTAGTTAAAATGAGAAAATCGGCTTACGCAAAATTACTAAAACATTTTAAAACTGCAAACTTTGTGCTATGACTTATTGTGTAATTATTTCCATCAAAACGCAGTTTCATTAAAATTTAGATTTAACTAGACTTGACATTATTACTGTTTCTGCTTGTACTTCTACGAGTAGATATGAGTGTTTAAACTCATTCAACAATTACACTTTTTATTTAACACATACGTACTTACTTATAAACATGAAAAATTGCAAAAATGAAGTTAGTATTATTTAGTTAGTATTATTATTATTTATTTAGTAACTCAGTAGTGGTTAGGCTTACTACGTAGGTGTTTTGATTAAGATTTTACACTGGCTATGGAACTCATCACGAAAAAACCTGAATATACGGATGATACCTACTGTACGTGTATTCATGCTTTAAAATGGTCTCGTTTCCCTGTCCAAAAAGCAAACGGAGGTCTGATAGCAATTAAATGTTAAACTAGACTTGCTACATTTTGGATACTGTTGAACTGTTTTTTTTTTTAATATTGAGGGTTTCATCTTCCTCAGTTCAGCAATAACACGTCTACTGCTGAACATTGACTTCCAGATTAACCCGTTAAAAGCGGCGCGCATCCAGCGGCTTTCTGCAACCGTTCCAGGTCGACTCGTCTGTTTATCTTGTAGGTAATAATGATATTGGGGGTTTGGCATTGCCAAATTGAACGAACAACTAATCGCAGACATTTGGAAAACTTCCCAAAAACCATAACTAGCTGCGACATGATATTATAGTATGATGAGCCTACCAGAGATAATAAGATGCTGCTCATATCTACAGATGCGATCTTTGTATTAAAATCGGCGTACGTCGGCGGAATAAGAACAACTACTGGTTTTAAGGCAAACTAACGCTTGCACGCGGCTTCGTTAGAGGTTCTTGTGACGTAGGCGCTTTGTTGGATTACCAAAATAAAGCAACCCACGCCGTGGTTGTGAGCGGATGGGTGACCAAATCAGTCGAATAAAGTAGAGTTTCACCCACAACGAAGGTTCAGGTGGTTTATAAATTCCGTAAGTTGGTTCGAAAAAGAATGATTGTTGTTGGCTTGACTAGGCGGATTTGACTAAATGAATAAAGTTTATTTTACATCGGGATAATAATAAATAAAAAGAGGTATGTGTTGTATTGATACCCGTGTAGTGTATAGTGTGTTATTATTTTGCCAAAATTGAAAAGAGTACAAAATCATTCACAGTTTTATATTAAAATTTATAATACCAAATAAGTACTTATATAAAATATATGCCAAGGGACTACCTACACAACAAGTAAAACCGGCGAAGTGCGAGTCGGACTCGCGCACAAAGGTTTCCGTACCAGTATCTATAAAAACAACAAAAAAATCACGATTGTTGTATGGTAGCCCCCTTAAATATATATTGTATTCTGTTTTTCAGTATTTGTATAGCGGCAACAGAAATATATCATCTGTGAAAATTTCAACTCTCAACCATCATGGTTCATGAGATACAGCCTGGTGACAAACGGATAGACGGACAGACGGACAGACGGACAGACGGACAGACGGGCTGACGGACAGACTAAGTAATAGGGTCCCGTTTTATACAATGCGAAAGTTTGTAAGTATGGATATGTGGATGTTTATTAGTCATTCACGCAAAAACTACTGAACGGATTTGGATGAAATTTTTCACACATATAGATATCCAGATAAACACATTTTGCACATATTAGTTTTTGCGTGAAAGAGTAACAAACATGAATACATTCATACATACAAACTGTCGCGTATATAATATTTGTAAATGATCTAAGTAAGATAAGCTACCTATGACGTGATGTATCAAAATTGCTCCATGACAATAATAAATTAGTTCCTCAGTGGTTAAATTAGAAATGAGCCGTCTGACAGTACCAATTTTCGTCAAATTAATTTCCTATATCACAATTGTAACAATTAGTGAGATGTCATGTCTAAAGTTTGAATACCTAATAATTAGCTATGATACACCTACCTTATATTATATTATATCACTGATCAAACAATCAATAGAGGCGGGTTATATTACTTGAACAATAATAATTTAACATAATGGGATATGTTCTTAGTCAGCTAATAACTAATAAATGAAATATTTATTACGAGTACCCACTATGATTGTAGAGCCTGCATTATTTTTATGTCCCTTTTTGTATTAGAATTTTAAACGGACTTTTTATTTCCTCAATATTATTACTGTAAAAACCGGCCAAGTGCAAGTCGGACTCGCGCACGAAGGGTTCCGTACCTTTTTCTATAAAAACGGCAAAAAAATCACGTTTGTTGTATGGAAGTACCCTTAAATATTTATTGTATTCTGTTTTTTAGTGTTTTTTGTTTAAGCGGCAACAGAAATACATCATCTGTAAAAATTTTAACTCTCTAGCTATCACGGTTCGTGAGATACAGCCTGGTGACAGATGGACAGACAGACGGACAGACAGACAGACGGACGGACAGACAGACGGACAGCGGAACCTCAGTAAAAGGGTCCCTTTTTACCCTTTGGGTACGAAACCCTAAAAACTACTAAATTTATGAACTAAATGTAACATGGCATTTATTCTTCCGATATTCACAGCAATGTGACAGATGGGCAGACATACGGACAGACAGACAGACGGACGGTCAGACAGACGGACAGCGGAACCTCAGTAAAAGGGTCCCTTTTTACCCTTTGGGTACGAAACCCTAAAAACTACTAAATTTATGAAATAAATGTAACATGGCATTTATTCTTCCGATATTCACAGCAATAAATAAAACTTGTAGATACTTTGGCGACTATAGATTCTTTTTTCTGTCTATCAGGTAGATTATTAAAAATTATTGGACACGTATTTTTTCTTTTTTTACATTATCAAAATATTACAGTGATATATTCATTTGAAAAGTCTTATGACGTCACGCCTAGGTACAGTAAAACTTTACTTAGAAGTAACGTCAGCTGAGAGCTTCTCGCTGCGGCGTTCTGCAGGGGAGGCTACGTCCAGCAGTGGACTTCCAAAGAGTGACAATTATTATGAGCACAGTACGATCACGTAAGTGGAGACTACGTCTAGGCAAACGTAGTGTAGCACGCCTCCCAGCTCGATGGACCGACGACATCAGTGGATAGTTAAAAATAGCGGGAGATCGTGCTCTTTGGGGGAGGCTTACGTGCAGCAGTGGACTGCAATAGGCTGAGATGATAATGATGATGAGGATCACGTTCTTACCGGCAATCATAGCGTAGGACGTCCTCCACAAGGTGGCCAGACGACCTAGTAAAGGTTGCAGGAAGCTGGATGCTGGCCGCGCGCAACCGGACAAGCTGGAACTCATTTGGGGAAGCATAGGCTTCCCCAATGTCTTCTTCAGCAGTGGATATTCTACCTATAGGACAAAGTGGAAGTGGGAATAGTTATTTCCAATTCAAGGTATTGTACCTAAATATGTAGTAATACGTTACAATTAACTCTTGCCATTGAAGTTGAATGCAAATGCTGTTTAAAAATAAAGTCTAGTTGGAAACAAATCTTTATATAAAAATTACGAGCAATAAAACATTATTCCCGTGTATTTTGTTTATCAATTTAAAATGCAAATTGTATTGAAATGAAGCCACAGTATAAAGATGAAGAGCAGTAAGTAAGTGTGTAACTTTTAACTAAAGAATAAACAGAACCCAAGAATAGGAAACTATTTAAAACTGCATGCCGTGGCAGCCTATAATTAAGACGACGCTTAGCTTTAAGTCAACTTGCCAGATTATGTAAATTGTATTGGTGTTTGTCTTGTTGGTTGTCCTAATAAATAAATAAAATAAAACTGCGTAATTAGATGCTCATTTGTCAACTTTTCGGTATTGCTCATTAAGTGAAAGATGTCGTATTTTTTTTTCTATTTTGGTACCTATTATTTAGGAGAAATAAGATGTTATTGTTTTTGAAAAAGAAAAAAATGTGGATGTTTTAAATTAAACCTTACATAATGACTATTAGTCTTCTCAAGAAACTAAATATTGTATGTTAATATAGCCAAAGTATGTATATGTTTAGCTACGTTTGGATTTAGATACCGAAGAGTGTTACTCTACATAAAAAATACGATTAGTTTGAAAACCTCTTCCTTGTAGGTTATACCAACTTTCCAAGAAAGTTTAAAACTATAAATTAGAACAGGAGCAGGGTTGCCATGCGTCCGGGTTTTTCAGGATTTTTCCTAGTTATAAGGGTGTCCAGGCGTCGTTTCATTTGTAGTCCAGGTTCAAGTCTTGTGACGCCGGGCGACTAAGTAAAAAAAAACTGTTGATACGTCCGGGTTCTGGCGGACTACCATGAGCTTTAAAATTTTAGTGGATAAGTCAAATTCCAGGCATTTTAGTGTCTGTCCACCTAACTAAATCGCTCAGATTCGTACTATACATAGTAGATCGCTCAGATTAGAAAGAGTAGAGTACTTTACATAGGCTCCAAAATCTGGGTTCTGACGCGCCTTGTCCTGATTGGAAAATTTTGAAGATGGCAACCCTAAACATAAGCTACTGTTCGATATTACTTTAGGCATGCCTTGAATCCACAAGGAGTAAAATATTCACATTAGTTTTAATTAACAACTAGTGATTCCATAGTGATTTTAAGTGAAATTAATTTTTAATTGAAATTATAAATTAGATGGGCTTAACTTAATAACTAGCTGTTGCCTGCGACTTCGCTTGGTCTTGATTTTATTCAATATATCCCAAATAAATATTTAACCAGGATAAAAGTATGCTATATGATAATCCAGATCAATTCTATATGTGTGCGTTTCATACAAATCCGTTTAGTCGTTTGTGCATGAAAAACATAAGACAAACATCCATACATGCATTGGATACTTATGAACTTTTGCATTAATATTATTAGTAGGATACACTTTTATTATTTTGAATAAAAAACCTATATCGGGTGTAAAAAAAGGCTTAACGAAGCCGAATATTACATATTCTACGTATTATTACGATCATTTTTTTCTTTTACACTATACCTGGGAAATGACGGGTTACCGAGTTATTGACAGTCAAAGTTACAATTTTTTTTCAAAGATTTTTTACAAAATTGACTTCTGTTTGATAATACTAAACTTTTTTACAAAGAAACATGATCCGCTTACACACACAGGCATAGTCTGTGGCGTGCGCGCTATACATTGCGGGTTAGAAATAAGTTATTTTTTTTGATACACAAAAATAAAAGTCATTTCCCAGCAATATTTTTTTTTGCATTCTACTTGGTTTTATGTATAGAATTCGTGGTTTAAGGCTTCGTTAAGCCTTTTTTTACACCTTGTATACAGGATGTACAAAAGAATGGGACACTCCTTAAAACCACACGATCAGCTGGTGATATACAACAACTTTTCCTATTGGAGCAACATCGAAATCGTGCTTTATTTTCAGATGCTCTATACATTATCATCGAGGTATACGAGTAAGTTTGTATGGAAAAGCTGAAAAAAAAAATCGATTTCGATGTTGCTCCCATAGGATAAGTTGTTGTATACGACCAGCTGATCACGTAGTTTTAAGGGATGTCCCATTCTCTTGGACAGCCTGTATAAAAATAAAGTTATTAAAGCAGCAGTCTCACAAAACAATGATTATTTTTATTTCATTAAGTGTTTTAAGTGTTAGATCTAGCGATTAAAATAAATTATTCTGTTTTAACAAATATTATACTGTATTATCACCAACATCCAAATCCTAAAATAGTTACAATGTGAATATAAATGACATTTACTACTTTACCACTGGTGAAAACAAGAAACAAAATGTATCCTGTCAAGGTTTTTCAGACAAATTTAACTTGGCTGGGAAACTAGGTGGTATCTTCTCGTCCGATATTCCCCAGAGCCTGTAAACTAAACGAGCTGTGCTTGTTTCGAGTGATGACTTAAGACACTATGACGTAATCTAACTGTTGGAGTCTTAAATAATCTCAGTCGCTTATATTAGTGTTACTATTAACTGAAGTGTAACGAAGAACTGGCTTGACGTTTTTTTGCTAAATATTGATTCAGTATTGACGACCTTCTGGTGTAATGGTTCGCGCTCCGGACTACAAAGCCTAGCGGTTGCGGGTTCGAATGCCGCGATGTTTGTGTGAGAAGCATGAGCATTTGTATCTAAGTCACGGATTTGACCTGATAATCTAGTAATATATGAGTCTGCTAACCTGCTGTTTTAAAAATAACTAATTTTGAAATAGCATAAATTAAAAGCCGCCATTTTAGATTTCATGAAACATTACTAAACAAACTTTGTAACTGAGATTCCGTAATTATACCTACTTGTAGCTTGGAATATACCTTTTCCAACTTGTTAAACTTCGCGGCTCGCTTGCAAAGTTAATTCGACAGGTGGTCATTTTCTTATTAGGAACGGGACGGCTTCATGCATTATGGAGTCACGTTTTCATTACGTTGCCATGTGGGAATTAATAGGTTTTTTATTCTTTTGTGCGTTTAATTAGGTAATGGATGGATCTTTTTGTAGTATAAATAATCAAGAGGTTTTACATGTATTCTGTAGAATTATAATAGTACCTTAGGTTAGTATCATAAAGTGGTGAAGTTAATATTGAAGAGAAAACTTACTAAAATGTGAAGTCGTATAAATAAACTGGATAATTTAATGCTAATGTGTGTGACACGTTAATAAAAAAAAATTAAAAAAAGTAACTTATCCTGCTAAAGCAACACAATTATTTACTTCCTTTTATTTTGAGTTAAAAAAAACAAAAGGAAAAAGAAGTATGATCTAAAGATATCCGTAGATCGCAATTTTAAAAAGTAAATATTCTTGTTATCTTGCAACTTCGGAATGTATTAATACTACAGGGTTAACCTGAATTTGTTTATTTCATTATCATTGTTTTTTTTTTCTTAGGCATTGTTTTTAGTGAGATCGGAACTTTACATGCCCCTTATTGATCCGTCAGATAGTTTTAGCCGTATTCTAAGCCTTAAAACCGAAAATTTAAAAAGTAAATTAAACATACATTAAATAAAAAATACACTTGATACTTATAAAAAGAATAACAACGAAAATGTTGTATATATGGTGCTTAATAAATAAATAAAAATATAATGGATAGACGTATTCTTAGATTGTTTTTTTTTGTCATCTTACGGTAAATATCTTTTAGCTAACTATGCTTAATTATTTATAGCATAACATAGACAGGAATTGAGTGTATGTAATTAATGAACATTGTACTATCGCGGGCTCCGACGCCTTACCGCTTCGTAGAAATATTCCTGTGTAAGCGCATCGCGCCGGACTCAACCCCCAACCCACCCTGATTGGTTATGCATTTTACTACGTTTTACTACAACCAATTAGATACATAGAAGCTTGCTTGCTTGTGCCTGAACACCTATTGTCTTGATTGAACCCGAAACATAAATGAACGTAGGGCGTGGCTTGAAGTGAGTGGCAATGAGGTGCTTGCAAGCGATTTTAGCTTTAAGACTGGTCAGGCGTCGGAGCCCGCGATATTTATATACATATTCATTTAATCACTTTCATAATGTAACATTAGTCCACAATACAGGTACAATAGATGTTCATTTTGTTACAAAATGACCTTCTAAGGCATTCGTGATTTTTGATACTAAACAATTTAAATGAACATTTTTTAACATATTTTATTCGAATTCCATTTATAAATTTTGATCATACAATACTAATATTAAAAATAATCACAAATTGTCACAATATATCATGTTATGTCAGATCAAATCAAATAAAATTCATGATGAATAATAATAAATTGCAATGTCAAATAAATTAAATTAATGTCAAAGTCAAATGTATATCAAAAGCCTGTCAATAATTTAAGTCAATTAATAATTCTACACAATTTCAATTAATCATCAAAAAATTGTCTTAAATTATAATATAAATGATAGAACGTAATCAAAGCTAAAATACTAATCACGCGACGTAAAATCTGAAATGATAAAACCACTTGTTAAAAAACATATTGCATAACGCCCACCCACACCCGAAAAAATACGGCGGTATGCAAAAGCGCACCAGGACTTAACTACCGACTATAAATCGAGGCTGATTACTAAAATGCGTGTAATTTTTTATTTATCCTTCCCATATTTTTCGCCGATCTGTCTCCAATTTATTCTTTTTATAACTCAATTTTTCGGTATTTGCATAAATGTAAGGGCATTCTCGAAAGTTGTTAGCTGTTATTTATTTTGCATAAACCGATTTTTAAGGTCTTTATTTGGATGTTACGTTTTTTGCAGCCGAAAACTTTACAAGTTCTTGTTTACATTTAGTAGCATAATTTGATTTTGTGATTTTTCTACGATATAAGATCTGAAATCAGGTGATCCGTAGAAGAACCAAAGCCAAAGTCGCAGACATAGCTTTTCGAAATCGACGACCTCGGTAGCCGAGAGGCGAGCACGTCGGACTATATTGTGGGTTCTGAGGTTCTGAGTTCGATTCCCTGGTCGGGTCAATGTAGAAAAATATATTTTCTATATTGTCTCGGATTTTGGTGTTGTGGTACCGTCGTTGTTTCTGATTTCTATTACACAAGTGCTTTAGCTACTTCCTTTAGGATCAGAATGGGATCAGAGCAATGTATGTGATGTTGTCCAATTTACTTATTTAATTGCAAAGCTAAAGTCGTAATGGACAGCAGGCCACATCACTCAACCTGATCCGTTGTGATCCGTTGAGGAGTGGAGACCATTAACTGGAAGACAGTTCTATTTCGGTTCGGTTTGTGAATCCAGAAACCAGAAAACTATCTTTTTCTACATGGGCTCGAGGCTGGGTGTTCTAGGAGACGGACCAGGCAAAACTCATTTTCTGGTACCATGTAACACAAGGAATGACTCCTTGCTATGTCAATTGCTGTGTAGTCTTTCGCTTATTTTCTTTAAATACATATACCTATATAAAACTTTGACAAAAATTAAGGCTTGGTCTATACCAGTCCAGCCGGAAACCGGACCAGGTAACGCGGATTCAATCCATCGCTTAAGCAATAAGGTCGTTTTTGAACGGATTCTTGCGCCTGAGGTATGTTTTATTTCAAACTCCTACTCATATTGTAAATAGAAAAATTGTAGGTATTTCTTTTTATTACATTGTAAAAGCAGTACAATTACAATCTGGTTTTTACTGCTGCTTACCAGACACAATTAAAAATAAATTAAGCGCGGGAATCTTGACGTTTCGAATATAAAATGGCGGTCTTATGATTTTATTGCCGTTGTTTCGTTATTTTTTGCCTCGCGAACTAGCTTTTCAATTATACAAGTGCTTTTCTGGCGGAATGGGCTCGTTTGTGTTAAAACATCAGGTTTTTATGAATATCTGTAATTAATAATTAAGCTACTGTCTATATAAAGCTAAAGTGGCCACAAATCATTCAGGATAGGTCTACGTGGGTATAATTCGTGTCATTAAACAATAAATATAGGTTTCTTTGACATTAACTGATATGAAAACGTCTCGCATCGCACGGTATGTCAAGTTCAATCATAATATAGCAAGATTTATTGAGTAGAGAATTGGCACGTAGTGATTACACACTTTTAAGGCCCACTCTTCTCGAGGCTTGGACCTCTTTAGTAAAATAGCATAATAAAAGAAATGTAAGAAGAACAAAAGAAAATTTCGGTGGCATGCTTTTTATACATCACTAGCATTTTTGGTAGAAAACTACGGTTATGATATGATAGTAGCAATTAGGAGAAAATGTGTCCCTAAACATTTATACGATATAAGAAGTTCTTCGAATTGCAAAGCTAAAGTGTCATTTTGGGCCGCATTGCTCACAGAGCTGACAGTTGGGGATGAAAAGTTGTTCAGTGACCAGAAGAACTGAAAGAAAAAAACTTGGGCAAGCCACTCGGTGGATAGACGATATATATCGAATGCCACTAAATGCAAACGGCCTAGAGCCGGTTGCTATTGGGAAATCTATGTCCAGCTGTGGACTTTTAATGAGTACAATCTATCTATTCGGTATTCAGTCTATTGCACTATTGCCAGCCATATTGCTAAAAATGACGGTCCATCGGGCTAAGGGCGTCCTACACTAACCAAGGCGTGGTCTCCACATCAGAAAACGTTTACTCCACCTTTCATCGGTTCTGCAACAGATGTGGCCAGTCCACTACCACTTAAGCTGGCTACATTTTTGGACTATGTCCATTGAGTAATGTACTAGCGTACTAGAGAACACATCTCGAACTAAATGTTTCAGCCAAGCATTGTAGTATTGAACAATCAAGCAGCAGTTTTGACAACTTTTACAATGTTATATTTAAGCTAGAAGTATTTTATCAACAGTAGATAAACCTAATAAATAAAAAAACTTCAATTATTGACACTGACTGAAGCTTTGTAGTCCACTGGACTACAATACTTGGCTGAAACATTTAGTTCTAGCACGCTAGTAAATTACCTCAATGACTATGTCTGTTACTTTGATCTTCTGCCAGATGATCTCCTTTCGGATTTTATCCCACATTTAGAAAATTCAGAACAAATGTTATGCAACTGAATGTGCTACCAAAAAAAGCGTCTCAAGAGGGAGTACCGAGAACTAAATTTGACGTATACTGCTAAGCACTGCCTATTTTGCGGCCATTACTAATTTAGTTCCCTTTACTCCCGCAGCTGTATACAGTGGCCTACAGCGCCAAAATGGTGATAATCAAACAGGCGTGAATTTAATTTGATAGCAGCAAGTCTATATTTGTTCCAGGCATAGACTTAGCATTCGCTACGCTCTTAAAGACTGACAAAGCGTGGAAAAGAGACATCATATCCTTGCGGGTACCCTACAAGATAGAAAAAGACAGATGTCAATGTACCTATGTGACACAAAAAATATATTTATCTGACTATAGATGATCTCAATTTCAAAAGTCAAAATTAATTTTATTAAAATATATAATATTACAAACGGAAAACTTATTTCAATATTTCTGTAGACATGGGGTCCTGTTCAATTATAAACAGTGATATGACAAGAAAATATAACACTAATAAATACACATTTCACAGGTAAATACATTTTTGGATGAAAATATTTTGAATCAAATTTGTGTCTAATTCCCAATAATAATCGACAAGGTACTTAGATTTTACAGAAGAATATGAACTTTGTTTGTAGTGTGTTTGTGTATTTTGTAGTTAAAGGCATAATTACAATAAATATTAGGTAAAATAGTAAATTGTATGTTTACACTAGGGATTGAACTAGCGGTGACGTCATAAGTATCGATAAAATATCGACAGACATTTGTGGGTATAAAAGATTTTTAACGATTACTAAAAAAAGATTTATCATGTTTGTTTACAAAAAAAAAACCACTCCAATACTGTTATTTTGTGATTACATTATGAGCTTTTTGTTTAATTTTTAGTTTAACAACCTCCGTGGCCGAGAGGCGAGCATGCTGGGCTTTAAATGGCGCCGCCATCTCTAAGGTTCTGGGTTCGATCCGACGTTTTGCTTGGAGACTGTTGACCCTAGAGAGCTGTTACTTTGTGGAAATATGTATATCTAGCTTGCCGACGCAGTGGTATAACAATTTTTTTAATTTTTTTTTTTAGGTTAGCACCCAAGCTCCCATACATGTATCGTGAGCTTATTTTTTTTATCGTCTACCACATCGTGTGTGGTATCGTTGAATAGGTCCTTCAATATTACTTTAGGGTTACTTAAACTATTTTTCGATTTAGGGATACACACAACACAGAACCACCTACTGTAAGTAGTATAATATTAACTCTGTGATTATAAGGAATATGTTGAAGTGAAATTATGATTTGAAATTGTTTTAAATAGGTTACATATTTGAGCAGACAACCTGGTAAAGGTTGGAGGACGACGCTGGATGCAGGTTGCTTCCAACCGGCCGATGTAGGAGTCACTGAGGGAGGCCAATGTTCAGCAGTGGACGTCCTGTGGCTAAAATGATGATGATGATGATGACATATTTAAAACGACCATTTTTTTATTTTCCATTATATAAACTTGTTTACAATATTCAATTACTCATTTTACAAAAATATTACCTTTTTTCGACCATATCTTAACTTTACACATACAAGCCCAGAAAGCCCCGTATCCTTTCCGTGATACTGATTTTCACCTCTATTTTGTTTAAAAATTAGGTTTAACCTTAGGTGATTCAAGGTCTGGGTTCAAGTTTAGGTGATTCAAGGTGATTCAAGGTGACTTGTGCCAAATCAATTTGATGCCCGCTGCAATTAATCGATAAAAAAATTGTGGCTTGAACAACACTACTACACACACACATACGTGTCACATTTTTTGTATCATTTGCAATGAGCCTTTGTCTATCTTGTACATTCTATATCTATGGTTCCAGGTAAGTGATTCGACGCAACAAAGTTCTTAACTATGATAGCTCGAGTTGAAGCCAAAGGGTAAATGAAAAAGAAAAACCAAAAAACAAGTGGCCTGTGTCAGGAAGCAGATTTTCTGCCTTGTGTCTCAAGAAAAAGAATAAAATGGGAAAAATCTGAAGCAAATCCGCCGCTCATCGGATGCTCCCTGGGGTTCAGCCCCTAATCTAGTTAGGGCTCCAATCGCTTCAGCGACGGGCTAACTTACAATCCGATTTGTCTAGGGCTAACTCTATCACATTATCCTAAGAACTGGTCATTAAAAAAAATGTTACCATACATATTTCAAAATATTAAGGTGAATTAATCATAATTAAGATTATAGAGATCCTTATTTATTTACTAGTGCGTGAGGAACTTTTTCGACAAAACTACTAACATAAGAAATAAATCTTAAACAGCAGATACTTATCAGTTTTTATGCAGAAGTAATATATTTCTTTGCGATTTCATCATAAGAAAAAGTTGTTGTACTTAAGTAGTAGAATCTCCCCTAGAAGCTTTGAGCGGTTAATCTTCTCGTCTAATACACAAACAAATATGATTATGCCCTGCTAACTGCTCGCAGAGGTATAAACTATTTTCTTGTAATCTATTAAGAAAGAGGATGCCAATAGCGAGTGATCAAGTTTATTGCGCTGTTATTTCTCGACGATAACCCACAATAACGTCCCGAATCAGTAATAGGGTAAAAATAATTAGGATGGATAAATTAATTTAATACCCGTACCCGAAGGGTAAAACGAGACGCTAAAGGGTAGTTTAGCTAGTTCCCCGGCCACCGTTAGTTTTTGCTAAAGAATAAGAAAACAAAACGCGCCCAAATAAAGAAATCACTGCTACTGCATAGATTCTAATGACACTTATGCGTATTTAAATTAGTAGCATTATAACATTTCATTTGATGGATTAGTTCGCCCACTCATTTCAAGCAGTGTGAATATGTGACAAAATTTGTAAAAAAAATAGTGCGCGTGGTTTTTTTGCAAGGTATGTAACGAAGTTGGGTTTTGGTTTGTAAACAATAAAATTGTTATGGTGTGATAATAAATTGACCAAAGTGACGTATTATCATGGAAATTCAGTAAATTATTAGTGAATTTAGAAATTATTAGCTGGCCGGTCAACTAGATACCATTTTGCTAAACTATTCAACTATCGGGCGCCTGGCCGATGTCTGACACCAATCCTATTATATTAAATTGTTTACTTTAAATCTAAATAATATTTTTTTTGCCAATACTGTAATGAAGTTGAATACCTTCAGATGTGAAGGTCTATAGAATTAGATTTCGGCCGCATATTTAATAACTGAATTACCATTTATATCCTTTAATTTCTTTTGTATTATTTAGGCCGATAAAGGAATTTTGCACACCTACTTTTCGGCCTTGATATTACGAAACGGCCGAAAAATAATAATGTCAAGGCTATTTTTCGGCCAGTTCTTGGTTCTTTGTGGCCGGTAATTGAATTTATTAAATTGGTTTATCGGCCATAATTTTTTGAGAGGCCGATATATAGCTATAATGTTTTCAATTTTCGGCCCAGGGTTATTTATAATAAAATAATGAAGATAAAAAAAATAAACGAAAGATGGAAAAAGAACAAAAAAAACAGGAAAAATCATCAAAAAAAAACAAAAAAATCTGACGAGAAACATATAAAACAAATAAAAAACATACTAAGACTGATAAGCAAGAAAACTTTATTTGTAGTGATATTGAAGATATAGACATAGAAACAAGTATATTAAAAAAAAAACAATGAATAAAAAAACTCAAGACAAAGGACATATTCAAGAAAAAATAAACATTGAAAAAGACTGCATAAAATCTGACAAGGTTAATTTTATATTCATTAATTGATAAAAGAAATAAATAAGGTTGTGATTAATATAGTAACTAAGGCTTATTGTAAATTTAAGAAAATCAACAAAATTACTGTACTGGAGACAACCAAAGATTCAAAAATAGAAGAAGAAGAAGGAGGATCAAACTCTGAAAAGAATAAACATATGAAAAAGAAGACCAATTGGAAATTGAAAAAGATAATTTAACTGAAAACACTTATTTGGAACCGGTACATTATTTTTTTAAATATCAATATCTTAGCACGAATAAATCTAATGTCCTATGACATTAAAACAAACATGTTTTAATGCCATAGTTAATTAGATTCTTTTTCCAGAACTACAAGAATAATTCATCAGAAAAAACTGTCAGAAGAGTAATAAATATGGAACATGATGACAGTGACAAGGAATACTCAATTTTTGATTAAAAATATTTCATCATATCATATCAGCCTGTTGCAGTCCACTGCTAGACATAGGCCTCCCCCAAGGAGCGCCACAGCGTACGATCTCCCGCTCTTTGTATCCAGTCGCTGCCAGCTGCCTTCTTCAGGTCATCGGTCCATCTAGCCGGGGGGCGTCCTACACTACGTTTGCCTAAGCGTGGTCTTCATTCGAGAACCTTCCTGCTCCACCTCTCGTCGGTTCTGCGTCAGACATGGCCAGACTACTGCCACTTCAGCTTGCTACATTTTTGGACAATATCAGTCACCTTAGTCGTATGTCAGTCACGTAGTTTAGGCACTGCGGCAGTGTCGACGTGAAGATATGACGCAATTTCCCAAATGCTGCCCAGCCAAGCTGCACTCTTCTGGCGATTTCCCGCTCGAAGTTGTCTCTACCGAGCTGTAGTACTCGTCCAAGGTAGACGTACTCTTGGACAACCTCGAGCGTAGTGCCCTCGACGGAAATTAGTTCCGGGATGACATGTTCGTTGAACATTACCTTTGTCTTGTCCAAATTTATCCCAAGCCCCACACGTCTCGAGGCAGCATTAAGACTGTGCAGCATTTTTTGCAAATCCTGCAGCGATTCTGCCATAATAACTTTGTCATCGGCAAAGCGAAGATGCGTAAGATATTCGCCATTTACATTGATGCCTAGTCCGTTCCAATCCAGCGTCTTGAACACATCCTCCAGTGCGTTGGTGAACAGTTTCGGAGATATTACATTTCCCTGTCTAACAACTCGGAGCAGCTGGATGGGTTTTGTTCGGTGGTTTTGTACTTGGACGGACATTGATGCCGTACTGTACAAGCTTTTTAGCACCTTCACGTACCCCCAATCGACTTGGCATTGCTGCAAGGATTCCAGAACAGCCCAGGTTTTGACAAAGTCGAAGGCTTTCTCATAGTCCACAAAGGTCAGGCACAGGGGCTGGTTATACTCTTTGGACTTCTGTATAACCTGCCGCACCATGTGAATGTGGTCTATGGTACTGTAACCTTTGCGAAACCCAGCCTGTTCCGGTGGCTGGAAAGCGTCAAATCTTGCGGAAAGACGGTTTGTGATGACCCTCGAGAATAGCTTGTAAACGTGACTCAGGAGCGTGATTGGTCTATAGTTTTTCAGGAGACTTTTGTCTCCTTTCTTAAAAAAAAAGCCACCACACCCCTACTCCACGCTTCCGGAGTTGTCCCATTGGCTATGACGGAGCCTGCAGCTTTTAAGAGCTCAGGTGTGATTCCGTCTTCGCCGGGAGTCTTCCCATTACTAAGCTGTCCGAGGGCCGCCAAAATCTCATCCTCCTCCACGTCTGGGAGATCTTCAGTGAAGTGGCGGGTAAGCTTGGCTCTTGGATCATTCGCTACGGGCTGCGGCTGTAGGGAATGCAATGCGTACAATCGGCCGTAAAAGCCTTCGATTTCGGCCAGAACCTCCGGAACCGATGAGACGATTCTGCCATCCGAGGTTTCAGCTTAGTCAGGTGACTTTTTCCCAGTCTTTTAGTAAAGACCTACAAGAGAAGACCTAAAAATATTTACTGAAGTTAATTTAGTTAGTTACTTTAAACAATATACCAACGATAATTAAGAAGAAAAAGTTATTATAGTACAAGAAGAAGAAGCAAAAGTTCCTATTTTTGTATTTTTTCTTTAAGTAAATATGATTAAACACGTTCAATTCTATTTATTTAAAAAATAACCCTATGGTCCTTGTAATAACAGTTCTTATAATAATTACAAACTCTGGCCGAAAACTAATATAAAATCGACCGATAGCTAAAATAAATGGCCGATAACGGGCTAAATCGATATCTATTTACAATTATTTTTTTAATAAATTATTAATAAAAGTTACACAAATATAGCCTAAATATTTAAAAAAAAAATTAGTTTCTCGTTCCAAACATATTTTATATGTTCATTTTTTGTATTCTGTCATGGAAAGAAACTACTCTCAATTCAAAACTTTGCTTAAATGGCCGATAGCCGGCTAAACTACCCTACCACAGTACATGATATACTGTGCCCTAGAAATGTCCTTTTTCTGATCTGAGACTGTGCCTATACTAAAACTCCGCTGTCCGTCTGTCTGTCCGCCTGTCACCAGGCTGTATCTCATGAACCGTGATAGTTAGAGAGTTGAAATTTTCACAAATCATGTATTTCTGTTGCCGCTATAACAATAAATACTAAAAAACAGAATACAATAAATATTTAAGGTGGCTACACTACAACAAACGTGTTTTTTTTTGCCGTTTTTACAGATAATGGTACGGAACCCTTCGAGCGCGAGTCCGACTCGCACTTGGCCGGTTTTTAATATATAAATTATGTATGTCAAACAACGCTTTATAAATAAGTTGCTTAATAATTAAATTAGACACTTGCAGTCAACCACGAAAGTGGTTAGCGAGGCATAATTTTTTAAATTATAATTTGGAATATTAACGAATTAATATATAGATAAATAATAACAGTAATAATACGCACAGCTAAAGAGCGGAATTCCCTGCCTGCGTCTGTATTTCCGAGTGCATATAACCTGACTCTCTTTAAGTCCAGAGTGAATAGGCATCTTCTGGGCAAGCTCGCTCCATCGTAGATCCCATCTATGCTCTAGAGCAAGATTGGGGTCAATAGCAAGCCCATCTCAAAAAAAAAAACGTTTTTTAAACCATCTTACTACTAGTATTACATTACCTAGTAAAGAGCCTAAAAGGAACAGTTTAAAATAAGACTGGTTTGTTTTTACATTCCATGCAATATTCACTTTAAACTTAAACACTTTGTCGTGTTAACGTCGTGGGTACATTTATGACCCCATCCATTTATTTAAGAGTCAGATCCAAAAAGAATTTATACAAACACGAGCCCGCTGAGATTTATTTTAAATCTTTTTAACAATGGGCTGATCAAAACATGCTGTGTTTCACTTTATATCTGCTCGTTTAAAGTAATGTGTTGTTTGCGTAACGATTTTTAAACATTTATTGGTGTTATTTTTGAGAATGGCGTTATTATTAGCATTTTTATTACGATATCATTTACCATGACGATTCAAAAGATATTTTTATTTCTCGTAGTCAAATCAAATCAGAGTTAATAAAGTTACCTAACACTGGATAAATCACTTATTTCTCACTTTATACCTAATAAATACTATAATTTTTGGTTCTTGTAACATCAGAAAAGAAGCCTTAGAAGTGATTCTAAGTGAAGTAACAGTCGACGCAAATACAGAAGATGACTTAGAGGTGTTATGTACTTACTATGAGCGCTGATAGTATCTAGTTGTCTAGGTTGTCTATCCCTGTAGTACAGCCATTCTCAAAGAGTGCTCCGCGGAGCCCTATATAGGGCCCCGCAAAGCTTCTTGTACTACAATACTATGGTAGGTATTATGTACTTGTAATATTAGTATTAGAAGAAGAAGAAAAAACAGCTGTTTTATAATCTCTGGTCAACGGTTCAACTCTTAGTAGTTTTTTTTTTATTTGTTAAATATTACGCGTTCCAAAAGGGTTCAGTAAAAAAATTTGAGAACCGCTGCCTTGGTAGATCTGGACAAGGTAGTAGGAAGAAGGGGTCTGAAGGCCTAGTACGACACGTTTATAAGTATTCTGTTATGTTTATACCTATCTTTTATCAAAATATGACCATCTCAAACTAGCCGTGTAAAAAACTCGACTGTTTTCAATAGTTCACTAATTGTCAAAGTTTTGATGCAAGCAATAAGCTTCTTGGATACAAGTGAATGGTGATTTTGATTTAGTAGGTTATTTTATTACGTCCTAACGAACTAAACACTTTCATAGTTACGTAGGCCTCCTGAAGTCGAAAACGACACTCTTGAATACCTACTGGTAAGAGGGAATTACTTTTACAGGATATTCGTCCCATTAAGGTTATCAGCTTTAAATATGTGGCCAAAGTCGCAACAGATAAATAGACTGATGGTCCATACGTTTTTGTCGAGATAAATTAGGTATCATTTGTGTGCTCAGTGGGCTGGCCACAATTGTCGCAGAACCGATGAAAGGTGGAGTAAACAGGTTCTCGAGTGGAGACCACGCCTAGGCAACGTAGTGTAGGACGCCCCCCAGCTCGATGGACCGACGACCTTAGGAAGATAACTGGCAGTGGATGAAAGAAAGCCCCTAATGAGCACAGAAGATCGTGAGCTGCTCTTTGGTGCTCTTTGGAGGACTTACGTCCAGCAGTGGACTGCAATAGGCTAAGATGATGATGATGAAATTACTATTTTTAACCGACTTCAAAAAAAGAAGGTTCTCAGTTTGACCCGTATGTTTGTATGTATGTATGTATGTATGTTTTTTTCTCCGTAATTTTTATTTTTTAAACTTACTGTGGTTGTAGTAAGCTAGAATGTTCTGTTAAGACCATAACTTTGTCTAACCAGTCACTCTACACTGTATTATAATATTGACATACACTGACTGAATTTAGCCTAATCAAACAGAAACCTAAATTTACCCGGAAATAAGTTATTTCAAGTGTAAGCAAACTCAGTTTTTCTTCAAATACCTTCTTTAACCTTCCGTGTTTCATAATGCGAACTGTAAACCAAAATTGCATGACCATTTATTGCTGTTTATTATGAAAATATGCCTTAGATTCAACGATAACTCCGCCTAGTAATACCAAACACGCAATATATTCCTGAATTTGCCATATACTACCATCTATAAGCGAAGCATATCATTAACCCAATTGTAATTTGAAATCGATATTCGAAACCTACAGAATCGATATTCAACTACGTTATCATTCGAAAGCGCGCCTGAACTTCAAATGCGGGAAACGACTTTGAAATAGTATTTAATGAGTAACCGTGTCGTGTGGTGCCGGCACGTTAAAAGAATTGCACCACCCCTTCTCTTCCTATGGGTGTCGTAAGAGACGACTACAGGAGAACCGCCACAAGAGGACGGGCAGCAGCGTCTCCTCTGCACCATTGGCCAAACCGCGATCGCCAACCCGCCTGCCAAGCGTGGCGATTATGGCAAAATCCTCCTTTTGGAGAGGCCTGTGTCCAGCAGTGGACTGATATAGGCTGGTGATGATAATGATGATGAGTAATATATACTGAAAAATTGCATAATATTAAAGCTCTGTTAAATCAAAGCCTAAAAGTTGCTTACATAGCCGAACGGCTTAGCAAGCTAAAGTGTCAGTGGGTGGGGCACATAACACGTAGAACTGACGGCCGATGAGGTAAAAATGTTCTAGAATGGAGGCCACGCACCGGCATGCGCAGCATACGACGTCCACTCATAAGGTGGGCAGCCGACCTGGTAAGCTGCAGGAAGCCGCTGGATGCAGGCCGCTGCTGGTTGGAAACCGGTAGCCGGTTGGCCAATCTGGAAGAAGTCATTGGCCTGGTTAGCGCTTAATTAGGACTACTGACCTAAGCGGATGCGGTTTCGAATCCCGAAAGGGGCAGGTATTTATTTATCTTTCTACCTAAATCATGGATGTCTAAAAATATAAATAGTTATGTTTATCCGGTGCCTAGTCACTATAGTGCTAGCTTGTCCTAGTTTGGAGCTTTATTATTAATTGGTGTTATTATTCGAATAATAAAAAAGTGCTTATGAAAAATAAAACGTGCATTTTCACCCCATTACTTATAATTTGAATCATCAAATGGAAAGCAAACATACATCGTATTTAACCTGAGCTTACGGCCATATCACCGTACCTATGTTTACATTCCCCTTTTTAGGGATCCATGGAAATAAAATAAACCTTTTTTGGTTATAAATAAAAAAGGGAAAATAAAGCTGTAATATTGACAAAATACATCAAAACTAAGGGCTCTGTTACTTTCTTTCTCATCGTGACATAAGAACAATAAAAACACTAGGAATGTCACTGTGTGTTAAGGAAAAAATTCCTTGTCGCTGACATAGAATAAAAACTAGTGTTACACATCGGAACTTCAAAAGACGTGTAGGTCATGATGTACCTATGTTTACCCTAGTATTTTTGTAAGGTTATCTTAATTTTGTTTTGTTTGTTGCCTAATGTTGTTTGTTTGTTACTGGATAAAACTGGACAAAAAAATAAGACGTGTGTGCTTGTATGTATATCCTCAGTATTTTTGTAAAGTTATTTTAATTTTGTTTTGTCTGTTGTTCCCAATAAAATAGAACAATAAGGTGGCCAATTATTAGACAAAACTGGACAAAGAAATAAAACCATTTTGGACCATGGCTAAGCCAGGTTTATCTTAATCACGATGTTTTCACTCGTCGCAAGTATATCATAGATAATGGTAAAAAGGATAGTGCCAAATCGATACCCACTATTTTCAAGCAAGACAAACGAGCTATCACCTCTTTTGTATTAAATAAGCATTTAAGCATAAAATGTATTCGTAATTCGTGGACTTACTAAAACTTTAATAATCAAGTAGGTATACAGAACCTTATTCCAAGAAACTCGCTCACCCCCCACTGTTTTTTAAACTGAGACTAATTTACATATTATTATTGGATCAGGAAACAAAGCGATCTGCCTTTTGGAATTGTGCCATCGTGTAACAGTCAGTTTGTGTCACGACAATTTGAACTCTAATAATCTTGAAATTAAGACCAATGTCGCAAAAACGGACTTTTGACCCAGTCAGCCCAGATATTTTAATACTAAAGTCTGGATACATTTTTGTGAAGGAAGTAACAGCCAATATTTATTTGGACGTTTGTAAATATACTTATGACTCCAATTTGTTTTCGTGTTAGTAAAAGTGTAATTTTGTCGCGTTAGGGGAAATTGTACAGTACAGATTTCACGTAGCTGGTTTTTGTTTTTTTTGTGGTGCTTGTATAGGCTTGAATTAAGAACTTTGCAGTCTGTTTTAGTTTAAGTTCAATCAGGGCATCATGTTATGTGATACCATGTTAAGAAACATTTTTTATTAAACCTTTGTAAGTCTGCGGACTGTTGTGTTGTATAGGTTCACAAGGCTCAATCAGCTGTTATTTTGTTTTTATTTCATTTAAGGCATAAAGGGGTCAAGGGCTAGAGTCGATAGCTCAGGAACCTACCACAATACCTCAAAGTAAATTTATATTGACCTCTACTCGTTTAATTTACCCTTCAACTCCCAAGCGACAACCATTGTCTTGTCTTGTCATTGTCTGACGACCTCCGTAGCCGAGAGGCGAGCACGCCGGACTTGAAATGGCGCCGCCATCTCTGAGGTTCCGGGTTCGATCCCCGGTCGGGTCAATGTAGAAAACAACTATTCTATATTGGCTCGGGTCTGGGTGTTGTGGTACCGTCGTTGTTTCTGGTTTCTATAACACAAGTGCTTTAGCTACTTACCTTAGGATCAGAGCAATGTATGTGATGTTGTCCAAAATTAATTTATTTATATAATTTATTATTGTTATTCAATGTTATCTATTTTACGCATAATTGAGGGATTAATGAAATACTGTCGAAGAAATTTGGCACTCTTTATTAGGTTGATAAGTTGTTTGACTTAACGTGTTGATAAGCCATTTCATTTACATGAACCTAAGGTATAATTTTTGTATAGCTTCTTAGCCATAAATCATAATTTAAAAGTGGCCTAAATCTTGAAGGCTGTAGGCCAAAGTGACTATGTCGAGATGACAAGCGATAACGGAATCTCAATTTCGAGTATCGTCTGAATAATCAGAGCATAAAGAACATTTTTTTATCTGATAAATAAAATAACGAATGACAAAATATTCTGCATATTAGTACCTAGTAAAAATTCTTGAGTAAAATGATCTTATTTAATTCATATCCCCTAGATATGAATTAAATAATCTGGGAGATTCCCCCAGAATATAGCCCGATTAATAGACCGTTAGTTTTAAAGTTATTGCTAAAATGATTTATTGGAAGCTATGCTTCAGCAATTAAGTATTAATAAAGACGGATTTCGTATTGATTAATAAAGAAAATTTAAACTGTCCCGATTTAATTCTTACTTCGCAATTGTCCACGTGTCTGTACAAAATTACAAATCTAGAGCAGACTTCTTAAGATCTCAGGTCAGACGGTGAAGAACCATAATGGATGAAGATTCAGTAGCACCTATCGCGAACTGGCATATACCTTTTGGCGATTGCTGCTTGCTGTTGACAATAAAGAAACAAATAATTAATTGTTTCCACAATCACACCAATTAGCTAGCTAGCCAATTTTCAAAAGTGAACTTGCAAGCTTTCCTGCATTTGTCTACCGAGGCCCGCACACATGCTCTCTCGAATCGGTCTCTGAGTATGTTCACTTTCTTATCTACTCCAAGTGAAAGGGTTTCGTTCCGGAGTCTTGTTTGCTGTAAATCAGTTTTTTTTTATTGTTTCCACAATGACACCAAATTATCTAGCCCCAAACTAAGCAAAGCTTGTACTATAGCGACTAGATAACGGATAAACATATTTAAATACTTTATAAACATCCAAGACTTAGGCAAAACTGCTCGTGCTCATTACACAAACATCTGCCCTTTGCGGGTTTGCGGGTTCAACAAGCTGTTTTCTAGAGTCATCACAAACCGCCTTGCGCGAAGACTCGACGAATTTCAACCACCAGAGCAGGCCGGGTTTCGAGGAGGATACGGCACCATAGACCACATCTTCACAATGCGGCAGATTATACAGAAGTCCGATGAGTACAATCGACCCCTGTGCTTAGCATTTGTGGACTATGAGAAGGCGTTTGACTCTGTCGAGACCTGGGCTGTTCCAGAATCCCTGCAGCGATGCCAAGTCGACTGGCGATATATCCAAGTGTTGAGGTGTCTCTACAATGCAGCCACAATGGCCGTCCAAGTACAGAACCAGCAAACTAAACATATCCCCTTACATCGAGGTGTGAGACAAGGGGATGTTATATCCCCCAAATTGTTCACAAATGCCTTGGAGGATGTGTTTAAAATGCTGGACTGGAAAGGACAAGGCATCAACATCAACGGTGAATACATCTCACACTTGCGATTTGCGGACGACATCGTCATCGTGGCCGAAACGTTGCAGGATCTACAATCCATGCTGAACGGCCTTGCTGATTCTTCTCAACGCATCGGTCTGCGGATGAACCTGGACAAAACCAAGGTTATGTTCAACGACCACATCATTCCGGAACCCATTTCAGTGCAAGGCAGTGATCTCGAGGTTGTTAAGGAATATGTCTACCTTGGGCAAATTTTGCAGTTGGGCAGAAACAACTTCGAGAGAGAGGCCAGTAGAAGAATACAGCTAGGCTGGGCAGCATATGGGAAATTACGTCGAGTATTTACGTCGCCCATTCCACAAAGTCTTAAGACGAAAGTTTTTAATCAGTGCGTCCTACCCGTCATGACATACGGAGCCGAAACGTGGACACTCACGATAGGGCTGGTCCACAGATTTAAAGTCGCTCAGCGAGCTATGGAAAGGGCTATGCTCGGAGTTTCTCTGAGGGATCGGATCCGAAATGAGGTAATCCGACAGAAAACTAAAGTCATCGACATAGCCCATCGAATAAGCAAGCTGAAGTGGCAGTGGGCCGGCCATATTTGTCGCAGAACCGATAACCGCTGGGGTAAACGAGTTCTTGAGTGGAGACCGCGTGTCGGCAAGCGTAGTGTGGGACGCCCTCAGACTAGATGGAGTGACGATCTTCGCAAGGTTGCTGGCAGGAGCTGGATGAGAGTAGCCGTGGATCGTGCAGAGTGGCGTGCAATTGGAGAGGCCTATGTCCAGCAGTGGACTAGTGTGGGCTGATGATGATGATGATGATTGCGGGTTCGAACCCGTAACAGCCAGGCTTTGTAGTCCGGAGCGCGAACGACTACACCAGATGGTCGGCAATGTATCCAAGGCCATTGTTTTTTTGCCAATCAACTTTTAAACAATCTGGTAGTTTTTACTGGTTGTAAATAGTAAGTGAACAGCGTTTTAAACAAGAGAGAAATAAAGTAGTGCACGGCAACAGAAATAAAATACGTATCAATAAAAACAATTTATTCATCTGTAAGACAATACCGAGTCAGCTGGGAATCGCTATCCGGGCAACTAGTCTACTGAGACACTGAGCTAACTCAGTTAGGTAAAATAAAGTATTTTTCTAAATTGTAAGTAACTAGCGCTATGAAAAACCTAACATGTAAAAAAAATAACTTTCGCAAATACACCCAAATTAATATATTTTACTAGTCCCGAGCTTATTTTTTTCCCCACCATAGGGATCATGATCAAGAGAAGCAAGCCTACTGATATCTTCTGTTATTGCGTCAGACGGTAAGATGTATAATTTACGACCAGATTCGTCAAAAGCCGTAAAACGATAATTATCGGTTTTAATGACACTATCATTAACTTTTAGGTGACGTGAAAGAGTAATAAACTTTCATAAGTTTGTTTATTAATAGTTACTAATTGATTTTTTATTGGTTTGTGTATGGCTTTAAAGTCTACCCATATTGTATAGATCCGTATAGTTAAACTGTCTGTGCTGTAAGTTTTTGAGATTGTTTCGTAATGAATATGTTGAACATTACGTAAATTTTCGTGTTGGGTTAAGCAATACAATGTGGAATGGATTTGCCATTTCTTAATTTGATGACGAGAAAGAACGAGAAGGGACGAGGTGTGTTGTACTTAGTTTTTCTTCAGCATAATAGATTTGTTAAAAAAGTTAAGTTGCTTGTATAAAAACCCTGCTTACTTTTAAATTATGGGAATTAGGTCTCAGGACGTTGATCTAACAGCACGGATCTTGAGCACCGGACGAAAGGTGCGTAGAAGACGATTACGATTACGTGACTGGCTAGTCGCACGACGCACCTGCAGCGCCCGGCTCTGATTGGTTGTTTGTTCCGGGTAATACTCACGTAAGATGTGTAAGCGATCCCTAATTTCGAGCGTCGACGTCGTGGCAGCATCCAATGGGCCTACCCAGCTTTAGCCACCTTTACCCACATAGGCGCCAGAAGACATTATTCAAGGACGTTTGATTTCAAGTAGGTGCCATAAAATGCCATCGTTGTTCAGCAAGATGGTTTCGTATTTTGTTGATGATTTCCAAAAGATTTCCAAAACTTCTTACATCATTACTCCTCATATAACACTATTATTAGTACACACACACACATACATACCGGTGGAGTTATCATCTAAAAGCGGAATGGACAGCCGGTAATAGGGTACCGCTAACACCCTTTTTAGGTACGGAACCTTCGTCTCGTTAATTTTCTCGTAGCTTTCATCATCATCATTTCACTCACAAGACGTCCACTGCTGATATAGGCCTCCCCCATCCCCAGTGACTTCCAGATTAGTCGGTTGGAAGCGGCCTGCATCCAGCGGCTTCTTGCAACCTTTACCAGGTAGTCTTTCGTCGTCTTCTAGCTTTATTTAGTACCTATTCACATACACTGTTTTTTTTTAGAAAAATTAATGTAATTTAACTTATTTAAAGTAAAAAGTCAGTTATAAACATTTCTCGTTATCCTGTGCGTGACCTAAACTGCTGTTGCATAACTTAAATTTTACTGTTTTCAGCATTATTGTGTAAATTATTTTTAAATAATGCAAATAAATCGTAGCACAAGTGAGCTGGTGTGGCACATGACATTAACAAATGTTGTTTTAAATACGTGAATTTAAATTGTCGGCTTTTTGTGTACAAATATTGCCGTGTATGATAAACGGTTTGAAAATGAGTTGTTTTTGGAAATTTATTTTTTGTTTTTTGTACTTTTTGTGTACACGGTAAAACGTTTATTTTTGAACCGAAAAGTCACATTCTGTAACTCATAATAAGTAATTATACCTACCTATCTATTATACTAAACTATTTAAATATTTTTCTTACCAAATAACCAAAAATCTGTATCAATTTGGTATAGAAAAGTGTTCTTTTTTAATATTTTTTAAAAGTTTTGTATTTGATCATGAGTATGACAATAGGCTAGGTAAAGCCCAGCCACCAAACAATTGAAATACTTACTTTTTATGAACTGTAAAATCGCATCTCTTTCTTATAATTTGTATGAAGATATCGAACTATGACGTCACTGTTCAGCTAGCTCAACTGCTTAACTTGTTATTGATTTCGAAGCAATCAAAAATCGGATTTTAGTAATTAATGATAATATACCGTATTATCAGGCCGGGGTGTTTTTGTTGTGTTCTATGGAAGGCCATCATTGTAATGCCTTTATATTTCTATGAAATCTTATGTGACCTATTTAGTGACATCCCCTAGGATATAATAAATTAGAACCACCAGTTTTTAAGCAAGTCTGGAAACCTTGTCAATAAACATTTACTGAGGTAAATGCTCTCATATTTCATACAAAATATGCAAACATCTGCACAAATTCTCCTTATGATAATAATCCCTAATTATTTCACCGTAAACCAGATATTACTACCGTGAGAGATGTCTTGGATTTTAATAAACACCTCACCCCAAATAAAAAAAAAACAAAAAACAGAAGCCAATCGCATCGTATAAAACGGTACCACCCATAAATTCTCGAAAATTAAAAGAAAAAACACGATAAAATGATTCGAAATTCGACCTTAACTGTTGAGAATGAGAGGTAAAAAAGTTGAAAATCGAATGCAATGTTCAATCGTGTTTCGGAATTTTTGACGCCATGCTCGCAAGATTGAATCGTCATCAGTATGTCATAAGTCTCTTATTTTGTAAAATTGATTTTTGACCTTAATGCTCTGTAAATAAATTCGGTTTTCACTCGAAGCGATGAGAGCCCATTGAGTATTTTTTCATGTCAATATTTCTTGAATGAGCAGGCGCCGCCAACCTGTTTGTGCAGTGGCGTTTACATTTATTTTTTTGTTTTTGGGGTTCCTTCGAAGGTTGTTTCATCCTTGAAGATCTGTAATACCAGGCAGGAAAAGATTTGTAGTCTGGCATTAAATTATTTGAAGACAAAATCGTTCTTTCCAAGTTGGTTTGAAATAAACAACATCAAAAGCAGAATAAATAGTTCGATATAAACATCAAAACTGCTACATTGCCTCCTAATTGCAAAGACAATAATTGATTTCTTATTTTTTTTTGTGTGTGGGTGTGCTGGGAAAAGCCAAAAACAAAATTCATTGTGAGTCTTGTAAGACACAACTAAGTTAATTCTTCAAGGTCGTGAAAAACAAACCCTCTATTTGCGCGAATAACATCGTAAAGAATACCAACAACGTGATTTGTTTGTTTCTTGTAAAAGGCACAAAATAAAACAAATTCAAAGCACAAGACACGAAATTGAAAAAAAAAAACGTATGTCAAATCATAAAAACACGAGCTCTTGCTTTGATTTCTAGGTATTTTAATTTTCGATTGTTTAAAATATTAAATGGACGGAACTTTTAAAATACAATCCCCACTCGCACATGACGACTTTAAATTACTTTTTATCTGTTTTCTTCAACTGATGTTTTGTTGGTCTGTCGGTTTATTTCATGTTTTAACGAACCCGAATGCCATTTAATCAAGATGCTTACTGTAGTGTATTAATTCGTTTGCTAATGAGGCCATTGATGAATTGACACTGGTACGTAATTAGTCTACAAAAAGACTGAGAGTTATCAATTTGCATTTCAAATGCTAAACTTAACAAGCTATGTAAATACGGGGTCTGAATAATTTATAGTCCTTTAGTTAGGCCTTAAGGGCGTTGATGTTGCAAGCGGCCAGGAGACGTATTTTTGAATCATGCGAATTCCAATTCGAATACGAAATGGTAAGATTCGCATGCGAATGAATAAAATCACTATTTTTGAAAATTCATTCTGTGAATTCTGCAACGAGTGGTCCGACCCACTCGTATTTCGATTCTACTAATAGAAAGTTTAGAAGTATGACTTCGACAAGTAAACATATGGGTCACAAATTAAAAACTTTTTTTTTCGTTCCGTTCCATGCGATTCATTGCCAGTTTTTAAAATCAATAAGTTTTTGCATTCCGGTTTTAAATATTTTCTGCATGAAACGAAAATAGTTAAGGAATTTTACCATAATAGCAACACAGAATTCAAGTGATTCAAAAATGCGTAAAATCGGGAGTGATAGAAATAGAATTCGCACACGTCGTATTCGTGTTCGAATTCAAGATTCATTTCGAATGCTTCAAAAATACGTCTCCTGGGCTCGTGATAGAGGGCGCTGTGAGACAAAAATGTATCATATTACAAAGAAATACAGGGTGTCCCTTGAAGTATGGATCAAATCGAATTGGTGAGTGATTCCCGAACTTTTTGGCTCTATGAATGCAGGTTTGTTCTCTATGTTCTGACTTACAAGAATTCACGTAAATCTTTTAGAGAAGTATTGCGATTAAACACATCGAAATGAAACTTACTTTGTTCAATTTTTAGTCGCGTTACCAACCTTTCGATCATTTTCAATTGATATTTAAGTTTACGAGAGTTTTTGATATTCTTAATGCTACTGAACAAAGCGATCACAGTAGGTTATTATATTATTTATATTCAAGTTCGAAGAACTCAGAAATGCCGAATATTTAAATGTATTTGAGTTATTAATCTCTAAGCCCAGCATAACAAGATACAACAATAATGGCCTTATTGCAAAAAAGATAGACTAGGTTTAAACGATGACTTAAAAATTACTAACCAATTTTGTTTTATCTGTTATTATTTTTATCTCTTTAATATGGCGTGCTTGTTGTGAATATTGTAATTGTGATTATTTGTTTTAATACTCCGTTTCTGTTTCGTCTCCGTCCTGTAATTATATGTGAGCGGCGGTGCATCGGCTCATTGGAACCGTCCTGGTTTTTTCGACTGACTCCGAGCCGGAGTCGGCCGGAGGAATTGGGGGTTCCTTGGTGATCCGATGTACCGTTGACCCGTCCCGCGTCCTGCGGGGTCTCCGCTGAAAACCAGCGTCGTTATGGCTCTGGCTGTAACGACAAATGCTGAGCTGAGCCTTTTTGACATTTTTTTAATGTTATTATATATATTTGATTCTGTTTGTAATTGTGCTTATGTGTCAAATAAATGTTTTCTATTCTATTCTATTCAATTTAAAATGTTGACATATTAGACATGTCTTGGTTATAATGACTAATCTTTAGACAGTGTTTAAACCTAGTCTATCCGTTTTGTAATAAGGCCTTAAAAGAAAAAAAACCGGCCAATTGCGAGTCGGACTCACGCACGAAGGGTTCTGTACCATTTTCTATAAAAACAGCAAAAAATCACGTTTGTTGTACGAGAGCCCCCTTAAATATTTAATGTACTTATTCTGTTTTTTAGTATTTGTTGTAACTAACTATCCCGGATCATGAGATTCAGCCTGGTGACAGACGGGCAGACAGACAGACAGACAGACGGACAGCGGAGCCTTAGTAATAGGGTCCCGTTTAACACTTTGGATACGGAACCCTAAAAATTAGTTATGACATGAGACCATGTCATTATATCGTCATCCAATAAGTGAATATAAGTACTACATAACTCAAGTCATGTTTCTAAGTTTAACTATACTGGGATCGAGGCTTTCAAATCTAACAAACAGATATCGCAGCGTAGATATTTGAGATAGTTTCTTGTCAGACCGTATCGCAACCTTAACCTAACCTTTATAAATCTAAAGCCTTCACTTAAACTTAATGAAAATTAAACTTATTCTACACCAGACTGAGATTACTTCATGGAAAGCTATCTGTGGGCTAAATCACGTTTTAATCCGAACTAAAAGCATCTTAGAAACTGAGTCAATATTACAATATGTTTACACTAACCTTTGCATCAGACTTTGTCCATTCGGCTTTGTCTAAGATTAATTTTAAGGCTAACAAAACCAACAAACTGTTAAGGTAGATAGATAGATATACACTTTATTTCACAAAAAAGATTTAAGCTTTATTAACAAACAATTAGTTAAGTTAGTTAAGTAAAACAATTTAATTAAATTCTATAGTTAATAGTTGGCATTCAATTAAATTCTTTATTGCTTATTTACTTATCGTATTTAGTTTACCCAATTGGTGTGGTGCGGTAATACGTGAACGCAAAAGGGTTCGATTCCCGGTTTCGAATACCAGACCCAGACCAGAGCCAATTTAAACGTCTAGTGTCATTAAAGCAAATTAGCGCGTTAAGTCCGGCCACACCTGCGTACTATATCAAATAGCGCACTAATTAATGACATTAGACGCAGGTGAAGCCCGAGCATTAGAAAATGTACTAATGCGATCGAGTTAAGGCAAGGTATAAAGTAGAATCATATGTGACGACCTCCTTAGCCGAGAGGCGAGCACGCCGGACTTCAAATGGCGCCGCCATCTCCGAGGTTCCGGTTCCGATCCCCGGTCGGGTCAATGTAGAAAACGAACTTTTCTATATTGGCTCGGCTCTGGGTGTTGTGGTACCGTCGTTGTTTCTGATTTCTATAACACAAGTGCATTAGTTACTTACCTTAGGATCAGAGCAATGTATGTGGGTGATGTTGTCTAATATTGTAATGCGACTGAAAACGAAACGAGAATTTAGAATAAGTTACTAAATTGAACAAGATCGGAGAATCGAGCTTCTTTTTAGAGCGAACAAGTGTAGAATATTTATTTACGAATTTGATTGGTTGGTTACGAACTACATAACTGAGAGGCGAGCACACCGGATTGGCGTCCCCATCTCTAAGGCCCTTTGCTCTGATCCTAAGGTAATTAGATCAAGCACTTGTGTTATAGAAATCAGAAACAACGACGGTAACACAACACCCTGACCCGAGATAATATAGAAAAGTTCGTTTTCTACATCGACCCAATTGGCGATCGAACATGAAATCTCAGATAGGCGACGCGAAATCAAAATAAGATGAGTTTATGCAAAAGCAAAAAGGTCAGGATTCTTTGCATGAAACCAATAAAGAATTAACATTAAGTATGTACAGTCAACAACACGTCGACCTACCAAAAAAGTTGAAAGTTCTCCAACAGATTTTCTACTTTGAGCCTGACACATAGAGATCATTTTCAATTGAGAAAATTTGACGATTTGTGGTGGGTCGACCAGCTGTTGCCTGTATATCGGTCGATAACTCGATCGATAAACCGCATGCATAATTTTCCGCATGCGGTATGTGGTATACGAGTAGTACTTCAAATTTATAAGCTTCTATACCTACATCAAACTTTTCTTCACACAACTTACTGCGTTAAAACTTAGAAGTTTGCGTGGGAAAAGTTGGGAATACTCAGTCTTTAAGTATTAGCAGCCATATTTATACGTTAATTAACTTTAATACTTCTAAATTTATGCCTAACAAAAACTTTTAGGTATTAATAAATGCTATTTAGACTTACTCAACAGATAAAGCTGTTTTAAATACATGTCAAATTAATTTAAATAATAATCGCAACTTCGAGTTCATAACAAAATCGACGACCTCCGTAGCCGAGAGGCGAGCACGCCGGTCTGTATATGGCGCCGCCATCTCTGAGGTTCCGGGTTCGATCGCCGGTCGGGTCAATGTGGAAAACGAACTTTTCTATATTGTCTCGGGTCTGGGTGTTGTGGTACCGTCGTTGTTTCTGATTTCTATAACACAAGTGCTTTAGCTACTTACCTTAGGATCAGAGCAATGTATGTGATGTTGTCCAATATTTAAAAAAAAATGGCACTCATCTTACAGATGATTTTTGATTCTGAGTTTCAAACAACTGTTGAAGCATGATTAAGTAACAAAACATGTGAACATCCCAATATACAGGATGTTAGGTAAATCGTATATCAAGGCAAAACTAACCTATGTTCATATTATGCACATAAGTAAGTACTGTGTAAAGTCATAAAATAAACATTAGTTCTTTTGAAAAATAATTTTGTATCCAAATCGGATTCTTTAGGTTCTGTCAAATCACATCTAAATTCTAAATTCAATGTCTGGTATCTCGACGATGGTACACTGGGAGGCAAAGCTGATTGCGTGTTTCAAGACCTCGTTATTATTATGGTAAAGTTTGAAAAGTTAGGTTTGGAACTTAACCTTTCTAAGTGTGAAATTTTTATAAATGATCATGTGTCTTCTCAGGTTCGTCAAAACATTATTCAGAAATTTAACATTTTGGCTCCTAACATTAAAATTCTAAACTCTGACTCGCTTTGCCTTTTAGGTGCTACTCTTCTTGATGACAGCATTAAACCTTGTTTGGACAGTAAAATTAAACATTTCCAAATATGGCCTCCAGTCGAGGTCGATGATTTTTTTCAAGTGTTATTTATCTTCAATTAAACCTTGCATGGAATTGCTAAAAACAAAAATTTACAATGTTTAAGCATTTCTGATCTTAACCAATAGTCAAATATTTGTAAAAATATTTCTATAGGGTGTTGACGGTAGTATACTACTCAGCTATACATATAGCTACAACATTGATCAGAGATACGCTGGCTTTGACAGCGAGAAAAAACACTTGAGGAATTTAATCTTGTCACGTGACGTCCTCGGTAGCTTAGTTGGTAAAGCACTCGCCCGGCATGCGATGGGACGTGGGTTCGAGTCCCACCTGAGGTCGATGATTTTTTTCAAGTGTTATTTATCTTCAATTAAACCTTGCATGGAATTGCTAAAAACAAAAATTTACTATGGCCTCCAGATTGGAAAGTCTAAATTCACATATTGCTTTTACAATATTGAAATTCTGCCTAATCGGATTCTAAAAAAATTGTTTTGGATGAAAAACCGCCTTTACCAATGCGTTATTTTATAATATTTATTTTAATGCATGCAATTTTAAACTTATGCATTACTTCTTATACAGGATGTAGATTTTAATCTGAGCTGTACTTACAGAGGTGATTCTATACCTTATGCTGATCACGAATCACGAAAAAATGACTTAAAATTATGGCAAGATGAAACCTTAAGTAGTTAAGATGCTAATATATTTTTGTCATATTAATAACAAATGATAGGAATAGGAATTTCATCAACGCATTCTCTTTCGGTTGTTTTTTCACTCATAAATATCAATATGGCGTAGGTCAAATAGCTGATGGCAGAGGTTTATTCTGCGAAGCCGAAAGTATTCAGGATTCACAAATTCGTAGTCTATTTGGTCGGACGTATATTAGCTCTCGAGTAAGGTTTGGCATCCAGTAGAAGCTATACTTTAAGCTCGATACTTTCACAAACAAAGATTAAATATGTATTTTTCACAGTATTGACATAGTAGGTATTGACGACCGTCTTGATATTTCGCGCTCTGGAGTGCAAAGGCGGTTGCGGGTTCGAATCCCGCAAGAGGCAAATGATTGGGTGATGTATTGGTACAGTTCATAATGTTTAAGTATTAAGTATGTATTTGTTACCTAGTCGCGTTGTTCTTTCAAATTTAAATTTTACTTGGTTTGGGGTTATTTTACTGTTCTGATGGTGAAAACCCTTTTTTTTATTACAGCACACTTTACCTACCGGGAAATGCTTATCAAAATTAATTGTCTGGTAACTCGCGATATAAATAGGTACGTAATTTAAAATTTGACACCAATGCAAATTTGGTTGGCATTACAATATTATACGGTCTTATATTATTTATTATTTTAAATTGCACAAAATCGTACCAAAAGTTTTTTTACAAACTGAATGTTAAGCGAAAAATTTACAAATTTGTTCGCTTAGCATCCCATAGCTTAGCTTGTAATGTGCCACAGTCCTAAGAATCCGTAGAATATTCCTTCCTCCGGTATATCCAATTTCGGCTTCTGAAGAATGCAGAACAGGATTCAAAGGAGTTTCATATTGGGGCCGTTGAAACCGAGCTCGATTAACTTGAGGTATCAGCTTCACAAACCAATTCAGTATTTCAGGCAGGTCATTGACTCTTCACTATAGTAAATTTATACTAATTACTACCTTTTGCAAGCCACTTCGCTCGCGTTAGATAAGATTTCGAGTTAATGAATGACAAACTCTGTAAATAAAAAAAATAATAAAAAATAGTTTTACATTTTGTTAATAAAGACATTCGAAAAATAATAGTGGTGAACTCTTTCTTGTAAGTGCTACTGCACCTATGTTGCCACTTTTCCCTACCAAACAGTTGTAGTAATTGAAAAATCACAATTATATAATTATCTATATTTAAGTAACAAAACAGTTATCTAATCTTATAAGTAATAAACACTAACATTAACCTTAAACAAATAAAAAACTCTACAAAACCTCTTTTTCCGCAACCCTAAAACAGGTATTTGTTAACCTCGCGATCTGGGTGCTCCATACAAACTTTGAACCCCCGTTTTACCCCTTCAGGGGTTGAGTTTTGTAAAATCTTTTCTTAGCGCACGCCTACATCATTATATTTGAATTTCTAAACACTAAAAATGAAAGATGACCCTTGAAGTCCCTTGTTCAACCTAAAATCCTTTATAAAGAGGCAATTCGAGGACTTTTATTTTCGCCAATAAATCCAATGTAAGTCAATAAAGATACGAAAAAAGTTTTTATTGTTACCTTTAACGAAGACCAAAATAACCTCCCATTGAATCTCTGCTGTAGATCGATAAACGGACAGACATCCAGACGGAGTTTTTGTAACGATTTACTTTCGTTGATCTCGTTCAAACTTGTTTAGTACACCTGCTCTTTTGGGCAGCAAATAAAAGATATTTGGTCTTAAGCGTTTTATTAAAGAAAGATAATGTTTGAGTTTTAACATAAAAATAATTTTATGCGCTTGATCAACTGTATTCAAGTTATTTTTAATGAAGTTATCTCCTTAATAATAAGAAGTTAACATTAATTTTATGCAAGAGAAGAAGAGATAATGACAAGTTTAAATTTTGTACGTCGCGTTGGTTTAATAAATGAAGATTTTAAGATCTATTTATTTTAACAAACCACGTTAGCAATTTTTTTTTCACAAGGACGGATAACATAAATTATAAAAGTAAAATAAATATCATAAAAACTATACTGTTATAGCTTAAAAAACAAAAAACATTCTTTTATAATTAGGCATTGTCTGGGGCTTGCAAAAATGATACAAATAAACCCAAACGCGAAGGTTTTATTACGAGTATTAGTCATCGCTCTCCTCTATCCATACCCTGTCTCCAATATCAGATCAGCTCCATGGCATCAAATTTTAGTATTATCATCTGAGTGTCACATACATTCAAAGTTTCAAATCGATACGTCAGTTAGAAATTATAAACGACTTCCAAGATTTGATAACATTTTGTTAGTTAGTTGTAAGTTACAAGTAAAGTTAATAAAAGTATGTTGAGTATTTTTTATTCGTGTTTTTTTATGTTGGACAACATAACGTTCTTGCTCGGGAACCTGAGGTAACCTAAAGCACTTGTGTCATATAAATCAGAAACAATTACGGTACCACAACACCCAGAGCAGAGACAATAACGAAAAGTTCGTTCTCTACTTTAAGCGGACCAGAAATCGAACACGGGACCTCAGAGATGGTAATCCCAATTCTGGCGTGCTCACTTCTCGGCTACGGAGGTCGCTGTTCGTTATTCTTATTATTTTGCCTGAGTGAAAAATATATTTTAAAGTCATATTTTTATGTTAAATAATTTAATAAGAACAATGTCGGCCCCTTTAGACGAACCAAATATTTCTTCACTAATCTTAATCCCATCGGCAACCAATCACCTACCTCTGATAAGCAGAAGTCTAATAAAAAGCTCCATTCAGAACACAACGTAATTGCGCAAGCCATTAATTCGTTCAGCCATTCACTCGCCATTCGTTCGTTCGTCGCTTCGGGCATTTTAACAAGCAAAAACTCTGGCGCGTGTCCGTTACACACGTGTATTGGGATAGTGTACCATCCATCGGAGGAATTACAAAACTAGGTAGTCAGTTTTGATAAGATTTGTCACTAAAAAAAAGGATGCTGATTTTTATTAGGTTATAGTACGCATTATAGCCTTTACAGTTTTTGTTCGTATCTAAAAGCTTGTTTTGTAAGCCTTTTTTACACAAGCAAAGCTTACGTCGCGACATAGCAATCAAGTATAGCCATGGTTTCAAAGTCTAAATTAAATAACCTTGTTTAATGTTTTACATAGTACCAGACAATGCATTTTGATAAGAGCGTCTTTTAGCACACTTAAAACCGAGTCAAATTAGAAAAGATCGTTTGCTGAACCGATTTAAAACAGGATTGAAAACTGGGATACTTTGCGTTCAAGACGGAGGCAACGCCAGCTACCACTAAGTCAAGTAGGTTGTCAGTGGCAGCTGGCATCCCAAGCTTTTAAACGATGGCCTGAAACTACTATAAAACAACCAACTTTGATAAAAAAGAGTTACGGCACTTTTGATGTGCCATGAATGTGTTTGTTAGTTCCGTACAAAAAGTGAACAAAACGGAACCCTTACAGAAATACTCGTGTTCGTGCGTCTGTCTCTTCGTCCGTCTGTCACAGCCGATTTGCTCCGAATTTATATACTGGACCAAAACAGGTGAAATTTGATAGGATGGTGTAATCATATGACCCAAACACAGATGTGCAAAACAATTTTTTTTTAATTAGGGTCATTTTTGTAGGATAAATTAGGAATTCAAAAAAAATGCATACCATACTACGTCATATTATATCAAATGAAAGGGCTCGTTATGAGGATCTCAAATATTTTGTCAGAAAGTAAACTATATTAGTGGATGGACGACTAACATTATACAGTAGCCTTGAATCGTCTTTCGTTATACGCAGCCTGCGATTGAGAGGTTTCTTTGTGAGGGGAGACGTGCCATCACTTACTATACGACAGACCTACTCCAGTGGTATATTTCCAATCTAGACTTCTTTCTATTCGATAGATTGGTTATAGTCGCTGAACCACTTGATATACTATGTGATATGGGCGGTACTTCTGACCCGTTAAGGGTAATTAAGGGCGATATCTAATTTTATCGAACATAAATTATAATTTGGGGGTCAAACCCTCACTCCCTATATCCCTCCCTCAATAGCGGCCATTTTGATTTTTTAACACATTAGGCAATAGGCAATAACCAAGGTTTCATGTGTCGTAGAAACATGAATGCCACAAGATAGCTAAAATATCAAAGTCACTGTCCAACTACTTCATTTTTTTATTATGTTTATTATGTTATTATGTTTAGGGTTTTGTCGGCTAGAAAAAAATGATTAATTAAATTATTTTCGAGTAAAATCTTTATTTTTGTATTTTTTTCAGATTTGTGCTGACCACAAATTTTTTTTTTCGATAAAGTTAGGTAGACGTATCAAACTTAGCCATAATGGGGGTAAAATTAGGCTGGGTTAAACTTAGCCATAACGGGTTAGAAGTACCGATCATATTACATTGTATATGACTGTCACTGACACTGTTACTGAATAATTTATGGAATGGAAAAGAAGCCTATATTACTTTTTAGCTTTTTGATTGCTTGGGTATGGTTGAACGTTTTCTACATGAAGCTTATAAAAGACAAACAAACATCGGCCCTTGCGCGCGGCCTGCATCCAGCGGCATCCTGCAACCTTTACCAGGTCGTCTGTCCGCCTTGTCGGTGAACGATCCAAGCTGCGCTTGTTGGTTCGTGGCCTCCATTCTACCTTTCTGCCCCATCGGCCGTCAGTTCTACGTGCTATATGCCCTACCCACTGCCACTTTAACTTGCTCATCCGACGGGCTATGTCAGCAACTTTCGTTCGTTTACGGATCTTCTCATTTCTGATAAAATATATACATTTGTGGTTAACTATTTATTTATTATTATCCATATTAAGATCAATATGCAAATTTACCTGATGCGAAGATAGAACATGTTGAAACAACACACAACCGTGTTTGCTGATCGCGGATTATATACGTGAGGGAGCAATTTATCATAATCGGCCCAAACATGGCAGGATTTAGGATCAAATCTTTAAGGTACATTGTACTAGGGCTAGGGTACATACAGTATAACTTGTTAAACGTTTTCTGGAGTGAGAAGAGGTTACGTAATAATAACATTGCCTTCGAACCAATAAATATAGGACAACATCTGATCCTAAGGTAAGTGGCTAAAGTACTTGTTTTACAAAAGTTAGAAACAACTCCCCACATCCGAGAGAATATAGAAAAGTTGGTGTTCTACGTGGACTCAACCGGAAATCGAATCCGAAACATCAAATAAGGAACGAAACAAACTCTAGTAATTTTATGACTCGTTTAGTAATCCTGCTTCTGCGTAGTAAGTTTAGTTAAAATAGGTTTCTTCATTTCAAAGATTTTGAACTTGAAAGTTTAAATGAGATGTGATACGGCGAAACGTTTATAAGCAAAGATGCAATCTTAATCGAATCGCTTGGTAGTAATTAATTATATACTAATTTCAATGGCATTGCTAATTTGGAAGTATCTACTATCCCTTTCCCGCAATATCTCAAACGAGAACCGAGGCAAACAAACTTCCACTCAGCTGGTCACAGAAATTGAGAAATTCTATTACATTTCGACTTTGATGACGGCTTAAATAAATTGGAATCATTATTCACCATCTGTTATCTTTCACGTTTAGGGATATTATTCATTTCAAAATTTTCGAGTGGACGATTTCTTATCATTAGAATCTGTATAATTTCATCTCGGTATCAATTTTAGGAGATACTTGATGTACATTTTGCGTTTACTCTGGCCGCAGGTGAAATGTTTCTTGTCATTGCAATACTTAGTATTTATTAATGGCATTTACCTATCAGATGAATTGTCAAAATTCAATGAATTGTACGAAATGGTTTACTAAAACCATATACTGTGTAAAGATAGCATTTACTAAAATGCTATCTTTACACAGTTTTATAATATGTAGAGATAAGTATCACTATTTTTTTAAAGTCGGGTTTGAATACTGGAAAAAAAGCATCTATGTGTTGAGATTATTAACGTTACAAATGCTTAAGCAGTTTAAGTTTATAAACTTGCGGCGAAGGAAAACGGCTTGCATTGCAACTTATTTGTTTACATACATTTGATGATTTTGTTCGTGTTTTTGTATTCATTTATTAAGAACAAAAAACGGCAATTTTAATGCAAAAAGCTGCTTCGAACCGGAAAGTTACCGTTCTGACGAACATATTATATATGCGGTTAAGCCTCATGAAAATTGCTATTGTCATCCAGTGACGCCAGTTAATAGACCCTCAATAGTAAACAAATACATTCTTTTTTTCTTTTTTGTCTGACAATTCATTAATACTCTGACATAATTTATATTTTTATATTTAGACATTTGTATGCCGACAAGGCTGATCACAGCAAGCACATTATTTTTTATCATGTACAACATCAATTTTTACCTGTCTGTGTATCACAAATAAATGATTTTATTTGATTTGATTCTTTCCACTATCACTTATGTCGCCTTAAACAAAGCTTGTATGTACTATGGTGACGTGTTAACGGATACTTACTTAAAAACTATTACCCATTCGTTCGTAGTCTCGAAATTTATTTTCTCTTTATGTCTTTACTTTTAGATGTTTAATCTATGTATAACGAAAAACAAATAATCCAAAGACCATCAAAAAAATACAAAAAAATATCAAAAATAAAAAAGTTTATTTAAACATCCTTACTAAGGTATACAAAAATGCTTGTGCTCATCTCAAAAAAGTTTGCCGCGGGATTCAAACGGTCAACCGCCAGGCTTTGTAGTCCGAAGCGCGAACCAATACTCCGGACGGTCTTCTTTGTTCCAATGTAGTTACTTGTTTAAATAGTTCTATGTCTCTTAAACTATTCTTCCTTACTATAAATTACAAACAAAAGTTAGCACAAAGCCAGTTGCATTAGACAAGCACACAGGAAGCAAACTGATACGCCCTGTAGACCAGCAGCAACATAGTTTTGATATATTAAACTCAAAATATTAATCTATCAATTTGCTTAGTCATTAAAATCTTAGTGCTTTTTGTTTCAAGCCCTGACACTATCCGAAAGACACATAGATGGTGTCTTTAACTGAAAAGATGTTAAATCCCATTGAATTTTGCAGTTTATGTTGTATTTTTGACGTGATAACGTCTTACAAATCCATGTCCGGCTTCACGCACGAAAAAGTGTCACGTTCCGCGTGCGAGCGAGAGCGCGGAACAAGCGATAGAGAGGCACGATCGGCGAAAGCGTTCAACTTGTGACGCATCTATCTCTCTTCCGACTTCCACTCCATCGGCCGATGGGTCCGAGTAAAATCTATGTTTTCTTATGACGCTATCACGTAAAATTAACGTCCGTTAACTGACTTTACATACCAATTTTTGTGAATTCTAAACGCTGCACTACATTTTTGAATCGATAAGTTGGGATTGGTACATTTTACTTCTCACGGTCATGAAAACTGGGCCTACCCCTACGCGCATTATTCCCATGCTATATTATTTTGCGACTACCCTCATTCAGATTAAAAATGTATGAAACTACGCCATTCGTGCTCCGACGGCCGGCGAGCATAGACGCTTTTTTACACCGTTAGCAATTTATTATGCAACTTTCAATTCGTCCTTTTCGCATTTTTTATTGAATTGTTTTATTAAAGTCCAAATAGTGAGGTCTGTTTTCATCTTTTTAATTTTAAGAATCAGATTTAATATAATATATTTTTTTCAAAAATGATGATATCAAGTATCTGACTTTACCATAGTATTTATATATATGTTAATGTAGAAAACAAACTTTTCTATATTTTCTCGGGTCTGGGTGTTGTGGCACCGTCATTGTTTCTGATTTCTATAACATAGGTGCCTTTTCTACTTACCTTAGGATCAGAGCAATGTATGTGATGTTGTCCAATATTTATTTATTTATTAATGTCAACATAGCCTAGTTTCGGCTTAATATACCATTTACCTAACACCCTGTATAAGTGTTATTTGCAGATATACTACGAATATAAAAGCTCAACCCTTTTACTAACAGTGTTGTGCCCCTCCTAAGTGTACGGCTGTTTATCTCGTTTATCCCGTAACTTTAGTAATTGCAAAAAAGGGATACGGGAAGGCACATTTGCGGAAAATGAAGGGGACAAATCTGCACTGATGTGAATGCTTTCAGAAATCAATTGTTCGGACCGTGTGTTTCCATTGCTCGTTCATGGATACTTATTGTAACCTAAAAATATGTACACATAGCATGACCAAATAAATATGTAAAAACTATGCCACTAATAACTTAACAAAAGCAATGAAAAGAATTTAGATAAATTTCTTCTTTTTCTCGAATGACTTTTTTCCAATATTTTTTTAAACTTAACACTTTGAGCGCCGAGGTGGTCACAAACAAAAAAAATTCTATTGTGTCTAGTTTCGTGGCAGACAAAGGCTTAACTAGCATATAATTGCTCTAGATCAAGAATTCTTATAAATGATACGGTTAATGGGAAGCTCAGTAATGGACAGGTCTAATGTTGTGACGGTTTTTGGAATTCACGATTAAATTAAATCTAGGGATTTCTGATACTTATGTTATTATAGCATGTACAGATTTGGCGAATGCGTCTGTCGTTTGCAAAAAGGTAACATCTCATTTACCAAGATATGCGATCATAATCTTTCTGGTAGAAAAAAAGAAGTAAATACGTTTATTGGCATGAATAAAGTAACGCCATTATATGATGCAGAACTCGACCTTGGACGGCACAGTTTTGAACAAAAGTAGTTCTAATCATAGACTTAGCATTCGCTACGTACATTCTATATCTATGGTTCTAATAGATAGTGTTAATGTGTCATGTCATGTGTCATGTATGGCGAATGTGTGGTTGATTTCTTTACCATATTAGATCAATGGGTATATTACCGTTCAGTATTTATTTTTATCTATGTTTCGACTATCAAATGGCATGTATGCATTATTAGTAAAAACTTTTCATTTTTTTAAAGCTAGATTTTATCATACAAAATTAAGGCCGCATATTGGAAAATAATAAATAAAAATTAAATTATTTTACCTAATTAAATTATTATCCTTAGAAAACGATTCTAAAATTTAAAGTAAACCTCAAACTTCCTGAAATTTCTGCTATTGAATTGTTTAATAATTAATTTAGCGGTTTACTTAAAACGCCTTAACAAGATTTCGTAAATGAAAGGATTTGACGTTACCTTAATGAAATTATCCGGGAATAAGAGCGGTAATTTTGGAACAAGAATAATCAGGAAATATTAAATAAGATAAATTAAAAGAACATTGAATTGTACATGATAATTTCAAAGGAAAATGAAATTACTAGGTTTACCCATTTTAAATAAAATTAGCTAAGTAATTATAACACCGTAACGTCGAAAAACAATAGTCTTTAATTTTCTTTGTAGCAAATTTTACCATAGCAATAATTAATTGATGTAGTTTGTACCTAAAACCGAAATTCACTGATATTCATTTCATTTCTAAATGAGTAACATTATTCTCCACTAAACACTCCAGCCCGCCATGGCAGAAGACACTAGCGGGGTAACCATGAACTCTTAAAACAATCTTAAAGCTGTCAAATCTGTCAATTTTGGTACGTCATTTCATACAAAATTTGAGAGTTTTGATAATGTTTGACAGATTTGAGATTGTTTTATAAGTTCGTGGTTACCGCCCAGAGTTAAGTTTTGGAAAGTGGAACTGTCATTCCAAGGGAAGATACACTGATCAAATAAACAACAGGGTAAGCGGTAACCACAAACGCTTAAAAAAATCTCAAATCTGTCAAACATTATCAAATCTGTCAAATTTTGTATGAAATGACGTACTAAAATTGACAGATTTGACAGCTTTGAGATTGTTCTAAGAGTGCATGGTTAAGGCCCTGGAAGATAGTGCACTACGCTCGCACAACTATGCATGTGTTAGTTCGGTTGACGTATTTTGACACGCCTCTTCTGGTACTATAATGGATAATAGAAATATTGTGATGACAAACGTAGTGTAAATTTACAAAATGAAGCAAGTATTAATTTATTTACCGTCTCTTAAATAGTTAAAAACCTCACTATCGTTATCTATTTATGGAATACTATCACTTATTGCAGCTGTGGCATATATTTTTAAAACGCCTTAAATTATACTCTTATTGCAATTGCGATATATTTCTGCATGCAACGGGACGTATAAAGGGTTAATTAAATTTACTTTTTTTTTTTTACTTTTGCGACATTCAAATGTTTTTGTCAATGGCTATGCTAATGGAAACAAAGCAGTTTATCAACATGTTGTCTTTAATTAACAGCGCAACTGCGGGAATATCTTTTCTATTATAACCAGACTTTTCCGTATTAGACGATTGTGTGCCTAATTTGGAAGCTGGTCGCAAAATATGTTCGCTATATAATATGGCGGCAGAACGGGCTTCTGTAAGCAATTAATATAGCTAAATTATATTATGTTTCCTGCAATATGGGAAATCTTATGTAAGACTTAGTAAACCATTCCTTCGAGAAACGGTTATAAGTTTACATATGACTTCTTCGTTTTTATTTCGTAAATACATTAGAAATTTTTACGTACAATTCCTTTGTTCTATGAATAAAAATGTTTTTTGCTTGTGGAATACATTAAAAAAGTGTTTTAATAAAATAACTTTTATTACAAATGTAAACTTTATATTTTTTGGTTTAGACGTTACATGTTTGTTTGGATATTTTCGAGTTTTGGTTGCTACAATTATGTTATACCGTTTTTAGACACCGGACAAGTAGATAGATAGTAGATAGATGGATAGCAGACCAAACAAAACGCCTATTGTTAATGGTCGTGAAGTGAAGAATTAACAAAGATTAATATCCTAGACCCTTCAAGAGGTTCTAGGATATTAATGAATCAGGACAGGATCACACAATGAATGCTCCCAGCACACCTAGAACCAAGTTAAATCGTTTCGATCCAAATAAAAAAGGTATTCACTAAATATAAATTAACTTAAAAAGTATTTTACGGCTTTAATAACATAAACTGGCCAAGTGCGAGTCGGACTCGCGCACGAATGGTTCCGTACCATTATCTATAAAAACGGCATAACGGGTCCCGTTTTACTCTTTGGGTACGGAACCCTAAAAACAAGGAAAAAAACTGACTATGTTTTAGTTATTTTAAAGATATTTTTAGTCGAAATGTTACAGAGGAAATGCCTATGAATCATAAAATCATAACTGGATCAAATCTCCTAATTTGTACATTACCAATCGTAGATGCTTTATCAGTTATATTATTATACATTAAATATTATATTAGTCACTGGAACAATCTATTTGACCTTATAAGTGGTATTTAATTGGCCCAGGAGCAAATCCACCAATTAATTTGAAACACGTGCAATTTGTATAGTCGGGCCGGGAAGTTGTTGTAAGTAGGTACTTGGAATTTCTGCTTCCTTGAAATTAAATATTAACTCTCATTGAGAAATTATAACTTATTCTATGGCCAATATACAGGCCCTAATTTATTAGTTAAAGGAGTAATTCCACTGGTCAAATACAGAAACTGTTTCTATAGGGCCAACATTGAAATCATAAATAAACACTTCACGATATAGCGTTCACTTCTCGGTATATTTGATTTAAATTGCAATGTTTGTCCTACACAAGGTGTAATAGAATTATGCACATCTTCTTGACTTAAGGCCTGATTCTGGTTCAAAACCTTTTTGATTGGGACCAACATCGAAATCACAAAAAAACAGTAAAAATCGTTACAACTCATTCAACATTTGATATAGAGACGAAGCTTTTTTTTTAGATTTAACTATCGGTTCCATACAAAAAGTTGGTATATTTGAGCACTAGAATCAGCCCTTAAGAGGATATACAATATTATATTAAACCTTGATATCTTAATTAAATATCAGAAGCCGATCAAAAATTCATCGACTGTACAAGGAAGTAAGTAAAAAAATATTTGACTTTCATCTGTTACAATACTCGCTGGCCAGACTATACCCACATAAAGGAAACCTCAGTCATTGTTCTACATGTTTTGTCCAAACCGGGGTGGTATTGTGTCCATTTCCTATACTTTCACTTACTTATGTACTAATAAGGTAAACGTTCATTTATGTTTAGAGTAAATGATACGCTTTGTATGGGATAAGGAATTATAGTTTTCACAATGAGATTCTAGCTTTAAAGTGAGTCATTTCAAGCAGATTAATTTTAGAGAATAAAATGTAGAAATTTATTGTTAAATATTTTTAATAATAACTTTTGAATGCTGTAGAAGTAAATGCTTTAGTACTTAACTTTATTTGTAAGCTAAATGTACAGTCAACGGCAGGTCAACTTACCCAAAAAGTCAAAGATCATCAAACTGAATTTCAACTTTAAGTCCGATACATAGAGTCCATTATCAATTGAGAAAAAATTACGTTTTGTGGTAGGTCGACGAGCTGTTGTCTGTACCTAATATTGATAGTTAAAAAAGTGATACTAGAGCTAACTATCAAAGTAATTAAAGTAAGTCCCACTACAGGGTGCAGGCCTCACCTCAACTATGACGTTATTGGGGCCATACTCCACCATGCCATAAGGCCTCTAACGAACCTTAACGACCAGTATCAAGCGATATCGGCCGGGACCAACTTTTACCCTTTCTTCCGAAGCTGCTCGTGATAAATGTTACTAAATTTTAATATGGTTGGAATGGTCACCCATCCACTCACAACCACGGCTTTGGTTGCTTGACTTTAATAATCGATACCAAAGCACCACCGCCATTGAGCTACGGCCACCTATCAAAGTTGTTAATAACAAATTACCTTGAACGAGTATTTTTCACGTGCAACAGATTTTACTCGATAAAACTATGTTTTCAAGTTTGCTTGTTAATTTGATATAATCAAGACATGGTGCAGACAACTTTGTCCTTAGAAGCTGCTAAAATTTTTAATTTGATATGAGGCTGCCAAAAAATATCGTTTTCGCAAAAAATATAAATCCCTAGTTCGCGTCGATTGAGTTTTAAAATTTGCTACTGAATGAAAAATGAGCTTACAGATAAGATAAACTCCTTCAGTTTATCGATGTTTATCGATTCGATTAGTATCGATGGACAGAGAGACAACGCAGGTTTAGCAAAGGGTTATATTTTTTGGTACAATAAAACAAAATTTTACTTTATATTCGCAACTTTTTCATCGCATATTTAGCCTATATTTTAGCCCTGTTATCAGTCTAAAAGGCTTACGGTGAAATTTATTTTGTATTATAAAATTGAGTTAAATGAATATCTTTCATGATATCTGTTTTGACACTTTATTTTGCTGATCCGATCGAAATACAAAAGCAATGACGGCAGAGGCCCAAGAAATGAGCAAAAAGCAAGCAACCGTGAATCCGTTGTAGTAGGCGCCTATATTGCTGAGTTGTCTGTCAGACAAGTTCATTGAAAAAACCAACCATTTATGTAGATTAAAACATAACAGTTTACAGCGATCATAAGACTTTAGTGGACAGCTGAGAAAAACCTTTTCTTTTAAAAGTTGTCGACCAGTAGTGTAACTAAGCTACCAATAGCACAATAAAATAAAAAATAGCAATACTATTCAGCTCAATTCTCTGATTATCAATTTAAAATTAATGTTTATTATTATCAGTATATTAGCATATGGCCATACTTATAAAAATTTAATTAAAATGCAATTATGAATGTAATATTGTAAATTTGAATGATGAAATGTAATATAATCATAACCTTACTTTGATTAAATGTTTGAGTTCACGAATGACTCATGGAGGTTGTAATGTAGCTATTGACCATCTTAAATGCTAATGTATATTATAATACTGCTGTTACAACCAATAAATCACGTGTCACGTGGCTTATCGGCTGACAAATTTGCCATCGAACGGATCTAAATGTTTTTTAGTACTATCATAGTATAAAATACAGCGATTCAAACGCAGTAAGAGGCTCGGGGCCTCTCCTTTTTAATAATTTTAATAGAATACGTTCATATTATATTCACACCAATTATCTAACCCCACACTAGGATTTCATTTAATTATTATTTCACTAACCCTAATGTTATCTGATCGCAATTCCGTGAATTTGAAGTATATATAAGGTGTAAACTTATCAGTTAACTCTTTTCTAGGATGTGGTTCTACTGCTCAAATAAAACAACTTTTTGTATGAGACCAACTTCGAAATCGTAAAAAAATATTTCATATCTTTATACAAACTGATCTCAGCTGGTCTGCCGTTTTGTATGGGGAAGTTTTTTAGTTTTGCGATTTTGAAGTTGGTCCCATAGAACAATTTGTTCTATTTAAGCTGTAGATTCATCCCCTAGAAAAGATTTAACTAATAAGTTTACACCTTATATGTCTAAAGTATAATTCTATACCATGTGTAACATATGATGAAGAAACACTAGGGTTTGATTCAACTGCTCAAATAAATACCTTCTTTTTCTATGTGACCAACATCAAAATCTGAACAAAAAAACTTCCTTATACTAAACCACCGACTCAACCAAGTCTATTGCAGTCCACTGCAGGACGTAAGCCTCCCCCAAAGAGCGCCAAAGAGCACGATTTCCCGCTTTTTTCATCCATCCAGTGCCAGCCATCTTCCTAAGGTCGTCAAACCAAACTGCCCACTAACCGCCATTAAAGTATAGAGAAATGATTTTTTGAGTATTTGGTCAGTAGAATCAACGCTTAAATAAAACTCCACTGCATCTTTTAATTACATCCTGTGTACGTATTTTTTTTTGTTTTTAACTTTTAAATTACGATAATTCTCATTAAAATCTTGTATACAACTCGATACAATATTCTGATGAGATTTTTTTTTTTTTATAGAGATACGATTATGGTTTACTTTTTATCGATGTTTTGCAAGCCAACGTAAGGTCTACACTATTATTATCAGGTAGCCAGGTAATTATATCGACCGCTTAAGCCCTAGTTTAATAAGCAAAGAGCTAATATTTACGAGTTATGTGTATTTACACAACGCTATTTAGTCAAAATTAATTGCTTTTGCTTTATAAACTGACATAGTCCATGTATGTTTTGCTGGTAAAGAGTAATTTCAAACATTTTAGCATGACATTGGCTCAATAATAATGTAGTATATTTTATTTAATTGACGACCTCCGTAGCCGAGAGGCGAGCCTGCCGGACTTTAAATGGCGTGGTCATCTCTGAGGTTCCGGGTTCGATCCCCGGTCGGGTCAATGTAGAAAACGAACTTTTCTATATTGTAGTGTTGTGGTACCGTCGTTGTTTCTGATTTCTATAACACAGGTGCTTTAGCTACTTACCTTAGGATCAGAGCAATGTATGTGATGTTGTCCAGTATTTATATTTATTTATATATTCATTTATATAAACTAAATACATATAAATATAAATGCTAAAAAATATGGTTGTAAAAATCACTTAACTACTTACTTTAAAGTTTAATGGTACTTCATAGCTGGCGCCACTGAGCTGCAGGAAACTTTACGAAAGTATGCTATCAGGTTGACCAAAGAAAGCTAAAGTGCCAGAAGGAAGGGAACGTGAGAAGGATCATGGTTACGTATCATTACAACTTAAGTCATTATAACTATTAACTACTCGTCGAAATACCTATTGCTTGAAATACCTAACGATCGTTTCACATGTTTGTAATAACTAATGGACGAAATCAATAAAGGACAATTCATCTACGGTTAATTTAACTACAGTTAACTTACATTTAAGGTTGATTTAACTAATGGGCGACTACCGTTACCTACAGTTGGGTTAGGTTAGGTAGAACAGTGAAAAGTCCTGTAGGAAAAGATGTATTTTATCCGAAATATCATCCCCTAAGAGGGTTTTCGTTATACCTTGTCTATTTTAGGTATTTACTATACAACGGTAAGCAATAACAAGCAACATCTATCGACAAAATATCGATGCAAGCTTATAATTATTCCCTGCATCACCAACTCGACATGTGTGGCCGGCGTGCATGGCGTTTTAATTAAAACATTTACCGGGATGACCCGATTATCTAATTAATTCATCGATTTTCTAATCTCCCTTGTCATTATTCTTTAAAGATAATGGAAGCTATTGAAAGAGGCGAGGCTATAGGCTTCAATAGTGATCTTTTAAAGGTTAATCACGTAATAGAGTTTAATATTTTTGATAGTTGCCGTTAGCTTTTATGGCCCAGTTAAAATGGCAATTAGCGTTAATGATTCAGTATTAGAATTCTAATTACAAAATTTTAACAATTGCTCTTACAAAATTACTTTTTATGGTAGTTTTACGATGCTTTTTTTATTTTATTAATTTGTGTAAGTAACTCAATTATGTTTTACAGCTTCATTATTTGCGATTTATACATAAATTGTGAGGTTTGTAGGTATAGTGTAGTATAGCACCCCCCATTTCTACGCATTCGATTTTATTTCATTCCATTTGAAAACTGGCAACACTATATGACGTATTTCCCAACAATCCCCACTCTTTCCTTACCTTAATACGTCGGCCATTACTGCGAGTCAATATGCGTTCTTATAATAATAATTAAATAAATTGTTTCTACAATCACACCAATTAGCTAGCCCCAAACTAAGTATAAGTATAATTGCTTGAACTATGGCAACTAGATAACGGATAAACATACTTTTAATACGTTTATAAACATCCATGACTTAGGTACAAGCGTTCGTGGTCATCACACTTATATTTGCCCCTTGCGGGATTCGAATTTCGAACCCGCAACCGCCAGGCTTTGTAGTCCGGAGCGCGAACCACTACACCAGACGGCCGTCATCTTATGTTTAAGTCTTCGGACTATTTATAACTTCCATATAAGCCGGTTGGAATCGGCCTTACATCCAGCGGCTTCCTGCAACGTTAAAAATACAATAAGTTTATTATTTCCAGCGTTTTATTTCAGAATCTTATTGAAATAGAAAAATTCTTAAAACTTTTTTACACATTTTTTTTTGTAATTCTATGAAAAAGTCAAATAAGCTCCTATGAGGGTGTCAGTATTTTTAAAATAACACTGAATATTATTTGTAGAGCGTAAGAAATGAAAGAAGACAGTCGCTGCTCAACGGAGCACAATCGAAGCTCTCGTATTAAATTATATTAAAAGTCAAATAAATGAATTTAGGTAAAGTTTGGTACACATTATCGTCTGCAATATCACATTCTAATAATATGTATGTATGTTAATGTATGTTGAAAACTTGAAAGAGGTAAATTGAAAAAATATTTTCAAATTTTTGTGGCGAAGTTTTGGTCTCTTAAAAATATGTAGTGACCTTTGATATACGAAAAGAAGAAGAAATATAAAACATGGTACAGACGGTCGTAGAACTGAGAACTGTTAGGGAAATAAGGTGTTCTGCACGTACCTGCAATCGCAGCGTAGGCATCTATATACAGGGTGTACAAAAGAATGGGACACTCCTTAAAACCACGTGATCAGCAGGTCATATACAATAACTTTTCCTATGGGAGCAACATCGAAATCGGGATTTTATTTTCAGATGCTCCATACATTATCATCAAGGTATACGAGTAAGTTTGTATGGGGAAGCTGAAAAAAAATTATCGATTTCGATGTTGCTCCCATAGAAAAAGTTGTTGTATGACCAGCTGATCACGTGGTTTTAAGGAGTGTCCTATTCTCTTGTACACTCTGTATACCCACAAGGTGGGCAGGCTACCTAGGCTGGTAAAGGTTCCACGCTTCCAACCGGACAATCTGGAAGTCACTGGGGGTGGCCTATGTTCTGCATTAGACATCCTGTGGCTGAAATGATGGTGGGCTATACCTGCCTACCAACTTAAATACAATAAAATACATACCTTAAATCACGCACGTGGGTGCTTACCCTACTTTTACGACTTGAAGAAGCCCAAATTACTTTGTTTTACGTCAACCTTTTTTCAGATTTTATCGTCACTCAGAGGCTTTTATCTCTATTATGAGTATGACACGCGACTCATATGAAAATATGACCCAAGAGTTTTGAATACGAAAGAAACAGATGGTGCTCTCAGGTAATAAAAGAACTTAAATAATATGATGATCAAGTTCAAGAGCTCTCGCTATGCTGTGGCGTTCTACGAGTATAGGGAAGGGAATTGATGAAATCAGGGATTTCGTCAATAACACACTTTGTATGTACCTACTGCCTACCTCGGTTCATTAATCAGGTAGGCACTGCCTAATTGCCTATGCACTGCACGCCCCTGACTAAGGACTTTGTTTCTACAATGCTAAGGATGATGATGATGATGATGATGATGATGGCTTATCTGACGAAGGCTGGTTTTATTAAGTAGATATGTCATTTTTTTGTCATGAAAAAAAATTCGGCATTTTTAAATCTGATTAAGTATAGGCGAAAGTGGATAGGACTAAGAAAAGACCATAGATGTAATATATGTGACTAATATGGGTATTTTTTCGATGCTGGTTATCCTCTCTTGATGTGTTCGTGCTTTTATCGTTCACCGTCTTAGAGCTTTTATTAAGACATGTTGATAAAAAACGTGCATTGTGTACGTCATAACATGCTTAGTCCATACTTAGGGTTTAGGGAATAAACATGGAGACTATGAAGTAAGTACTAAGTACCTCTTTACCTGCGTACATTATGCTCATTCAGTTCACGTCACTCCACATTTTCAGGCAAAAGGTTATATTTTATCATCCAACTACAAAAAATGTTCTGCTTACTACAAATTAGACGTATTACTTACATCATTAAAAAAATAGTTAAGTTAAAAAAAGAAGATATTGTTAAATCTTAAGAAAAGGACTTTTTTTTTTAATAATCACACCAATTATTTAGCCACAAACTAAGCTAATCTAGGACTGTAGCGGCTAAGAACTTCTGTGACTTGGTACAAAATAAATTCGTGAAAGAACTTCATTCACTTCATGGTTAAAAGAACTACCTAAGGATATATTCAGAGTTAATCTCATCTCATGACGCAAACGTTACATGTATCACAGGTCACAGGTGCTAAAAAAAACATTCGAATATAAAATAGTGAAAATAAATATGATAAAAATTCAAATTCTATAAATTTATTTCAGAAAACTCCTTCTTTTAAGTGATATAATCATCACCTTTGCCAAAAGGGGTCACTTTTCCATTACAATTAAGTTTAATTATTATTATAATGGAGCACTTAACAATTTGAAACTATATTTTATGTACTATATAGTGTGTGTGTGTGTGTGTGTGTGTGTGTGTGTGTGTGTGTGTGTGTGTGTGTGTGTGTGTGTGTGTGTGTGTGTGTGTGTGTGTGTGTGTGTGTGTATGTGTGTTGTATGTGTTGTGTGTGTGTGTGTGTGTGTGTGTGCGTGTGTGTGTGTGTGTGTGAGTGTGTTGTATGTAGTTCTTAACCAATCTAACGTGAGCCGATGTGGTGGAATATATCCGAAAATACATGTTAATGTAACGTGGAATCCTACGTTACTTAATAATAACTTCTTTGACTATTTATCTACCTTCACATAATCATTATTTAGCAGTCCTTTTAGCCCACGCGTAAAAGAACACAAGTTTCTGAAGTTTACTCAAAGTTCGGTGCAATATCAATAAAATTGTGGAATGGCCAAAACTTGGAACACAAAACACAAGTAAAATAAACAATAAGAAGCTCAGAGACTTTGAAGCAGTTCGATGACTTCCATAATAAAGGATTTGAAGTGGTATGCGACTTCGTACCTACTTGTATATTTACCAAATGATGAGAAATAAGGGAGACTCTATTCAGAAGAGGAACGAAGAGGGCCAAAGAGCAGGATCACCCGCTTTTTTCATCCAGCCACAGCCAGTCGATCTATCGGGCTGAGGGGCGTCCTACAATACGTTTTTCACGTAGTATACATCATCATCATCATCACCAGCCTATATCAGTCCACTGCTGGACACAGGCCCCTCCAAAAGGAGGATTTTGCCATAATCACCACGCTTGGCAGGCGGGTTGGCAATTCTTTTAACGTGCCGGCGCCACACGACACTACGTAGTATACACGAGACTGTAATAGAGATATTGGACATCATCACATACGTCGCTCTGATTCTAAGGTAAGTAGCTTAAGCACTTGTGTTTTAGAAATCAGAAACAACGACGGTACCACGACACCCAGACCCAAGACAATATAGTAACTTCGTTTTCTACATTGCCTCGACTGAGAATCAAACCCGGTACCTCAGAAATGGGGACGCCAGCCGGCCCGCATGCCTCTCGGTAACGATATTGACGACCTTAATAAAAAAGATAGACTAGGTTTGAACACTTGTCTAAATATTAGTCAACTAATTAAAAATGTTTATTGATAACATTATTGTCTCGAATGTCTGGTATGTCAACTACGTCCCACTGCAAGGCACATTCCTCACCTCTACTATGAGGTGGTTTGGGCCATACTCCAACACGCGGGCCCAGTGCGGATTGGTGGAGGGGTGTTTTAAAGCCAGTGAGTAAACCTTTCTGTCAAATGTAATCAAGCCGCCATAAGGCCTCTGACTAGGCTTCACCATTAATATCAAGCGATATGTTTGCTAAAGTTACGTCTATTAATACCTCTGACTAGAGAAATAGATTATCGTTACACTGACGTGTCATCTACTTCAAGTTACTAGTTAAAGACGCGCAATTCCGGGCGTATCTCACTCAGTTACACTTTCTAAGCCCGCGCTCAGCACTGCTGACGCATTCGGACTGATTAGGGTTGTGACACACCGAGCGATAACTATGACCTCGTTATAACAAACAAATGCTGAATTACACAGACGAAGAACAGAGCAGAGAAGACAAGGACCAAAGGAAAGTCTTAGAAACGTAGCTGAACCCTTGTTCCACTGTATTGTATCAAGTTTATATTTTATATCTCGTCACATATTATTGTTGTTTTTGTTGTGCTTTCAAATCTAGTCTTTTAATATAATTATAAGTATGAATTGGACATTAGACATTAGATTTTTCAATACCTGCAGTCCAGTCTATTCATGGTAATTCTATTTACTATTATCAAGTCACTTGCACTTACAGAACGCCCAATAAAATGAGTTGTGTTTTGTGATACAGAGTAGAATAATACTTAAGAGACACTTTGTTATTATCTAAATAAAAAGCTATTATCTAAAAGCTGTAAGCTTTCCTAAGAAATGAAAATAAAATAAAAATAAAATAAATACCTACTAACCGATTTATGCTTATATTTGCTGAAATCAATGACTAGCGAAATAGATATCGTTACATTAAACTGTCATCTACTTGTACTAGTTGAAGACGCGCAATTCCGGGCGTATCTCACTCAGTTACACTTGCTAAGCCTGCGCTCAGCACTGCTGACGCATTCGAACTGATTAGGGTTGTGACGCACCGAGCGATAACTATGACCTCGTTATTTTTTTAAACACACAGAACAGAACGTTATAGATCGGACCCAAAGACAAGTCTATGAAATGTTCTGACTTTGCTGCTACGCCATTTGTCTAATTGTTTTGTTAAAACATTATATTCTTAATCTAGTACTTATCTAAAATATACACTTTTTACAATATACACATTTGAAACAAGACGTTAAAAGTTTCTTATCATTATTTGTTACCAGTGTCATCAAGCCACTTGCTATTAGAGCAGATTTTGTATGATTATGGTTATTTAAAAGCTGGTGTAATTTATTGTATAGTCAGCAGCTAATTAACCTAAAATAAAAAACCAGCAGCAAAAATATACTTTCTTAATGTATTTAAACTTTGCGTGCTGAAATTTCAGAACTGGTTGGAGAAACTTGACACAAACAGCACATATTTTTTTAATAAACTAAACCCAAAAACACGCGTTAAGTTGAAATTTAGAAGAATACTTACAATTATCTAAATAATTACCGATTTGCGCTAATGTTTGCTAATATCTTAGAGTCTTAGACACTTAGAGTCAATAACTCCGACTAGAGAGATTATCGTTACACCAACGTGTCATCTACTTGGACTAGTTGAAGACGCGCAATTCCGGGCGTATGTCACTCAGTTACACTTGCTAAGCCCGCGCTCAGCACTGCTGACGCATTGGACTGATTAGGGTTGTGGCACACCGAGCGATAACTATGACCTCGTTATAACAAACTAAATTACATAGGCTAAATACACAGACAGAATAGAGCAGTGCAAATCAGATCCATAGGTAATTTTAGTCTTAGAAAGACGTTGCTAAGCCTCTTGTCACATTGTATTTATGTCTTGTTGAGTCTAATCTCTAGATTATTATTTTATAATATAATATAATATTATTAATGTTGTCCAATATTATATTATATTATTTTAAGTTTAAGTATAGTACGATGACGATGATAAAAATGACTAAAATATTGTTTTTATTATAGATAGTTTTTATGTTTAGTTTATAGATATGTTAACTTATTGCATGTTATCACATTTCCAGAAAATCTCGATTCGAGAACAATCTGCTCTCATGTTTAAATTTCTTACTTGTTCGTATCTATTAACGGCCTTCGTATGCGAGAGGCAAGCACGCCGGACTACGCGTCGCCAGCTCTGAGGTCCGGAGTTTGATTTCTGGCTGAGACAATGCTGAAAACCAACTTTTCTATGTTGTCTCGGGTGTGGGTTGTATCGCCGCCATTTTATATATTTCATGATGGTGATAAATGTCCAATATTAATTTACGGATAACCTATTATTTTCCCAAAACATTTGCTCTCGGTGTATTACCAGCTCGATGATAGACCGCAAAGCATCGGCGACTGCGGTGTATGTCCATCTTGAACGTTCAGTTCGTACGTATGCTCTCGGATACGAGAATATTCTGTGGAAGACCTATTTGCGGCGTCAGCTATGAGGAAACACTTCTATCGGAAGCCTGATCAACGTCTTGTGTTTAAACGAAACGACGCTTTTGTATGATATCTCTATTAATATAGTATTCTTATAGTATTAATATAGTATTGAAGTAGCAAACTTCAAATATCTGGGTAGTCGTTTGAGACGTGATAACACCCTGGCATCAGAGATACCAGCTCGAATAGCGGCTGCTGCAGTGGCCTTTGGCAAACTTAGGGCGCGTGTTTGGAACTCTCATGACATCAAATTGCAAACTAAAATCTTAGTTTACCCTGTCAGGCCAAGGTCAAGAGACACAATAAAAAATCTATTATGCGTGCCAACCGGTGGGGCAATTGAAGCTTGATAGGTTACAAAGCAATCGTTCTGCCTACCTTACTCTATGCCGCGGAGACCTGGTACTGCTACAAAGCTGACATTAAGCAACTAGACATCTTTCACCTTAAGTGTCTTAGGTCTATTCTGCGCATTAGGTGGCAGGACCGTGTTCCAAATACCGAGGTCTTGCGCCGAGCTGGGTTGCCCGGTGTTCAGGCTCTCATAATGAAGCATCAGCTGAGATGGAGTGGACACGTTACACGCATGGATGATAGTAAATTGCCTAAGGCAGTCGTCTATTCCGAACTCTCATCCGGTAAGCGTAAACAAGGAGGTCAAAACCTGCGCTATAAAGACGTTCTTAAGCGTAGTCTTGTGGCCTGCAACATCTCGACGAATAAGTGGGAGGAGCTTGCCCGTCTGAGACCGGAATGGCGTCATACTGTCCGCACTGGAGTGGACAATTACGAAGAGAGGCGCCTTGAGGATCTTGACGCGAGACGCCAGGTACGGAAGACTCGAACCAAACCATCTTACACGTACACATATAATGCATTTGGCCAGCTATTTTGTGCGCCTTGTCTTCAGATCGAAGTTCGGCTTTGCAAGTCATATCAGGGCTTTTCATGTTGACCAGCTGAACATTTAGGAGTCGCCGTCACCGAAAACGGTGTTAAGGACATGATGATGATGATGAATATAGTATAGGTAACTAAAATCACATAAGTGTTGTTTAAAAAAAAACTTTACCTTAGGAAAATAATGTGTTATAATCGTTTTAAGTTTAGTTATAGGTATATTTAGTTTTGTTTTTGAACTACAAAATGATTTATAGTAAATGATTATGGCAAAATCCTCCGTTTGGAGAGGCCTGTGTCCAGCAGTGGACTGATATAGGCTGATGATTAAATGATTTGAATCGTTTTCTGAATTGTCCTGAATCTATCCCGGGAGACCGAGAATCTAACCAAAGTCAGTCAAAGCCATTTATTTCTGTAAATTGGCCATCAAAAGCACTTTTACATGTCCCAATATTTTTTTCCCTACCACCGCTTCGGGACTACATATCGGCTGGTGATGAGAAGGAGCGGCGCAACAAACTCAGTCACCTTTGCCAGCCTGATACCCGGGACCCTATGCGTTCAAGGCAATAAAAGTTATTTCTTCTACTTATCTCAGTTATTATCTATACTTAAAATGTAACGGGGTCCGTAATGATCTGGACGGTAACCACGAACTCTTAAAACAATTTCAAATATGTCAAACATTATCAAATCTGTCAAATTTTGTATGTAATGACGTACGTAAATTGACAGATTTGGCAGCTTTGAGCTTGTATTAAGAATTCATGGTTACCCCGCTAAAATGTAAATTATGAATGCAATAAAGTAACTATTGATATGAGTATTGAGTTCTGCAACTGTCGATGTAAAGATGCCTTTATGAAGCAAACAAGGTCACCTTGCACTAAACAAAGAATAGTTTTCACACAATAATTAGAATAAACAGAGCGAGCTAGCGTTAGCATAGAAGCAGCTCTCAGCTGCATAATTCCATTACTGGAGTCACCCTTATTACCGCTTCCTGAGACGTCTGATGAATTATGAAACGCGGAGAGTTTTATTCTCGCTTCTAGTGTAGGGGATAGGGTACATAACACTCATGAAAAAATACTTTTTTTAAAATAATTACTCCAAATTTTTTTTAGGAAATTATTGCAATATTTAATGAAGCTAGGTAGGTATATCATTGTAGTTGTACAAAATATGGTCAAAGACGTGAAATTAAATTAAATAATCTTCATTTCGAGAAATAGTTCTTATTGAATATTATAGATAGATTACATTCATCATCACCATCATTTCAGCCACAGGACGTCCACGGCTAAACATAGGCCTCCCCCAGTGACTTCCAGATAGATAACATTGCATTAATTATTATGAGGTTTTGCATTCGTTATTTTCTTGTTAGAATTGATTAAATTTTATCACATCACTATCAAGTTCGCTTTGTTAAGTGTGATGTTGCCAGTAATATAAAAGTTTTAGCCTTTTAGTTTACTGACCGGTATCAGCACACTTGTCAACATCAGCAGCTTACCTATACCTGCTTGTTCCCGAATGCGGTACGACGACTGCGTTATCGATTTATCGACACTATGCGATATATCGCATGCTTGAACTCCCCGCACGCAGTATGTCAACCAACCAATCGACCAACGTAAATGCGCCACTATAGATAAACAAGCACGTCATGTCACTAGGAGTTTACGGTAGGCTCAAAAAAGCAAAGAAAATCGTGAAGTCCCCTGAATTTTACCATAATTATCACATACTGTAAAAACTTTAACTTCGGTCCGCTAGCCAATACATTGTGAGCGAGTCAATGAGCGTTTTTGTATGAATGTATTCGGGAATAAATTCAACGAATGAATAATTCAACGATGTCTCAGTTGTAATGAAAAAATAGCGTAAAAACGTACGAATCCTGGCTGTTAATTTAACTGAACGATTTTTTTTTAAATACGTTTTTTTTTCGGATTGGCTGATGCTTTTTCTTAATCGCTTATTTTGCGCCCATTTGATATGAAGTTATAAAGGAAAAAACATAATTTTATTTCCTTTTTCTCATAATTGGAACAGCAAACATGTTTTTTATGATTTTGTCGTTGACCTTTATGTAAAAGTTTATGGCTAGAATCAAACACATGCGCTTTCTTTTTGGCTGTTGCACAGATGAGTAATACATTGCTGGCTATGTGTCATATTTAGAGATTATGTGAATGCTCAATTATGATCACCTAAAAGGATCAGAATCTAAAAAAATAATAATTAATTCATAGAACGTGTTAGGCAAAGCAAATATAGGAAATTGATTTTGTCTCTATTACATAAATTTTACCAATTTCGGTACAAAAATGGCCGATAAACAACAAGCTCATTGTACACGAAATTTAATAATATCTTCATTATTCCTACCAGTCATAAACGTAAATAACGCCGCAAAGCAATTTATGAACTTTTGGAATAAACTCATTTCTTGTGTTCGTAATGAAAATACAACGCGGACTTGGAATTGGCTTTGAAATTAGCAATCTATGCAAACAAATAAATAAAACTGTAGCGATTATCTACTTAAATTCTGTATAAGTTGAATAAAACTTTTTAACAAAAAAATTAATCCGCTGAAAAACTGAAAAGCAAAATATAATAAACTTCTTTTCATTAAACCTTAATAACTGACGACTAACTTGACGACCTTCGTAGCCGAGAGGCGAGCACACCGGACTTTAAATGGCGCCGCCATCTCTGAGGTTCCGGGTTCGATCCCCGGTCGGGTCAATGTAGAAAACGAACTTTTCTATATTGGCTCGGGTCTGGGTGTTGTGGTACCGTCGTTGTTTCTGATTTCTATAACACAAGTGCTTTAGCTACTTACCTTAGGATCAGAGCAATGTATGTGATGTTGTCCAATATTTATTTATTATAACCTTAATAACTAAGTTCATTTACTAATGTAAGTATACCTAATCAGCTCTTTTTAAAATCAGTACCAGCCATTGAGAGTTAAAATGTGTTCATTCGCACCGACTCCAAAAAAGAACTCATTGCGGGCTTCGAACCCGCAACCGCCAGGCTTTGTAGTCCGGAGAGCGAACTATACTACACCAGACGATTGTTAAGAAGAAATGATGTTGGGATTATTTATTATCATGAAAATTACTTTCAAGATACTCGAATTCAAAATAATAACTTTGTACTATGATCTAACTCTCACCAATAATATTAAGCTAAAAACTAACTCCAACTTAATATTCTCTAACGAATTCTACTCCACCCTGTATGCAAATTCTCAATTGAACATCAGGGTATGCCACTCATTAGATAATATAAACAGGACCAAATTAAATAGACCCTTACATTACGAAGATTCCTCGCTAAGCCACACAATCTTGTTCTTACACGAAAAGACAGAGAGGCCTATTTACATTTGCCCGACGAAACCGATATCATGATCGGATGTTTAATTTATGTTCGCTGTAAAACACGAAATGTAACTTCAGTATTGACAGAAGTTATGTACATTGGCAACCCTAATTTTACGACCGACCACAGTTTAATAAACTCCAAAGAAATTTCACTAGTCGGAAAAAACATTTGGGATTCAATGTATGGCGGTTTTCTAGACTGTGGCCAACAATAGGGTTGAAAAACCGGAATAAACTGAAGTCCTCGTATAATTCGGCAGTAACCTACTGATAACTTTGAGGGCTACAATCGATTCGTGGTATATTCAACCGCAGAAACACTTGAGACGGTTTACATCTTATGTTCAAGAGATAGAGTCGATAATCGTAAAGCAGTAGTCACCGCAATGTTTTATGATATAGTTTGGTCGCGTAAGACGGTTCGGACTCGAGTAATCGGATTTATTTTGAGCGATTGTTTAAGGGTGTAACGTTTCTGAGTATTGGGCGAGTACCATCTGTTGAACCGATATCATACTTGGATTTTGTTTATACATTTTCTTATAGATCGACAGTTCCGCCGCAGTGACGGAAAGATATGGCGCTTTTCATTTAAGCCATTTACGAATTATTTACGAATAGAAATACTCAGATAGTTACAAAATTACATTTGTCATAGGTAAATAGCGTGTTTTCAAGAGGGAAAAGATTCTATTCTTATTGTGCACTTTTGTTATTCCACACAAACTTTTTTGGTGTGCAAAAACTTCTAATTAATAGGTAGGTACTTAACACATAAACTTTAACTGTACACAGAGCTACATTGCAAGGTAGTGTCACAAGTTTAAAAATGAGGTATAGGAAACAAAATAAAAATCGCCTTTACCTTATTTAATTTTATTCTTCGTAATTTTAAAATAAAAATTCATTAGAGAGCACATTCGTACGCCGACCGCGCCATTAAATTATGGACCTAGTTTAGTGCACATAAGAGAAGGAATAATTAAAAAAACTGGCCAAGTGCGAGTCGGACTCGCGCACGAAGGGTTTCGTATCATTATGTATTAAATCGGCAAAATTATCACGTTTGTTTTATGGGAGCCCCCTTAAATATTTATTTTATTCAAGTTTTTAGTATTTTCTGTTATAGCAGCAACATAAATACCTCATATTATTATGTGAAAATTTCAACTGTCTAACTATTACGGTTCATGATATACAGTCTGGTGACAGACAGACAGACAGACGGACAGCGGAGTCTTAGAATATGGTCCCATTTAACCCTTTTGGGTACGGAACCCTAAAAAACAAATTTTGTTTTTTGTTCCGTGCGTAACTTCTCATTGAGTAAGTTTGGCACTAGTACCTTTCAACGTAACCTTGTATAAGTTACGCTTTTCAGGACATTACTTTGTTAAGTGTTAAATATCAACTGATCTAGTACAATTCTCTAAATCCTACTAACTTAGTTATTGCTTGAAGTTTCAGACATGATTTCCATGTCAAACAACTAAATCCGTTTGTCTGTGGACTCAAATTTGAGTCTTGGTTCGAGTCTAAGTTCTAGGACGGATGTTTATAACTATGTTAATGATTTAAAGAGGATTTGAAGTATGTTAACATCTTATAAAGGATTAATGTTGATGAGAGTTAGTAAATATTCTACAAGTTTTAGATATTCCATTTTCAGTTCGGTGTGCAATTTTGAGTCGCGCTTGGTCAGTTTAATATTATGCTAAATGAATAATATTATTGACGAGATCATCCAAAAGAATACCAAAGTAATAGGCATAGTTCAAAAATGTAGCAAGCTAAAGTGGCAGTGGGCCGGCCAAATCTGTCACAGAACCGATGAAAGGTAGAGTAAACGGGTTCTCGAGTGGATACCATGCCTCGGCAAACATAATAGAGGACGCCCCCTAGCTCGATGGACCGACGACCTTAGGAAAATTTCTAGTAGTAGCTAGTAGTTGTTTCAGTAGTCTGAAAAAAGCGGGAGATTGTCCTCGTAGGCGCTCTTTGAGCGGCAATAAGCAGACATGAATCAATGATGATGGATAAATAATGGAACAGACAATCAGTCAAAATTACTGTATAAGTTTATTACTATGACCTTAACAGTTCTTTAGTCATATAGGCTATCTCTCAAGTCATAGTTAAGGGCATTTATGACCATCTCAAAAACGCTTTAGTTTGTTAACGATGCAGTTTCGAACTGTGTTTTCATACAATATCATGCAGTAATGCTGCAACATAAATATTGCTCATTTGATATATTTTCCATAATGTATCAGCAGCCCTTGGTTGTAAGAATACTGCGTCCACCGGACATCCGTCTTTGTCCCCTACCAATGACATAGTCCTAATTTAAAAGCTAAATCACTTAATAGTAACCTTTACTTAATTGACTGATTTTAGAAAAACAAGGTCCTTATTTTTTGCAACGAGTTTTTAAGAGAAAAGGTTGAACGAACAACTAGAGGCTAGCGAAATTTATACAGTTCGATAATACCTACCTATTCGGATAATGATTTGACTGAAAAGATTTATTAATGTTATCTTGTTATGACGACCTCCGTAGCCGAGAGGCGAGCACGCCGGACTTGGCGTCGCCATCTCTGAGGTTCCGGGTTCGATTCCCGGTCGGGTCAATGTAGAAAAAGAACTTTTCTATATTGGATCGGGTCTGGGTGTTGTGGTACCGTCGGTTGTTTCTGATTTCTATAACACAAGTGCTTTAGCTACTTACCTTAGTATCAGAGCAATGTATGTGATATGTCCAATATTAATATTTTATTTATCTGTGGCAGTGTCGCCCCCATTAATTACCAAACTTCTTCTTTTCAGATACTAGGAAGCATTTTTTCATCATCTTCTTTATCATTTCAGCCACAGGACGTCCATTGCTGAACATAGGCCTCATTCAGTGACTTCCGGATTGGCCGGTTGGAATTTATGATTTAGATATCTAAAGAAAAAGTTGTTTAAAATATATGTTAGCAAGCTGATGACAGATTAACATTATGAAAACACGCTACACTTAATTGAATCTTCAACATTTTAAAACGCAATTTCATGAAAGTAATGTTAGAATACCAATAATGCGTAATATTATGCTGGCTGGTTTATCCAGGCTATGCCATAGACAACTCGTAGAAAGATTGCTAAAAGCCTACCGGAAGCCGCAGGGTCCCACAGGCCACTCGCCACCGGAAGTCGTACATCCAGCGCCGCGGAAACGCGGGAATGTCATCACTCGTAATGGATGTCTCTTTGAGACTTTTTGTGAGGAATGAGACATTTACATAAGAGGTATTGTTGGTTCTGATATATGTATGAAGATTGAGTACGTGTATCAAGGCTTTTAAAGTATGCGTGCACCAGTAATCCCAGGTGACGCCATCAACTAGTCATCAAACATTCAACTAGATAGCTAGATTTTTAACTTCTGTCATCATCATTTTAGCCATAGAACGTCCACTGCTGAAAATAGGCCTCCCCCAGTGACTTTGACAGGCGGGTTGGCGAGCGCAGATTTTTATATTATTTCGCACGCAGACGCCGCTTCCCGTCTCGTGCTACAGGATTTACCTAGTCGCCTCTTACGACACGCCCCCTGTTGGCGGTGGGGAAGTGTATTCTTTACGGCCGTCCCCACACGGCACAACTCTTGGTCATAGAGACTAAATTACCACTCATCAATAGATAGTACTTGGAAGCAGATAAATGCATAAATAAACTATTTTTCTAATTTTTAGTTATAACAATTTAAAGCCAATATTAACTGGGTGAGTCAGAAACCAGACTCAAAGAAACGTACGAGTCAGAACTGCTTGAGCATGAACTTCAATATCAAGATATTTTTAAACATGAGTGTGCATCATATTTTCAACAGAGTTAATTAAACTCTGAGCTTCTCACGGACTCGAAATCTCGGATCCAACCATCCATAAATTATGTCACACGAATTTCATTATATTTTGAGCCCCCCCCCCCCCCCCCACTTGTCACAGGTGGTCATATTTGTGAGAATTCCCTCGTCCCAAGTATGACGTCACACATTTTGCAATTTTACATTTATTTTTTTTCGTTTATAGTTCCATTTTTGTTTTTCAATACTAGACATAAGATTTTGAAAAGTAGCGTCATGAAATTTAGGACTCCCTCCCACCCCATGTCGCATAACGTCACACTTGCTCGACCACTCCCTCCCCTTCCCCCCTTACCTTTGACGTAATTTATGGATGGCCCAAACTGTTACAGAGTGGTCCGAGATTTCATGTATGAGAGAGATGTCTACGAGTATACGTGCGTTGCTCGATGCGCTAAGTAGTTAAGCAAGTTTGATTTCTTTTTACCCATAAATTATCATAATTTCATTTGACGACCTCCGTAGCCGAGAGGCGAGCACGCCGGACTTTAAATGACGCCGCCATCTCTGAGGTTCCAGGTTCGATCCCCGGTCGGGTCAATGTAGAAAAACGAACTTTTCTATATTGGCTCGGGTCTGGGTGTTGTGGTACCATCGTTGTTTCTGATTTCTATAACACAAGTGCTTTAGCAACTGGTAAGTTTGGGATCAGAGCAATGTATGTGATGTTGTCCAATATTTATTAATTAATTTATTTATTTATAATGTGCTAAGTCTTTTTCAGTAAAACCGCGAACAAACTGACGGAAAGAACGTCAGACACTGACACTGACTTGGCTAAATTATAATCCTTATTTATACCTGTGTTTATACGGAATCCGGTCAAAAACCGTCGAGTGGTACAAAAAAACACAGTAGTACAGATAGGATATAGAGTAGGAAGACTTCCACTCAAAGTCAAAGTCATTTATTTTTGCAAATTGGCCATCAATGGCACTTTTACATGTCCCAATTTATTTTCCTCCCACCGCTTCGGGACTACATATCGGCTGGTGATGAGAAGAAACGGCGCAACAAACTCAGTCACCTTTGTCAGCCTGGTTTTATTACAGGAAATACAATTACAAGATATTGTAAGTGCGAGCTAGGCAGGATATTAAGTCCATGCACTCTTGTCGTTCAAGTAATCTTCAACTTTGTAATATCCTTTTTCCATAAGGATTTTTTTAATGTGGTTTTTGAACTTATAAACAGGCAAGTCAACAAGAGTTTGTGGTACTTTATTAAATATTTTTATACATTTCCCCAAAAATGAACTACCTACTTTCTTTAATCTGAAGCTCGGAACGGCAAGTTCATTTTTATTTCTAGTATTATAATGATGTGAATCACATTTAAGGCTAAACGAACACTTGATCAGTTTACCTTCTGTACCTACAGACAAATACATCTTCACTGAAATATTAATATCCTCATATTCTATCCTGTTTATGCTTACAATATCGAAGGAACCACTTCAACCCAGATGCCAGGATCATGAAGTCTGAGCACATCGGTCAACACGCTCTTAAGACAAAATTTGAGAGAACCCCTACTACGAACACAGCTTAAGTCAAATTAATTCATATTCGCCAGAAAACACAGCAATATCAATCAAATCAAATTTTACTATATAAAATAATTAATGACGTTGTTGATTCCCCTTACTTTCTAAATAAATAAACTTTTAAATGTCCAAGATCCAACGCGGCGCAAAAGTAAATTTGCTACACCCATCTGCTCAACTAACTATAAAAGTAACAGTTTTATTATAAGAGCTTGCAATAGGCAGGGCGGTAACCACGAACTCTTAAAACAATCTCAAATCTGTCAAACCTTATCAAATCTGTCAAATTTTGTATGTAATGACGTACCAAAATTGTCAGATTTGACAACTTTGAGATTGTTTTAAGAGTTCATGGTTACCCCACTGTACATTCAATCACATCGACGTATTTCACGAAAAATTGATGCGCTTTGGTTTATTGTTAAAAGGGTCATTGTAGTTGTGTAGTAGTTCCTATGTTTTATAAGTTAAAACGCTTTTGAAACATTTTTTAAAGAATTAAACCTACTATTAATAAAATATAAAAACCGAATACTTTGAAAATAAACAACCGTATAAGAATTTTTTTTTGTCTGCAAACAAAATAATAAAACAGCCGATGTTTGGCACCACTCCCGACCAAAAAAAAAACTATCCAAAAATATATTTCAAGTTAAAAATAAGGTATTACTAAATAGATAATTTTATTTTAGGTTGTTTTGCATGTGTAAAAAAAATAAAAACGATTTAAAAACTCTTCCTTCCTTCTTTTTCGAACTCTGTTGAAACAAGGTAAAGTACGTGTTCCAATGGTAGGGGACAGGCCAAAGTTGACCGATCTCCAAACTACGTGGAGGGTCAGCCATAGAGCCTGCCTCTTATGTAACGGCCTTTTGTATTCGGAGTCCAAATATTATTACATAAAATAAATAAATAATATTGGACAACGTCACATACATTACTCTGATCCTAAGGTAAGTTGCTATAGCACGAAATCTCACCAGGGGGGGAGGGAGGGACAGAAAATTTAAAAAAACACCTCACGTAATTTATGGACGCCCCCTAAGTGGTACCGACGTTGTTTCTGATTTCTATAACTTAAGTGCTTTACCTACTTACCTTAGGATCAGAATAATGTATGTGATGTTGTCCAATATTTATATTTATTTATAACTATCGCGGTTCATGAGAAACAGCCTGGTGACAGACAGACAGACTGATAGACAGACGGACAGCGGAGTCTTAATAATAGGGGTTTTACCCTTTGGGTACGCAACCGTTAAAATGTTTTGACCATGGCATCAACTTAAAAAATGCCGGATATTTGCATTATCCTGAATATATTTTACTCTTTGTTGACTGGACCAGAGTTAACCTTTGTATGTACTTTGAACAAAAGAACAGTAAAAAACCGGCCAAGTGCGTTTTCCGTGCCATTATAGAATCTATAAAAACGGCAAAAAATCACGTTTGTTGTATGGGAGCCCAATTAAATATTCATTTTATTATGTGTTTTTGTAATTGTTGTTATAGCGGCAACAGAAATACATCATTTTTGTTCATGGTTCATTAGATACAGCCTGGTGACAGATGGACAGACAGACAGACAGGCAGACGGACTGCCAAGTCTTAGTAATAGGGTCCTGTTTTACCCTTTGGGTACGGAACCCTAATAATAACTGAGGATCTGTCTCATTGACGTGCTGCCAAAGAGGCTTATGTCCAGAATTAGATCCTGATGATGATGAAGATCTATCTATCCATTCAGCCTATTGCAGTCCACTGCTGCAACGATGGACCGACGACCTTAGGAAGATGGCTGGCAGTGGCTGGATGAAAACAGCGGGAGATCGTGCTCTTTGGCGCTCTTTGGGGGAGGCTTTCATTTAGCAGTGGACTGCAATAGGCTGAATAGATAGATAGACGTATGTATCCGTCAAAGAGAAACGAGCACGATCTCTCGCTTTTTTCATCCAGTCACAGCCAGTGATGCGAATGATGATATTGAGTGAAATGAAAATAACCTTAAGTTTGGATAGATTGGAACCTTAACCTGTATTCTCGGAAAATAAGAAAAAAATTGAATAACAATGGACTCGAGCAAACATGTGTGCGCGACGCGAGCTTTTAAAGGTTAAGTTCGCGGGTTGAAGTCATACATGGATGGTTGATTGATGGATAAAAAGTGTATCATTAAATCACACACATCCTCTTAAAAGAATTGATGCTTAAAACTAAAAAAAAATTCTGTACAGATACAACTTCGAAATCAAAAAATAAAGTGTCATGATACGTTACGAAGTTACGATCTTCGTAACAGCTGTACGACATTTAGTATGGAGCACCACAATCGTTGAATCTTATGATACTCTTGATTGAACACAATGATACAATAGTAACAATACAAGATGATATCAAGGACGTTGTCCACCACCTTGCGACCGAGACCCTATAAAAACAGGGTTAACGAGATCCCAATATAATGCCCACAAATCCGACGGTATAAGGCCGAATACGGCCGCAGATTTGCTAAATATAGTAGTTGAAATCAAGTACTTTTAGTCCCTAGCGCGGCTAAGAGATGGCGCTGCCTGCACATTAGATTGCGGTAGTAGGTCGTCGAAATATCTTTTGCTTGTGTTTAGGTATGAATAATGTATTTTTCAAAGCTATAGATTTTATAATTATAAAGAAAAATTCTAGAACAAACGCATTTTTATAATTGTAGCTTTATGAAAACCTAGTAAGACACAGTTAATACTGGTTGTATGGACAAGACTTTATCGGTAGTGTGTGAAAAGATCTTAAGATCACAGCAGTACTAATGTTTAATAAGTTACGCAATAGATGCTAATCGTTCTTATTATATAATCTACTGACACAATAACCAATCTACACAAGAGCAAGAAAGAAATCCAAGACAACAACCTGTTTAATGTATCACTAGTAAACGCTCAGATGCATTCTTTTATGTATGTTTTGGAAATGCGCGCCACCCGCGTATGTTGCGGTAAAACTACGAAAAGGCCATACGTCTTGCCTAATTGACGTTATCTTGCCTCGCAGGACGGTCGAGTTTTCTTTTATTTCCTCCTTTGTGCCTATGCCGCGGTGCAACTTGAACACGCCAGGTTTTTTAGCGTTAGCCCGCAAAAAAATTTATATAAAACTGACTTTTGGTTGGCGCGAATTTAGTTTTGTAACTTTATTTTATTTTTAAACGGGGACGTTATGCAAATATGGTTTCACGACGACGCCATGAAATAAGAAGATACAGAAAGTCTGCTTGTATTATGGACTTCAAACATTTTCTTGTAAGTAAAGACGACAAACTGGCTCACGATTAACTCAGGAGTTAGTACCGACGACAGAGGAGGTGTTTACGAGTAATGTTCTTAACTTAAGTATCTTCCTAAATAGTTATATGTTGATATAGCTAGTTATGTGCAGGCTCTGAGATGGTCGATGGATTTAACGGTAGTTCCATTTTTGATATTACCAGTGACATCTATAAAATGCCTCCTGAAGTTTGATGTGGGTACAACAGTAGCGAAGTAGCGAGAGCCACGTGGTCAAATTTCAGTTGTCTGATTCCACTATAACAGTGGTCGGTCATTTAGTCATCATTAGCCTTTGGAAGTCACGCAGGAGACGCCACAGCGAGTGGCTCTCAGAGACAATCCCCGGCACCGATGTTGAGCACTGGGGCAAAGAGTATGGGAATTGATTTGCGCTTACGAGACGATCATCGTACCAGAGATGCGTGTGCGTGGAGCTAACAACCAATCACAGCCGACGGTGCAGGCACATCGCCCTACTAGCCAATCACGTAATCGTAAATAGTCTTCTGCGAATCTTTCGCCCAGCGATCAACATCCGTGCCTTTAGTTGGACTTCTCAAAACCTTGACTTTGTCGTCTGTCCACCCCGTGAGGTCCACGACGAGTCTTTCAGCTCATGGTCGCCATTTGGGAACCGTTCTTCCGCAACGGTTAGCCAATTTGCTCATGAAGCTTACAAGAAAAGGTTTTGAGATATCAAGAAATCTTAATAACTTTTCTGGGTTTGAGAAGCACATTTTACTTCAGAGGCAAGCACTAAATAATAAAAGCATTCACATCAAAGAAAGTTCTATCGTCAGCCAGGAAAACCGAAATGAAGATTATTTCGAACAACGTCGTATTACCATGTTGCACTCACTCTGAACTGCAGTCATTGTCATACCAGGAACGAGAAATTTCTAGAATTCACTTTGGTATCTTTTACTTTTCGCTCTTAAATGCCACATTACATTTCATGACACAATTCCGAAATGTCACGGAAAATTTCAAGTGTCACAAAGTAACTGAAGTTACACAGACTACGGTGTTATAAAATGCGGTAAGAGATATTCTACCAAAAAACTACTTCAAGAAAAATTTGGTAGGTTTGTTTATTTCACTCAACTTAATCAACTTAAATTAAAACTATAGGACATTATGGACCCTGTACGGCACGGCAATTAGGGGAGCAAACTAAATGTTTTGAATGGTAATGTAATAGTTTTTGAAAAATATTTTTTAGAACATGATTTTATCACAGCATTCATATTCACATAGTGGCTAATCTTTAATATCTTTAGTTTTAATTTCTACATTTTAACTATAAAGCCAAATTATGAAATTGATGTCAGTGAATGGAGACAAAATATATGACAAAATATACGCGTTTTTTTTAAACGTACAACTGGAAAGGTACAGCAGCATATTAAGTTCAGCACCTCAAAAAGTATAATCGCTTATTGGAGCACTTTGTTGTCCGTCTGTCAGTCTTTCTATCTGCCTGATGGAGATACCGAAAGACGGATGAGACATAAAAAAATGGCTTCCTTACACATTACGACCTTATGCATATTATACAATTTTGCAGCAATACTACCGATAAAATCAAACTATCGATGTCAGCACAACACTATAACCACGTTGGAATCTCCCATGTAAATGGCGCTTGGTTGTAACGACCACCGCAATGGGTGTCCGACGCGTGCTATGCCGTTGTGGCTACCTGTAATGGCTCACTTTATTTATGACTCAGCCATAGTTTAGCTAAACATGGTCACAGAATATAACATTGGACAACATTATCATCACATACACTGCTCTGATCCTAAGGTAAGTATATAAAGCACTCTTGTTATAGATATTAGTAAAGTTTGTTTTCTACGTAACCCGACCGGGAATCGAACCCGGGGCCGCAGGGAGAAATGCACCCAACAGCGAACTTAGGTGGCAATTTTTATTTTGCAAAGCGTTATAATATTATCATGAACAGGCGTTTAGGCACGTATGTCGATTCTGTAAGAAAACAAAAGTGAACTCGCTCTAAATATCACCTATGCAAACAAACAGCATCTATTGTTCAATATGTATTTTAAAAAAGAACATTGAACGGACCTTTGTACACCAGCAAAACCCAGCATCTGACTACCTCCACAAAATATAATTTGTAAATGTTGTACACTCATTTGAGAAAGTACTTGAACTGAAAAATCTAGTGTCACATCGAAAACAAAACCCATAAACTAGGGACCTAAACACACACCGACTTATCGTAAATTTTATATTTACATCTACGTAACGTCCAATATTTTACAGCCTGACCGCAGCCGATCGTAAAGATATATTACCGCCAAAAACACTCCGGAATTCACTATTTCCTTGTTTTACGACGACATTTTCACGTGTCGATATTTATCATAGTAACCCTGTATTTTCCGATATGAAATTGTGCGACGAGCATTTTTATTTGTGTCTCAAGATTAGCCCTTATGGCCCTTATCTGTCGCGAAAGTATTTTTAGGGGAAAACCGCGATTCTGGTGTGATTTATATTATTTTTGTACGATGTAAGGTGAAGGTGTTTCAATTTTCTGGGTGCAATGCAAAACAAAAATTGTCTTCGTGCAACTAAATTCAAACTAATTCATTAAAAGTTAATTTATTACACATAATTTTTTACAGAAAAAAATATCAAAGTAAAATATCAATTTCTAAACAATTTTAGTACGTTTTAGTTTTTAGATTTGCACGGTGTCAACTGACTTCTCTTTACGTGTGTAATATTTATTAAATGCGACTGAAATTCGAACTTTACTTTAATTAAAACGATGATGCTTCCCCGAATGATGGCCCCGAAGTCCTTCAGGTTCAGAAAGTTCAATTCCCAAAATGTCCAAAAGTATGCTAGTGATAGTAATTACAATAAATTAGGCAGTGTAAAAAAGTAAATGGCTTTCTTGCATGGACATGTGTCCATGCAAGAAAGCCATTTACTTTCGAAGGAGCCGCGTTGAAAGCGCGCCGTTGGCCACAGCTTCATGCCCCTGTCACTTGCTATGTAGCAAGTGACAGGGGCATGAAGCTGTGGCCAATGGCGCAGCAGTGAGGAACAGCCAGCGCGCTCAGGAATTCACATTAGCCCTAAAAATACGGTTCTACCAATAAAAAAAAAATTGGACAACATCACATATTTGTTCTGTTCTGATCCTAAAGTAAGTAGCTAAAGCACTTGTGTTATAGAAATCAGAAACAGCGACGGTACCACAACACCCGAACCCGAGACAATATGGAAAGTTCATTTTCCATTGTCCCGACCGGGAATCGAACCCGGAACTTCAGAGATGGCGGCGACGCCGAGTCCGGCATGCTCGATCTCGGCTACGGAGGTCGTCAGGAACCTTCCTAATGTTTATACCAGTTCTAAGCCAGAAATATAGCAGCTAACATATTGTGATTTATAAATCTTTGTATATTATTTCCGGCCTTTTCCTTCCCATTAAATATCTCCATTCATTATTGCAACCTACACGGGAGAATTCATTTCCGTTCCGCTATGAAATCACGAAGAAAAATGAAAAAAATGGCGTCAAGTAATAAATTAAGGTTACGACTCCCATATTTTCAATTGTAAACTCAACTGCAAGATATTTTCCAATAATCGTCGGACTTTTTAATTGTTTTAATGCCAATTATTTACTAGAAAAAACGAGTTGAGTTTGTTTTTTTTAACTGACAAAAAATATTTTACAAAAATACATCTGAAAATAGTTATTTGTCAGTTTATAGAAATTATAATATGAATAACAAACGAACGCACTAGCACGTCGCATGTCATGCATGAATTTTAATAAGCAATTTTGTTTTTATGTATTTTTTATTGAACGTATTTTTTTCTGCTTTTTCAACAAACACTTTGCCTATAGGATACACGTTTAAATTTTACCATAAATTCACTGATCCCTGCCATTCTTAACTTCCAAAACAAATTACTTAGTAATAATATATTTTAAGGCAGTGATTTGTTTTTGAGATTTCGAAAAAAAAGGTTGAAATTGAAGAGCAGTTTCATTGTCTTAGGTTTTTCGGACATTAAATTATGTTAGAATCCTGAGAAAGTGAACGAAGTCGCGGTAAAAATCTAGCTCCCAATAAAATCAATCTCGACAATATATCTCCCTTTGAACTGGTCCTCATAAAAATATGCAATACGCCTCTCTGGTACATTAACAATTAAGTTAACATGGAATATTAAATACCGTACATCGTATTTCTTAATTTAACGACTTTTTTGACGTAAAAATAATTACTTCGCATGTCCTATATCGTGCGCGAATAATAAAAACTCGAAAGGAAACTGTCATTTTAAGGGTTAAGATACATTTCGACATAACATTTTATGAAGTATATTTCAAACTGACTGTACTTATTGAAATTTAAATTGTAATAAAAATAAATATTTATTTTTTTTGGTTTTTTATTTTATAGCTCATTGGCGCTCTTGGGGACTTTCAGCAGTGGACTGCAATAGGCTAAGATAATGAAAAAAAAAATGATTTACTTTGCACCACTTACCATTTCTCTATGGTTTTGATACAATAATAATTATTCATTTTTTAGGGCATCTGTAATTCTATTTGACCAATGGTTACCTAGTAAAGAAAGGTTCTTAGGTATAAAAAAAATAAAACAAATAATTTATTTATTCAGTTTATTTATACTCCGGCACTTTTACACGTCCCAAAAATATAACTTTGCCCTCCTTCGGGACTACATTTTGGCTGGTAATGAATATCTGGAAGGTTGTCTGTCTGTATGAGACATCGAGACCGTAAACTGTATATTTTTATGTAAACATCAACTATAACTTCTGTATACGTTAAATAATATAGTGTCGTATATTATTTAACGTATACAGGGTGTTAGGTAAATGGTATATTAAGCTGCAACTACCCTATGCTAACATTATGCATATAAATACTATTCTGAAGTCATAAATTAGATACTATCATGTAAAATATGTATCAAAATATTGTCTATACATAATCTTTTGTTTATGGCTAGGTTGAATAAAAAAATAAAAAACTTTGTCTGTGGCGAGCACTTCGTAGTTTTATTATATCATTTCTACAAAATATTTTTTTGGTTATGAAAACTGAAAAAAAAAACAAAATTCTGTCGTAACCATGCTATTTATATGCACATGTTAACATAGGCTAGTATCGGCTTGATATCATGGATGTTTTGGGAATTACCTATGCAGGATTGGTCGGAAAGACAGCACTAAGTGCCATCATTGCACGGCAGCGGAGGACACAGCGCAGCATACCTTGGGGGTATGCCCAGCCTGGACAGCTGAGCGCAGAATCCTCCTTGCGGAAATCGGGCAAGACCTCTCAGCCGGGGCGGTAGTGACCCGCATGGTGGACAGCAAGGAGGCGTGGCAAGCGGTGCTCACCTTCTGTGAGAAGGTTGTCTCGCAGAAGGAAGCAGCGGAGAGGGAACGAGAGGCTTCGGCTGACGCCCCAATGATCCGCCGCCGACGCCATGGGAGCCGTAGGAGGCAGTACGGCCTCCAATTGCCCCTCCCTGATGGGCCTAGGGCGACCGACACGGGGGTGTCGGCCGTCCGTTGAAAGAGGCCTGTGACGGCGTGGCGCGTGTCCCGCGCGCCGTTCAGCTGGAGACCGGGGAGAACTAATTTTTCACTCTGAAGCCGGGTGGCGCTTGCGTGTAGCGAGCCACAGCCAGAGGAGGAACTGCGGATGAATTCCCGGGGTAAACGCCCGGGGCGCTGACCCGTAGTTTCTATTCACTTGCTGGATACCGTCAGGTTTTTAGTGGGTATACGGCATCTCACTTCAGACGTCCGGAGTCCCACATAACCCCCGGCCGCCCCCGCGGCTGGAATGGTACTCGTAAAGCATTTCCCTAACGTAATAAAAAAAAAAAAAAGATATATTACCCGTTACCTAACACTCTGTTTAAAATATCATCTATAGCTACATGGCAAAATTAGAAGGCAGTGCGAAATAAAAAAAAAAAATCTTGAAAACAATATAAAAATTCTTCTTCGTTATTAATAAAAAAAGGAAACGCGAGATTCATCAGAGCGCGGTCATTCATTACAGGCGTACGCCGACGCCACGCCAAAAACGACCTTATGCAATGCATATAGAGTGCAATTTTATCAATATCGTGAATTTATCCAAGAGTTCCATTTAACAGCGCAAAAAATAAAAATAAAGCTTCTTAACTTAGTCGCCCCTAAGGAATTTATATGTACTACTTTACTTCATCCATTATCGCCCCTGAAAATTTGGCACTACCTTGTAATGTAGGTAACCACAAGTATACAGGGTTATTTGAAAAAAATCAACAACCTCGCACGACTAGATTTAATAATAAATTAATTTAATTTCACGTCTGAATGTTCTTAACTTCACATCGGGCGGGGAGCGAGCCTCGCGCGCGTCGCCTAACATAGACTTTCAAATGTCATGAGAGTACAATAAAAGCTTGAAAAACCATTTATAATTATTTTATTGAGTTATGATAAAATTCCTAGAACAAATGTTGTTGTGTATGATGTTAGCTATCAAGTCGTGGGAGATTTTTGATTTTTTTCAAATAACCCTGTATTTTTTAGCAATCCCTTACAATCGAAAACATCATTACCTAAATCGGAGCAATCGAAAAGTCTTTTCACTCCATACATTTTAACTTAGCAAAGTTAAGAAGTCATTGACATTCCCGAAGCCAGCTTCGCGGAATCTAAGAAATTCCCGGAACCAAATAACAATATCCGAAAATATTACAACAGTATTATGCACAGAAATATCGGATTCCACAGCTTTAGCTCGAAGCAATACTTTTGACTGAACTTGAACATAAATAATATCATTCGAATCAAATAAAAGGAAAACTCCGCTCTTTTATATCGTCCCAGAGAGATGAAAAAGGGCGTGAAAATGTAATGTGCCAAACAACAGGGATGACGATTGACGACTAACCTTTTTCTTCGTCTATGAGGTAGATTTTTGAAAGTATTGGACACGTATTTTTTATTTTGAAAAAAATCAAAAAACGATATATTTGTTAAACAATTAAAGAAAATAATAATAGCCAAATGTTACTACGACTTAAAAGAATTCTTTGATGATAAAAATATTTAATGCAAGTTCCTTGGCAACATAAAAAATGTTGGTCTACCCTCCACACAAAAACTATACCTACTTGACATACTGTATTAACCTGCGTGATCCTCTTCTGTAATATAATTGAATCTTAGTTTAGATGAATCTCGTGTATTACTTCTTGACATTGTATACTTTTATTTATTTTATTTAACGAATTTAATGTGACTGTTTTTGTTTTGAATTTTAAATATGACGATTTTATAATTAAATAATAATAATAGTAATATTGTATTTGTAAATATAAATAAGAATGCAATACCCTTACAGGGTCCATAAGTATGATCTCACACAATGTATACACTTATGACGCAATAAATGAATATGAATTTGAATATGAAAATTTTTTCACGATCCAAAATATTACAGAGATATGATGATTTGAAATATCGCATGACGACACACCTAGATACAATTTCTAGTTACAAGTAACGTCACGAGCCCCCTCTCTCAAACTTTAGCGCGCTTTATCTTTGTAATTTTTGGGTTGATTGACAAAAAAAATACAGGTCCATTATTTTTTGATAATCTAACTGAGAATTTCATTTACTTTATCCAGTTGTCATCCCTATTGATCTTTGTTGACAAACAACACAATACGGTCCTATTCCATCTACGTTATTTTACATAAAATTGGAAGAAGGATGTGAAAAAAATTCAAAACGATGTTTTCCAATTTCTGACTTCACCATGATCCTCACACCCTGTATTTCCAAATACAAATGAAATGAACGTTTGTTTGTTTGTACTCGATGCGTTCCCACACCATGAGATTGAAATGAAACTTTGTTAGGGTTTTTAAGGGCGCCCGAAAGGGTTTCTAAATTAAATTGAAGACCACGCGAACGAAGTCACGGGTAACAGCTAGTTCATCAATAAACACACGCTAACCAAAATACAAATAATCATACCTGTCGACGTAGGACTAACATTCTTGTGTAACAAGATACTGGACAATTCATTTTATTGGGATGTCGCCCTGTACACTAGACCTAAAACAATAAAGAAAATGTAAATAATATACAATAATACTCGTATACAAAGTCCTCAGAGAGACAAACATGCACTACGTCATACACCACGGTCATCTGAAGAAAATGAGTCGCAGAACTTGCCCAAAAATGATGAGAAAACTATAGACTCTAGCGTGAAAACTAAAAGAGTCATAGTTTTCTGGCTTAAACTTAACCGGGCATCGAGCACACGACCCTTTGTGTCTAAGGAATATCACTGCTGTACTACGCCAATACTCGTCTACTTGACCACGCACCGCCGCTATACGTAAAATTTGTAACTTGACCGAATAATCTGAACAAAGGATTGTTCCCGCAACCTATAGCTTCAAGAAATTCCAATTAACTTCATTTAGAAGCCAGTCTCTTAAGCGCAATCGTGAAATTAAACAGTCTTGGATACTTCTACTGGGTTAGATTACTCTTTAAAGAGTGGAAAATTAGGAAAAAAAAACAAGAAAACCTCAGCTCCTAAGTAAACTTGCTAACGAAATGTAAGCTAGTTAGCGCTTCCCGGAGGAACCGCGAAGAGATACGGAACTGCGAAATGTAGTAAGAGGATTCTGTTGAAACATTCCGAGATTGTTTGAGCCGTGTGTACTTAGTGATGAGAGGAAAGAACATACACCACAAGTATAAAAACGAAACCTTACTAAAACGTTGATTTATTTATTTAAAAACTTTATTGCACAAACTTAAGATGGTGTACAAAAGGTGGAATTAACGCTAGAAGCATTCTCTGTCAGTCAACCATTCGGTCATGCAGTAAGTTTTTAAAGGGTGCGGTGCAAATAAATGACATAGTACAGCCACAAAGAAAAATAATATCCAGAGTTACATAATTTACAAACGTCTACTCTTAACTAGATATGTTCATTACAGCGTAAATGGAATCACCTAAAGCAGGGTACTCACCTAGCCGTGTAGCATGTAACGTATCTGATACTGTAACTCGGCGGGTCACTGCAAGCTTATTGCGCTCCACGCAGAGGCTCGCAGCAGGCTCGTGCCTACGCACTCACTTGATATGGTATCAGTTACGTTACATGTTACAAGGCTAGGTGAGGACCCTGCTTAAGAGTCTCAAAGATTGTTATTGCTTTTTCCGAGTTTGATAAATGAAACAGTTTTTAGACTTTTTTGTTTACTATAAAACGTTGATACTTGCCTACGATTCTAGGTCATCAACGTTTAAGGTAATAAATAGGTTTTAATTCCTTTGCGAGTGTCAAAACATCCGGGATAACCGTTCGTATCTTTCGATTGAGTTGGACTTTGATTTTTTCATGAAATGGCAGACTGAATCATCACCATCATCATCATGACAACCACAAGATGTCCAATAGTCCACTGCTTAACATAGTCCTTTACGAATGACTTCCTGATTTGCCGGAGTATTGAGTATTAATTTCAACTTAACTTTATAGGTACGTCCACTCGTACCTGATAATAATGTTCTTGACAGACAGACAGACGGACAACGTAGAGATCCAATGAAGAATTCTTTCTTGTTTATAAGCTACGAAACCCTTAAATCACACCTAGAAATCCAAACAGATCGCCCCACCCCGTTTGCAAACTCTCGGTCTTTACTCAAAAACAGTCTTATAAACAAAACAACAAGAAATCAAAGGGAAGTAACCGAACATTTAATTTTTAATCCTTTCTCACATTATTCAAGACTGCATTTTGTATTTTACCCCATCTGCACACGAAGTAAAACAACACACGGCTAATTTCGCATTAAATCACTTTCTTGACATAAGCCTCGGGAAGAAAGTAATAGCGTTTTAATACTCCCCGCCATTAAGACATTCAATTATTACCCACCTTAAGGTGCTTATAAATTAACGTGATATATCACATGTTAAGCGTTTTTAGGGTTCGGTAGGTTTTTGGTTATTTTTACAACCCACACAACCGGTTTATCATGGCGTAACACTTAACTTTTATAGGGTTTGGCCATATATTGTACGGATACAATCAATGGAACACAAACATTACTTTGTAGCACTGACCTACCATAATAACTAAAATATAATAAAATTAATTTTAACCTCTACGTGTTGAAATGAAATGAAATGAAATGAAATGAAATGAAAATTTATTTGCTCAAAACATGGTTATAGTGGTGGTACAATTTATATTAATGAATGAAGGAGCACATGTTTTACCATAATGTGGCATGCAAATTTTAATTAAGATAATGTCATCTGGTCATCATTTATTGAAGAAAAAAAATATATATATAATCGACTAAATGTAAATTTTACTAAAATATAATGTCAAAAGTTATATTGTTATCTAGTCAATTCATTGTAATGTCAAAAAAGTATATTTATGTCCTAATGTGATGATTTTTAATGAAGATGTCACTGATTTTATAAAAGTTCTTGTCTCTTGGCCAAATATTAAGTCTGCGTTTAAATAATACATTCGGCAAATCCCTAATATCTCTTGGAATTGCGTTAAAAATTTTAATACACATAGCATTGCATTGTCTTCGATAATGAGCCAGTTTTGGATTACTCTTATAGACTAACCGATCTGGATCTCTTACATTTCTGATATGAATATGCATACGTTTTTGGAAGAGGTGTAAGTTATTTTTAACAAAAGTAGCTACCTCTAGTATGTACATACACGGTAAGGGCAGTATTTGTAGCTGTTTGAATACTGGCTTGCAAGAATCACGAGGTGACATACCACAGATTGCCCGTAAGCATTTTTTCTGTGTTCTGAATAATGTTCCAATTCAGTACCGCCACCCCAAACCAGAAGTCCATACCTGAGCATGGAGGCGACATAGCCATGGTATGCTGCGAGCGAAGTTTGTAAGGTAGATGTGTGACGTAATCTTCTCAAAACAAATACATAGCGATTCAACGATGATCTTTGAATTGAAAATTGGTTTCAGAAATAGTCTACAACAGAAATTCTGTAGTAGACTCAGAAACATACGTTATCGATCGAAACAGACATCGGTTAAATCGGTTCTACTATAAGAAATAAACCATTGCGGCTTTATTGCAAAAATATAGAATAGGTTTAAAATTTGCATAAAGATTAGCGAACCAGTTTTAAGCCGGATTCGACGAAACATTAACATATCCCAGTTTAGTTATTACGAGAATATCTTTAATCCTTGAATTTTTAATCTTTGTATTTTTCTATAATTTTCTAAGATTTTTAATACTTGAAAAAAATCGACCACCTCAGGTGGGATCCGAACCCACGTCCATCGCATACCGGGCGATTGCTTTACCACTAAGCTACCGAGACGTTATTATAATTTTCTATTAAATTATTTCATCATTTTGGAACTGTAGTTATTCATTTACCCATACCAAAATTACCTATCGGCTATAATTATTACCTTTTCACGAGATAGATAAATTTTTAGACTTTGATGTTGATGAACTCATTTTGAAAGTTGGATTTGAGCAAAATATAATTGTGCATCTCAAACACCAATGAAAATTCACCGTTAATAATCCCACTGCTGGAAAAAGTTCTCCTACGAACTCTTCCACCGGTCTTTATCCATTGCAAATGAATGTTAATCCCGCAGTTAAACGAACAGTAGCAACATCTTTTTCTTATTTTGGTTCCTTCTTCGGCATTAGCAGTCTGTAGGCACATATAGTATTGTGCGACGACTTGGGCCTACCGAACCAATTTTCCTTTAGCTATAACAAAATTTTAAATTACTATACGGAACCAAAAACACGGATAATGTTCAACATATCCAGTTTATTAATTTCAACATCGGAACGAGTGTGTGCGTAATAAAAAGTTAATCAAACCCGTGTGTCAATTTATTAATGACTCAAAACACTGCATGCAACCTACGATATAATACTGATTGTAAGGGTAGGACTAAACTGCTGTGCAATACCGCAGTGTTCAATACTAAATTATAAATTGTTTCCACAATCACGCCAATTATCTAGCCCCAAACTGAGCAATTTTTGTACTATGGCGACTGTATACATCATGAACAGGCTTCAGCGACAATACAATGGGTTACAGAAGAAAACAGATATAGACATATTTTCTAACACCCTCTCCAAATTCAGGAAACTGGTTGTAGAAGAATGTAACAAGTAAATTTTGGCTTTTTCCATGTCTAAAAGTGACTTCTAATTTCTCTTTTAAAAGTTAAATATCACACACACTCACATTTGAAAGTCGTGGCAGCCTGTAACTGAATCTACACTTAGTTATTTTTTTATTTTTATAGTTTAACTTTTTCATTGTATTAGTGTACGATTTGTTGGTTGCCCTTAATAAATAAAAAATAAAAATACATACTTAAATACGTTTACATGAGTTGGGTACAATTGCTCCTGATTGTCACATTTGCCTCTTACTGGATTTCAACCCGCAACCGCCAGGTATTGTAGTCCGGAGCGCGAACCACTTCACCAGACGGTCGTCATAGGAACATAAATAGGGTTCTGTTACAAATTTTGTGTCCTTTCTTATAATATTTATCACTTTATACACATTGCAGTAGAATCGATAACCGATGAGCGGATTCTTGAGTGGAGACCGCAATCAAACATTAAACCACGGCTGACATAGCCCAACGGATAGCAAGCTAAAGTGGCACATAGAACTACCTAACTGACGGCAAAATAGTTCTAGCATGAAGTCCACGTACCTGCAAGCGCAGCGTGGGACGTCCACCTATAAGGTGACCTGGCAAAGGATGACCTGGTAAGGATGACCTGATAAAGGATGACCTGGTAAAGGTTGCAGCTGAGCCGCTGGATGCAGGCCCCTTCCAACCGGACAATCTGGGAGACGTTGGTCTAGGCAAATTATTAGGTACTAAAAGTTTTATTTAAAAGTAACTTTTAAAACTAGTAAGATCCCGTATTTCGAACTTCTGCCAAAAAACATTTCACACGAAACGAGGTGTTAGGTTAGGAAAAATGGTCTGCTGAATATTCGCTCTGCACCGCCAGAATTTATGGCGTACAAGTATGATATCGACATCTAACTGGTATAAATTGCGGAGATAGTTTAAGGGCGTCGTTCAAGTAGAACGCGACATTCAAATTTCTACTTTTTTTTACTCGATTACGGCGAAGCCTAAAGGAAGGGTAATGATTTTGGCAATCTATATAAGGGAGGGTAATAAGTTTGTATGTTTCGCCGTAGCACCTAAACTACTGAATAGATTTTAATTAATGAGGTCTCAATAGATTCGTTAGATATATCTCATTTTTAAATTTAGAATTTAAAAGTCAGATTGTTTCCTCGAAAAAAAATTAAATTGACATAATCATCACGTGTTTTGTTATCACAATTATTTAATTTTATTTTTTAATTATCTAAACTTGTGCTCAATATTCGATAAGAAAATACATACACTAGAATAAAAGAAAACTTAAAATTAAACCTATCCTAAAACTAAATACCTACTCAAAAATAAAACTATGTCCGTGAGGCAAGGAAGCAAGGATAATGGCAGCGTTTCCTCGCTGAATGGTTAAAATAAGCCGTTGTGCGAGGAACGAACCAGTTTTTATTTTCCGAAATAGATATTAACTTTGGCGCTACTTTGTCGAAAAGTAATTTAGCATTCGGCTATGGTCTAAGCGTCTCTACGGCAAATGGCGCAAACACGTAACGTCACGTGTTTTGGTTTACTGACAAATATTTTTCAATTATTATGTTCGATTCCCAGTTTGGATCTATTTTAAAATCAACTATTCTAAATAAACTTAAGTGTAGTTGTGCTAGGGCACTTGTAACAATATTCATTATTTAATTTAAAACTCAATGAAAACGGAAATTAACGCGATCATAATTTATTTTGTACCTAAATTATGACCGCGTTAATTCCCGTTTTCATTGAGTTTTAAATTATGCAACGCGAAAGTTTAAAAGTAAAAAAAACATTATCTCATACAAAGATGCCTTAATACTATTAATAAAAATATTCCGTAGAACTCACTAGAATGTTTCTGAGAGTCTAATCAAGCGTCAAAATTTCTATTTAAATATCATTTACATTTAACCTCTACTATCGCCCTCATATAACACAAACGGAAAGACATACAGTAGGCTCGCCTACTACTTAACCATTTCGATTGGCTAATATTTTTGTAAAAGGCTATCATATTTAGGAAAAGGGGAACATCCATTATCCTCATTCCGTGGGGTTTATCACTCATATTCGAATGACGAATGTTGAAAGGACTTGTAACTATTTATTCTGCGAACACTGATGGCCAAAAGCACAACAACTTTATCGATCACGATATCGAATTTACGTTTATGCTACAACTTATAGTGCAATGATTTATACTGTCGAATATTTATTTAGACTAAAGCTTGGTCGAATTTACTAAGACGCTTAATTTTTAATGGTATTTGTATCCAATGCAAGTATATTTCATGTATCAGTGGTCTAGCTCAGTGGGTTCTACCCTTTTCGATCTGGTCATAGGCCTAGAATTTAGCTTCAGCAGTAGTGTGCACACATACACGATGCATATAACATGCACAAGAGCCTTGTGCGCATGTTACAAGCAACGATAACTAAAGGAATTCACTAAGTTATTGTAAAGATGTGGACCAACTGATTTCACGTACACTGTGTCCATAATCTGCAGCCCCAGGCGTATGTACTGCATAGAGACGACGCTGGACGAGCATTCTTCGTTAAGACATACCTGCTGCCCCATCTTCGTTTGCGTGGACTACAAGATATTTAATATGATATGTAACAAATATAGAAAAATATTCCTCAGTAATATTTAACAGCGATAAAACGTATCCTATATGTTAATCCGGATCATATTCAATATGTGTGCAAAATTTCATTCAAATACGTTCAGTATTTTTTGCGTGAAACAGTAACAAACATACAAAGTTTCACGTTTAGTAAGCTTAAGGTCCTACTGATTTAACGTGCACTGTGACCTTAATCTGCCGCCCTAGGCACAGAGACAACGCGCAAGCATTCTTCATTGAAACATAACTATAACATAGAACTTAGGGGATAAATCTAATGACATCGGGCAAGGTTATCGCCTAGAAAGATGGTGTCATAAATATTTTAAAGATTTACAATAATGCTATGACTAAACACACAGCTCATACTACTAGCGCCACCGATGTTGAGCGCTGGGCGAAAGATGCGCAAAAGACCATTACAATTACTTGATTGGCAAGTAGTGGGACGTGCCTGCACAGTGAACTTACAAGTCTTATGGTTAAAATAAAAAAACACTTAAAAAACATGTTTTTGAATATTTTATTTGTCATTTAATAACAATTAATTAATAATAAATTGCATTTGCCTGCATTAACCTAGGCCCGCCTTTCTTCACTTGGAGACCTGCTTCGCCTTTTAAAATTCAAAACTCGCCAAATACATTCTTATTACTTTTCCACTAATAAAGTCACATTCGTCCTAATTTTAATATGCCCGTATTTTCATTTGATTATTTTCCTGATTAAGGGATCAGTCAGACGAAAAAACCCAACTACAGACCTTTTCTAAATTAACCAGATTAACCAGACCACTACTAGATTTGCTGGTATTATTTACGAACACATACTTTTATCTCTATATCCAATTTTAGTATTTATTTTGAGCTTGGTAATTGGATTAGGTCAGAAGTTGAATTAGTTCTGCTAATCTAATGTGTCCTAATTATAAAGGGTGTAAGAATAGAGTAGAGTATCCTTTTCATTGAAAAACGCCCTTCGATTAGCCGAGTGGTCAAACGCAACGTTCACCAGTACAGCTAATTAAATTTCACAATTAATTAAATTAATTATCTCATAATTAATTTAATTAATTGTGCCGCGTGGGGACGGCCGTAAAGAATTCACTTCCCCACCGCCAACAGGAGGCGTGTCGTAAGAGGCGACTAAATCCTGTAGCACGAGACAGGGCAGCGTCTGCGTGCGTAATTATAAAAAACTGCGCTCGCCAACCCGCCTGCCAAGCGTGGCGAGTATGGCAACAACCCCTCGATGACAGAAGTCACTGGGGAAGGCCTATGTTCAGCAGTGGACGTCCTGTGGCTGAAACGATCTCATAATTCAGCCTAATGATGATCTCGGCACATATTAACCGTAAGTATTCTTACTAATCAATCCTGTCACCCAAGAAAGGAAGATTTAAAGTCATAACGCGTAACATGAGAAAAATGTATGCTAAAATTAGAAATACCTGGTTGTGTTGCAAAGTGCCAGTGAAAAAATTTAATCCTACCAACGCCTGCCCTCGTAATACGTAAATTGAATTATTGCAGCAAAATACCGAGAAACGTCACTTTTTGATTAATAACGTTTTAACGCGTTAAGACGATCTTGATTTTTTTCATTAAGAATTTAAACAGAGTCCGTAAAGTAATATTTGTTGTTGTGTTGGTATGACCAGCTGATCACGTGGTTTTTAGGAGTGGCCCATTCTTTTGTACAGTCAACAGCACGTCGACCTACCCCAAAAGTCAAAAATTCTCTAATAGATTTTCAACTTTAAGCCTGACATATAGAGTTCATTTTCAAATGAGAAAATTTGACATTTTGTGGAAGGTCGACGTGCTGTTGTCCGTACATGCCGTTTAAATACATATAAATTGTCTCATTGGTTTTGCATTCTTTAAAAATGTTAATGACTTAGGCATTCTTTAAAATTAATTATGTTTATAACTATTTCGGTAAAGTCTAATTTCAAATTGCATAAATGATCTTTTCGTCGAAACTTCTGAAATGTGTATCAACTGAATGTAATTTTGAAGTAGAGCTCCATATCCGATTCTCCAAGCTTTTCTCTATTTGCGAGAATTGCTTAGGCACCGACATTAACCGAAAGCCTTTAATAATAACATCCGAGGCTCGCTAGATCGTAAATTTAGATAAATGATACTACGAATGCATTCCAAGCTCGGGGGAAATACAATAAGTGCTTTTGCAAATTTTTAAGGGAATGCAGGAATGTTATTTAAATAGTTGATGACGATTAAAATTAATAGAATTGGAAGTATTGCACGTTTTATTTAATCAAACTAAGTCATTTATTCATTATCAGCCCGCTTTCGGGCACTTATACATCATTTCAGCCACAGGACATCCACTGCTGAACATAGGCCTCCCCTAGTGACTTCCTGATCGGCCGGTTGGAATTGACCTGCATCCAGCTTCCTGCAACCTTTAGCAGGTCGTCTGTCCACCTTGTGGGTAGTCCCACGCTGCGCTTGCCGTTCGTGGCCTCCATTCCAGAATCTTTCTGCCCCATCGACCGTCAGTTCTAGTTATACTACTCTGTCAAGAAAGTACCGGGAAAAGATTAATAATACACAAAATGTTAGTTATTCATCCAAATTTATTTTATCACCTACAAAGTATGCTCCTTCAGAAGCGATACACTTACGATAATCCAATCATCAAAACATTTTTTAACCATATCTGGCGAATAAGGTGGCTGCTCGATGGTATTTGTTGAGTTTTTGTTCAAAAATCCGTTCACAATGATGGCCTTGTGGGAAGGCGCATTATGGTGGTGCAAAATCCAAGAATTTTCATTTCACAAATCTGGCCTTTTTCGTCTAATTTGCTCTCTTAAACGCCGCATAACGCTTAAATAAATCTCTTTTTTATCGTTTGACCTTCTGGCAAGAATTCTGAGTGCACAACACATTTGCAGTTACTATCTGAGTGCACAACACCGCGACAGTCAAAGAAAACAGTCAACATGACTTTGACTTTCGATCGAGTTTGGCGCGGTTTCTTCGGTTTCGGTTCAGTTGGAAGGCGCCACTCCGAAGCTTGTAGACTAGTTTGCATGTCAAACTCGTAAATGTCTCATGAATGTTGGGTCGGAATTGACTCGTTCTAGCATGTCCTCAGTGACTCTTTTGCGATTGAGTTTTTGGAGAAAATTCAGGTCTTTTGGGACTAGCCGAGCGGCAACATGTTTCATACCCAATTGGTTATTTAAAATGGTATGAATCGACTCGTGTGACACAGAAAGTTCGACGGCTAGCTCTCTCAAACTTGAATGAGGATTTTCAGTTCCTTCAGTCCTTCACTTTTGTGATGTTATCTTCAGTAGCAGACGTTGATGGCCTACCAGAGCGAGGCAAATCTTCCATCACATCTCGACCGCTTTTGAACGCTTTGTAGCACTCATAAACACGTGTTTTTTAGAAAGTAGATTCACCGTAAGCCTTCTGTAACATTTTTAGAGACTCCAAACACGAAATCCCATTGGCGATGCAAAATGTAAGACAAACTCTTTGTTCGATGTTTTTGTCCATTATGAAATTCGCAATACACACTAAATATGGTATAACTAAAAACAATACTGTATTTAATCTTATTATCAGATGTAACTCAAACTCCGCGCCAAAATGGAAAACAGTTGCGCCAATCTAACAACAACAAAAATTCAATTTTGAATTTGGAACCATAAACAAATCATCAATTCCCGAAACTTTTTTGACAGTATGTATGTGTCCCGCCCACTGCCGCTTTAGCTTGCTAATTCGTTGGGCTTGTTCGTTCACGGATCTCCTTATTTCTGATTTGATCTCGCAAAAACACCGAGCATAGCCCTTTCCATAGCACTTATACACGTCAAAAATTACAGCTTTGCCCACCACTCTGGGACTACATATCCGCTGGTGATGAGAAGAAACGGCGCAACAAACTCAGTCATTCTAAATGTCCTACCATTGAGTGAAGTCTTTGAATTAATTTTTGGGCCTGTGTAATTATTGACGACCGAATGAGCGTAGTGGCTTAGAGTTTACAACAGATCACAGGTTCGATTCCCTATTTAAGTTTGATTACTTAAATTTAGCTTTTTGTCGGATAACCTTAGTTCTCAGGAAAACCTATAAGAATTGTATCAATTGAAAAAAAAGTAAATTGGCAAGGCGCACACATTTGACTTTGGCATTTTACGGAACCCTCATTCACTCGAGTTCAACTCGTACTTGGCCGGTTTTTTTTCCATATTCAGAGTCCAAACATGTGTTTACCTCAGCGGTCGAGGAATCTAAATGATGTCTTACTTTACGTCTTTAGTCTTTCGATCTCAGAACTGTTGTATATAGGATTTGAGTGAAATTTTCCAATATTTTATATCCAGTTGTTAATTAGTGAAACCATGCAAGCCTAGATCTCAGCTTTGTTGAATGTAATGCAAAATATAAATATCCCGACCCGACCGGAATCGAACCCGGAACCTTAATGATGGCGACGCCTTAAAGTCCAGCGTGCTCGCCTCTCGGCTACGGAGGTCGTCATTCAACAGTTTATTGAACAGGATTTTTTGAACAGGAGTTCCGTGTTGACTACAGAACCTTAAAAATACTCACTACGAATATTATGATCACTATAATCATATAGATAGTATGATGACCACATAAAACCGACTTACCTAAAGTGCGTCATCTCGAATCCAAATCAATGGAATTACCGAACCTCAATTTCCTTTATTATGAAAACAAACTAAACCGTATATTCCATCAACGTATAATATCACACGGTCCAGATTATGAAAGTTGCCATCGAAATGGACCATTAAAGGCCATATCTCGGCCAATAAAATCTAAATTCTATCAGGAAATAGTATTTTGGGCAAATGCGCCGGGCTAGATCGTTTTCCATTTATGCTGGTGGTACATGCATGAGCGGAGCGATTTGTTGAAACAACTATGTTCACCAGCTATGTTGTATGTAGGCTGATGATAGTTGACTATTATGGCTTAGATATGACTGAAGATAAATAACACTTGAAAAAAATCATCGACCTCAGGTGGGACTCGAACCCACGTCCCATCGCAGTTCGAGCAGGTTCGAGTCCCACCTGAGGTCGATGATTTTTTTCAAGTGTTATTTATCTTCAATTAAACCTTGCATGGAATTGCTAAAAACAAAAATTTTGATATGACTGTCAAAAAACTGACCTTTTTGAGAGTCTTACATTATACAACTGAGTCAAAAATCTGTTACCTGTCACCGCTCAGTCGCTAAACACGGTATTGCATCGGATGATGCAAACTGTTAGGTCAAGATTTTGTAAATCAGTTGTTCAACCCTTGTAGTCAACAATCCCTGTTAGTTAGGGGACTACTTCCGGGGTACGAATGCTTTTCTATTGCATTTTAAGTATGTAAATAAATACCTCCTCCACCTACGACCTCCGTAGCCGAGAGGCGAGCACGCCGGACTTTAAATGGCGCCGCCATCTCTGAAGTTCCGGGTTCGATCCCCGGTCGGGTCAATGTAGAAAACGGACTTTTCTATATTGGCTCGGATCTGGGTGTTGTGGTACCGTCGTTCTTTCTGATTTCTATAACACAAGTGCTTTAGCTACTTACCTTAGGATCAGAGCAATGTATGTGATGTTGTCCAATATTTATATTTATTTATATTTACCTTCGAGTAATTATGTAATACAAAAAACTGCTGTTTGAAGCAAGAGCTACTCAAACACTCGTATAAAGTGTATTAACAGATGTTTTTTTAAAGATTCCATTGAAAGCCCGACCACCTGCGGCTATCAGTTATAATTTTAATAACGGTGTGCTAACATGTCCTCAATGTATGCGTACCATTGTCAATAAAGTTGGGTACGTAAGCCATTTGAGACACGAACGACATCAGCAAAATAGGGAGTAGAAGTTGTCGCCGTAACCAAAGTCGGTTTGGAGGAGGATTGATTGATTGTGTCCCATATCAAACAAGTTCTTAATAATTACGAATCAGTAGATCAATATCTTACAGTTTTAAACCTATTAAAAGCTGCTGTGAATACAGGTTGGACTTGTTATGATAGCAATTTTCAAGGTAATTGTTGTAACAGCTAAAAACGTAGGAATAGTGTTCCAAAAATATATAGTTACACGAAAATCAATACGTAAAAGGGTAAAAGTTACGATTTTATTAACCCTCCATGAGGCAGAGCATGTTAAAAATTTTCATTGGTTTTCGACCTTATAATAATGGATTAAGGTTCAAAATATGATGTCTAATATATCGACAGAGCTCCACAAAGGGTTTAAAATTGTATAAATAAAAATACTACGTAGTTTTACCTGAAGTCGCTTTCACTCGTAAGGAAACACAGTCTTATTTAGGCGCAGCGTATGAATCCAGTGATATAGCTTAATAATATTAATCAAGCTGTTCTCTCTAATGGGCTAAAGTCTCAGTATTTAGCTCCCATTGCTTATTTTAATTTTGAACCATATGCCCGAGGTACAAGGTTGAAAATGGCTCTATAACCATAGGAATAAAACACAACAAGCTGTGACAAAACTGTTTAGTGCTATAACGGAGTAATAAAGGATTTGCATGAGAATTTATAGAAATATGAAACGGGCGAAACACAAGGAGAACATTTGTAATAAAAATCGGCCAAGTGCGAGTCGTACTGGCGCACGAAGGGTTAAGCACCATTATGTTTATTTACAAACGTGAAAAAAAACACGTTTGAGCCCCCTTCAATATTTATTTTATTCTGGTGTTCAGTATTTTTCGTTATAGCGGCAACAGAAATACATCATCTGGGAAAATTTAAACTTTACAACTATCACGGTTCATGAGATACAGCTTGGTGAAATTTTTACAGATGATGTATTTCTGTTGCCGCTATAACAACAAATACTAGAAAACAGAATACAATAAATATTTAAGGGGGCTATCATACAACAAATGATTTTTTTGCAGTTTTTATAGCTAATGGTACGGAACCCTTCGTACGCGAGTCCGACTCGCACTTGGCCGGTTTTTAATGTTTCATCGTTCGTTAACTTGTTTGAACATACCTACACATTTTTTAAAACACCTACTTACGAAGTTGTGGGATCATTTTGTACACCTTTCCTCTAATTCCAAATTCTAATAATTAAAACCTTTCCTCAAATTAAAACCTAACATCGCTTTAGGCGTTTACCAAATTGTGGAAACTTGGAATAAACAAAGTATATTTTTAATAAAGACCCCGAAAGAACTGCCTACACGCCTGTCGACGGTGATCTATTTTTGGTATCTTAAGAACATTGTACACAATACCTTTGTATAAAATAAATAGTAGTTTCGCTTAGCTAGTGATATAACCACATTGACATTGTGGACAACAATGTTTTAATACATATTTCAATGTAAGTAGATCATATTTTTGCATTTTAATCACTGAAGCTGGGTCCGCAGCGCCGTGTTTTCGTGTGTACTAACCCAATAGCCTAAGAGTTTTGTTAGTTAAACACAATAACACGTTTGCCGTCATGAATGGATAACATCCCCCGCGATTACCTGCGGGGAGGGGAAGTGACGCATTTTGTGTTTGCGCTCGCAGAAGGAAGACGTATCGTTCGAAGTTTGTGCATGACACTTCACACTTTTGAAATGAAACAAAAACAATAACAACAATAGGCGCTGGCTGATGATAGGGCTGATTTGCTAACATGTTTTGTTCGCAAAAAACCGGCCAAGTGCAAGTCGAACTCGCGCACGAAGGGTTCCGTACCATTATCTATAAAAACGGCGAAAAAACACGTTTGTTGTGTGAGAGGCCCCTTAAATATTTATTTTATTCTACCTTTTAGTATTTGTTGTTATAGTGGCAACAGAAATACATCATTCGTAAAATTTTCAACTGCCTAACTATCACGGTTCATGAGATACAGCCTGGTGACAGACAGACAGACAGGCAGACGGACAGCGGAGCCTTAGTAATAGGGTCCCGTTAACCCTTTGGGTACGGAACTAAAAATGGCGCTGCAGAAAGAGCGCTAAAGGGTGGCGCTACTTGTCTCCACCGAACACTTATAGCAGTACTGAAAATGTTAGTTCCTATCTTTGGCCACCGCTCTTTTTACGTGACTAATTATAACAAACCTGTTGATAATATAAATAGGTCAATAAATATTGGACAACATCACATACATTGCTCTGATCCTAAGGTAAGTAGCTTAGCACTTGTGTTATAGAAATCAGAAGCAACGACGGTACCACAACACCCAGACCCGAGCCAATATAGAAAAGTTCGTTTTCTACATTGACCCGACCGGGGATCGAACCCGGAACCTCAGGGATGGCGGCGTGAGCATGAAGAGCGGTGGCGGAACCATGTAAAGTCCGGCGTGCTAGCCTCTAGGCTACGGAGGTCGTCAAAATATTAACCTATTTAACAAAATTCTTAAACAAATCAAGCATAACTTACCCTTAAACCTTTAGAAGCGTGACTGCGCGCCTCGAGGAAGAATAATTACGCTTAGTTTTCGGCCTTCAAATACTTAAATTATCTTGCAAATTAATGCTGCCTCGGACAACCCTTGTCTTAATTTGAGGGTTTAAGTCTAAGTGAAGATGAGTCGGAGATTTTGAACCGTACTATTGGATGTTACAAAATTAACAGATAATCCATAAAACATTTTTTATATAAAAAAACAATTTTAAATGAAGGCTCTTATTTTATCATCGTCATCATCTCACTAACAACACGAACGAACCTTTTTCAGAAAAGTTTATTTACATCAATTGTGATCGTACACTATGACACCCACAATGTATGTATTTGTGAATATTAATAAAAAAAAAGTTTTTTTATTTAATTTAATTTAAATTTAATCAATAAAATAATTGCACCTAAAACATTAAATAAGAATATTCAATTTAATCAAAATTAAAAATTTGCCATTAAAATTATTTTATATTGTAAAATGTTACATGAATTGAAATCATATTATCTCATAAATTTATAACACAGTAGACTACTCTGTGACTGTAAGTGATAGTTATGAATAAAAGTGCAATAAAAAACTCACATGACGACGCCTGTCGGGTTAAATAAATTAAAATAAAAACTTAAGTTAATACAGGTCGTGTGTGTAATATCCTTTACTCTATCCCAAGATACGTTAAGTCTTGTATATCACGATGAATTAATCTGGATATCTGAGATGAACCACTTCCTTCAGTTTTTATTTGTGGTCCAAAATACGGTAGAAAGCGTTAGAATTTGTTACACGAATGTTTGACGTGTAAAACAAACGAATGTCAAAAAACCGGCCAAGTACGAGTCGGGCTCGCGCACGAAGAGTTCCGCACCATTATCTATAAAAACAACAAAAAAATCACGTTTGTTGTATGGGAATCCCCTTAAATATTTATTGTATTCTGTTTTTTAGTATTTGTTGTTATAGCGGCAACAGAAATACATCATCTGTGAAAATGTCAACTCGCTAACTATCACGGTTCATGAGATACAGCCTGTGACACACGGACAGACAGACGGACAGACGGACAGTGTAGCCATAGGGTCGCGTAGGAACTCTAAAAACCGTCAAGTGCTAGTCGGCCTCGCGCATGAAGGGGTTCGTACCATTATGTAATTGCGGTTTACGATTTAAGACGTATAAAAAAAACTACTTACTAGATCTCGTTCAAACCAATTTTTGGTGGAAGTTTGCATGGTAATGTACACAATGCATATTTTTATCATTTTCTTATTTTAGAAGTTAGAGGGGGGGGGGGGGGGGTTACACATTTTACTACTTTGGAAGTGTCTCTCGCGCCAAACTATTCAGTTTAGAAAAAAATGATATTAGAAACCTCAATATTATTTTTGAAGACCTATCCATAAATAACCCACACGTATAGGTTTAATGAAAAAAAATGAATTTCAGTTCAAATGCTAGTAGCAAAAATCTATATCTTGGTAAAAATTGCTGGCTTAGAATAATAATCCAGAGACAAAACAGGGGAATCTAAGTTTGTATGCAGAAAACGCCACCAGCCTTTCCTCTTACGAGATAAAGATTCCCAGTAAGAAAACAATAATATAAATAATAATAAATAAATAAATATTAAATATTGGACAACATCACATACATTGCTCTGATCCTAAGGTAAGTAGCTAAAACACTTGTGTTATAGAAATAGAATAGAATAGAATAGAATAGAAAAAGATTTATTTGACACACACAGAATACAAAAGGAAAAAAATAATAATTTACAGCATAATAAAAGCAGTATGTGTCAAAAAGGCCCCCGCTCAGCATTTGTCGTGACAGTCAGGGACGTATCACGACGCTGGTTTTCAGCAGAAATCAGAAACAACGAGGGTACTACAACACCCAGACCCGAGCCAATATAGAAAAGTTCGTTTTCTACATTGACCCGACCGGGGATCGAACCCGGAACCTCAGAGATGGCGGCGCCCTTTAAAGTCCGGCGTGCTCGCCTCTCGGCTACGGAGGTCGTCTAGCATTAAGTCCGCTAATTGTACGCACTGTGCAATAAAGTTTAAACAAAAAATAAATTATTTGAAACAACACGCTCGTTCTTATGCCTTAGACCATTCCTCATAAATATCTATATGTTTGAGTACGGTATTAACATAAAGCGTGTTTGGCAAAATACCAGCTGATTTTTTTCCCGACGTTGATTCTCTTAGAAAAATCGTCTTATCAGAGATCTTTTGATAACTTACTGTTATCTGTTGAGACAAGCTAAGCTTGTTATCTTTATAGTGTTCATATGTTTGCTTTGATTCATAACTGGGAGATAACCTTTTTGTTCAAACAGTAGTCTTAGTTTTCGGAGAATTCGTCACAGTTGGTTATATCTAAATCTATTAAGTAAAGCATTTTATTTAGTTTGCATAGCATAAAATGCGTAAGCTTGTCTAATACTTTTAAAATTCTCGATTCACAGTGTTTGTAACAAAACTCCCCCGAAACGGCTTGATCAATTCTTATGGAATTTCGTGTAGCAAGTTTATTTTATGTGTGTGTGGATCGCCCTTATCACTTAAGGGTATGAAAAATAGTTGTCGTCCTATTCTCAGACCTATTAAATATACAGGGTGTAAAAATAGGCTTAACGGAGCCTTAAACCACGAATTCTATACATAAAACCAAGTAGAATGCAAAAAAAATAATTGCTGGGAAATTATTTTTATTTTTGGGTATCAAAAAAAATAACTTATTTCTAATCCGCAATGTATAGCGCGCACGCCACAGACTATGCCTGTGTGTGTAAGCGGATCACGTTTCTTTGTAAAAAAGTTTAGTATTATCAAACAGAAGTCAATTTTGTAAAAATCTTTGAAAAAAAATGATACTTTGAATGTCAATAACTCCGTAACGTAACCTATCAATTCCCAGGTATAGTGTAAAAGAAAAAAATGATCGTAATAATACGTAGAATATGTAGTATTCAGCTTCGTTAAGCCTTTTTTTACACCCGATATATGTCACAGTTAAAACTGTAAATATATATGTCACAGTTAAACACACTAATTGAAGTGGTACGAAGTTCGCCGGGTCAGCTAGTCTTCATAAAAATGTTCCTAAACATTATTTTGTTTATTTTGGTAATCACCAAAATATGAAAATTAAATCAGTGTTCCCTTGACCAAAAAACAAACAAACTAGGGGTTAGGCTTAGTGTTTGCGTGAACTTGCTTAGTATTATAATTAATTAAATAATTATATGGAAGATAATAAGTTCCACGCTTATGGTCTGTTTCACAATGTACGGATAAGTTCTGCATTCATCATCATCATCATCACCAGCCTATGTCAGTCCACTGCTAGACACAGGCCTCTCCAAAAGGAGGATTCTGCCATAATCGCTACGCTTGGCAGGCGGGTTAGCGATCGCAGTTTGGCCAATGGTGGAGAGGAGACGCTGCTGCTTCCCGTCGTGGTCGTGTGGGTGGACCGCTTAAGAAAATAAAATAAATACTAAATAGGTACTAATAAAAAGAGTAAAGGAGGCAGTGACAAAGGTAAAAATAAGATGATTATAATTACCCAGCAACATAAATAAAAATACAAGCGGTCCCCCGACGCGTATGACGCTTAGATCAAAACATAACTAGGCTACATTTCTTGTAATAAAGTAGAAGGGCCAAAGAGTTAACAAATAGTTTATATATTATTTTTTACTTTTTATATGTTGTTTTATGAGGCGGGGGTTTTTTTTTTTTTTTGACACATTTTTAACACAATTTTCAAGCACTTTTATCCTCTACATATTTTTATCTTTTACATAACTTTATCCGTACATTGTGAAACAGGCCCTTAGTATCTTTCTAATAATTATTTTTTAATTTACCATAAAAAAAAGTGTAATGACATCACCACTTTCTATGTATTACAAGCAGTAAAACTAGTTATTAAAAGACTAAAATTTGAATGCCAATATTGTAACTTATTGTAAGAATTAGTAATTAAATGCCATTGTTGTACTTGTCAATAATATCCCAAATGAAATTAGCCACATCCAATTAGCGATAATAAATGAATAGTCGACCTCCATAATTCCGACTGGAACAAGCTTTCAATACAGTCAGCTCTAACAAATTAGATTCTATTAGAACGGGGCCGGGGTCCCCCAGGGATCTCACCTGTGACCGCTGCTATTTATCAATGAACTGAGGCCTGTTCTAAATTATTAAATCGATTAAGCCTTCATAGTGTAATATAAATCTATTCAGCAGGCGTGAGTTTTAAATAATATATTCAGACGGACATAATAATATGATTGACAGATGACCTGGTAAAGGTTGCAGGAAGTCGCTGGATGCAAGCCGCTTGTAACCGGACAATCTAGAAAATTATTCATGGTTCAGGTATGGACGTCCTATGCATGAAATGATGATGATGAATATAACCCTCAATCAGGCCTTGGTAGTCAACATTTTTAATTGGTTTTCACCCGTAAGATAGGTTCAAAATAATGTGGTTCCTATTTTACCAGTGCCTGGTTAAGGGATTACTCAAATTATTTATGCACCGGATTTCAGGTAAGTAGTGAGTTGAGGTATCAAATTCCATTTGGTACTATCTCCTGAAATCTCACAAAAACTGAATGTATTGACGTGTATTGTCAAAAAGTACAGGATACCCTTAATATTAAGACGGCAGTTAATAACCTTTATCTAACTATATCTTACCTCAGGAAAATGGCTGGCAGTGCATGGTTGAAAAAGCGGGAGATCGTACTCTTTGGCGCTCTTTGGAGGCTTACGTCATGCAGTGGACTGCAATAGGCTGACAAGATGATGATGATGATATAAAGCTGCTTACTCGGCCTTCTATTTATTCTTATTTTGTGATCAACGAACAGCAAGGTCGGTAGGTGGAACCGTTTCCAATAACAACTCTATCAATTTGTTTTCTTAAATACAATTAATATTACAAGCTTAGATTTACATCATTCAAACTATCAGATAGTTTGACATTAAAGCTAAGTTTGAACTCGGTTATTCAACAAATAGTTGAGAAACAGGTCAGATAATAGGAAAATTTTTGAGATTCTGTTGAACCAGCCGTCTGTTGTGCCTTAACTAAATTCAAAACCTTTTATAGTTTGATTTAATTATTACATAAATTAGTGTTGAATATGTTACCACAAAACTTTATCACTGATAGCAGCCCGTCCCGGCTTCGCACGGGGTAGACAATTATCGCTAATAGTTTCGGCAGCGCATTCGACGAAAGACATTTTAAGACTCATTTTTTTACACCTTCGGTTACATTGTTCAAATTTTACCAAGGATCCCTATTTTTTTTCAAAATGAAATGTAGCCTATGTCAAATTGGAAGAATGTAGCATTCTATTGGTGAAAGATTTTTTTAAATCGGCCCAGTACTTTTTGCGCCTATTCATTACAAACATACAAACATACAAAAATAGGTACAAATCTTTCCTCTTTATAATATTAGTATAGATTATTTCAGTAACAGGACGTCCACTAGACCTCTCCAGTGACTTCCAGATTAGCCGGTTGCGTGTGGCCTGCATCCAGCGGCTTCCTGCAACACAAACCAGGTAGTCTGTCGACCTTGGGTGGACGACTCACGCTTAACTTAATCTAACTTAACAATATAAAACTTAGCAAGTCGACTTCATTATTCAGTATTTTATTTCTTAGTAATTCTTAAACCATTGTCAAACTCCTCGGTTCTAGATTACGAAGATAATGAATCGTTAAGTAATTTTGTTTGTGCTCAAACCTTCTTCGGAGATTTCGGATATAACTTATAAAAAGTTGGCAATTGATTGAAATTGGGAAGCTACATCTTGTGATTTTCATTTTTTGTGCAGAAACTTTGCGGTTTTACTTTTTACTTTAATTTTTATTCCTTACATTACTTTTTGTGAACCCCATTGTGTATTTACATAAAAACTTATTAAATATGTGTTTAAAAAGTACAAATTATTAAAAAAAATGCCTTTTCCTTATCTTAATATTTGACTTAAAGAGCTGTGAAAATTAGTCATATTTACAATGATATGTAAGGGCTGTTAGACAGTAATCCTTTTTAATTAGTAAACGAGAACTAAAACTATAAAAAAGGGTCTTACTATAAAATAAAGGGTCTTTCAAATAGAACGGGTCGATAACCTGTGGCGGCCATTTTGTTTTGGCGGCATCTGTCAAACCTGATTTTTCTCAGTTACTGATGCCAAATCACCGTGGCAAATTACACGGTTGAGCAGCATGTGCAAATGATGAAACTTTATTATCAAAATGAGTGTTCGTTAGTGCAAACGTTGCATGCATTGCGCCCATTTTACGGCAGACGCGGTGGTCCTTCAAAGTCTACTCTCCAACGATTGGTGACCAAATTTGAGACGACTGGTTCGGTAAACAACCAACTAACACCTTTACGTCAAAGGAACGCCAGGTCGGCTGAGAACATCGCCGCTGTACGTGAGTGTTCAGGAGACTCCGAGGCAGTCGATTTCTCGTCGTGCACAAGAACTCGGCCTTTCGCAGACTTCAACTTGGAGAATTTTGCGTCGGGACTTGGGCCTATATCCGTAAAAGATCCAACTGACCCAAGAGCTCAAAGTTAATGACACCGTGTGTTCGCTGAATGGGCTTCGAAACGCTTGAAAGAGGACCCCGATATTGGCCGAAAAATAATTTTTGCACATTTTTGGATGAATGTTATTGTTAATAAAGCAAAATTGCCGTATATGGGATGACCACAACCCACATGAGGTTCACCAACATAACGCAGGCCATCGCTCAGATTCAGCCGGATCCATGCAGCAGAGTCATTAAAAATTGGAAGTCTCAGATTCGTGCCACCATACGAAGCCGCGGTGGACATTTGAACGATGTCATATTCCATCCATAATGGCATAAATGGGCCTTTCAAATAAAATAATATCTCACACACATCTTGTTTTATTCAATTTCAACATCGACCCGTCCTTGTTGAAAGACCCCATAGATGATAATTTAAAAAAGTAAACCTCAAAAGAAAAGAAAACACAATTAAAAATACGTCCCAAATCGCCGTCCAAAGATCGCAACAATAACAAACCACATGATATCAGTTTGTATGGAAAGTTTTTTTAGACACACAAAATAAATTGTAGGTAGTTTCATAAAGTAAGTACAATACCTAGGTATTCCATCTATGTCTTCTCTCCACAATTAGAGGATCCTGATCGCAAGCTTCGACTCAGCTTAATAAGAAATCAAATTTCAAATTCTAACTTCATTGCCTTTGTCGAACATCGGTTCAATCGGGAAGTTTTTATCGAGTCGATTGTTATGTCATCCGATATCTTTTAGCGATGCTTTCAGGGAAAACCATTGTTTTAAGTTTAAAAGGTTAATTAAGTAGTTCACTTAAAACTCAAAGAAAAGGGTTTTTGTCACTATCCTTTGTTTGCTTGGTGGTTTCGAGGTATTTTCGTCAACCAGTTACTGATTTTTATTTTCCATAAAACGTTTAAGTAATCATTTTATTGAAGAACATTTCTTTTTTCGTTTTTTTATCAAGGAAATGTGTACCTTTACTTTTCAAATACTCTTAGATGCCTAATAAAACAAATTAACAGAAAAAAATGCGACCCGCATATTTAGTGATATTAATTCCTCTATGGTAATAATTAACCGTCACCCTATTTGGTAGACCTCTTCAATTTGGTTAATTAAGTATGTTTAACCAATGTGAATATTAAAATAGATTAAAAACTAATTTATTTTTAAAAAATTTATGAATCATTTGGTAAAAAATTTTAAAAAATGCAAATGACAAAAAAGTTTGGTGCAATATAAAATCTAATTTAAACAATTAAAATACAACAAGTCTTCAAATAAAGATATCTAAAACACAAAACAAAGACATACAAAATAATAATATCTTATCTCATTATTATTGATTTCCCATTTAACTTGAACAATATCACAATGACGGGAACCTTCCAATCCTTCAAATCAATGATAATTGAATTGCACAATACACAATCACATTTTTGAACTCATTAGTAATAGGATGTGTCACTTGTCGGTGTATGGTGAGCGGATAATACAATTTCGCGGTCCGGTGGATCCTGTATATATACGAGTAGATACAGTATATATGCTTAATGTATACAGTACAGTCGAGAGATACAACAGGATGATACGTCATAAGGTAAATAAGTGATATCCTTTTTTGATTATAAATATGGCTAGATAGACTATGGTGCTGCAATTGTCACCAAAAAGAACAGGCCAGCGGGGTAACCACGAACTCTTAAAACAATCTCAAAGCTGTCATATCTGTAAATTTTGGTACGTCATTACATATAAAATTTGACAGATTTGATAATGTTTGACAGATTTGAGATTGTTTTAAGAGTTCATGGTTATGGCCAAGATTTGAGTTAGTATCAACTATGGTTACTATGGTAACAATTATGGGTTGCTATGGTAACAAGCGCTCCGCTGAGCGGGCGAAACAAACTTTGGCGCCAACCGTTGGCTTAAATATATTTTTTGACGTTTATGACACTCGAACAGGGAATCTAGACACGTATATAATCAAAGGTGATATCTTATCTGCTCCCAAGTTATCTGGGGTCAGCGCAGTATGTTTTCTTCTTCCATGCAATTCGGTCACTTGTCATCGAGTCATTTTCTCCTTGTCACCTTCTCAGACAGAAAAAAAATCTATAGAACACTTTTAAACAGGTTGTTAGGTAAATAGCAGGTATATCTAGCCGAAGCTAGCCTTTGTTAACATACAGGGTGGTCCAGGCCAGATGGAAATAATTTTTTTTTTAGGTAGTCGGCTTAGGGTTCTATTTGTACCCGCCAGGAAAAGATCCGTTTACAAGATATATTTTTTTATTTTAGAAATATCACCGCTTCTTCTGAGAGCGCGCAATGTCAACTTTTTTTTTATGAGCGAGTGCAATGCCTAACTTAGCACCTTAAATAAAAAAAATAATAGAATTTTTCATTTTAAAACTAAATAAAACATTAAAAATGGTGATATTTCTAAAATAAAAAAAAACATCATGTAAGCTAGCGTTTTTTTTCCTGGTGGTTAAAAATAGGTCCCTCAGCCGACTACCTAAAAAAAATTTTATATCCATCTGGCCTGGACCATCCTGTATAAGCATGCTTTGGTGAAATCAGAAATTTTATATCATAATTTTAGAAAAAAAAACAAACAAATCCGATTGTAAGCATTTTGTTAAAAAAAGTTTAAAAAAAGGCAGGACGTAAATGATAGGAACTTAAGACATCGAAACAGGCTTGTATATAATAGTGCCCCAAGACTGACTTTCTATCAAAAACAGTGTAATGCAATGTGTATTAAAATATTCAATGCCATTCCAAATGAAATCAAAGATTTACCTAGTACATTGTTTAGACGAAAACTAGAAACATGGCTTCATAACAAAAACTTTTATAAAATAAATGACATTTTTATCAAATAATATATTAATTATGTGAAATTATAAATAACAGTAGAAATTCCTATTTTAGATTTAATATGTGTCTATTGGTTGTAAGACACAAAAATTATTAATTTGTTGACATTTTAAATATTGTAATTTTATTTTAATTAATAATTTTAATTACTTATGTAGGTATACTGTTTGCATGCCACAACATTGGTAAAATATGAGAAACTATACTATTTTAATATCTTGTAAACCATATTTTAAGCAAATAAATTATCTTTATCTTTGTTTATTATAAAAATTAAAATAATTAAAATGGTGATATCAAATTTCTGACTTCACCACTATTTACATGCATATGTTAAAAAGGCTAGTTTAGTAGTTAACGTGCACGAAAATCAGTGGTTTTCATCATTAACACCCATTTGTAAGTACCTACTGCCTACCTCATTTTATTTATCAGGTAGGTACTGCCTAATTGCCTATATGCACCGCACGCACCTGAACCACACTAACTTTATTTATGTAACAAAATGAAAACTACTGCTTTAAATTATTGCGAACCATTAATAATTAATAACATTTTTGTACTGTAGGTATTTTTTTACGTTACTTTTTATTTGTCTAAAACTTGTATTTAACTTAATTTGTATGTTGAACTGACTAATTACTGATATTTTACCTGTGCTGTGTGGATGCGGAGGCAGAGTGTTTAACAGTTTATGGGACTTACCTTGAATTTTTATTTTGCTATATTTGTTTATTAAAATAAGCCAGCCCGCTCGCTTAGGTGTACTGCTGAGCATTCTGGTTCTGCGGTTGTGCTGCAGAGTAGCACGTTATAAATTGAATTATATATTGTTTAATAACTTGTGGATAATAATGTTGGTTGTACGATTACGCAAACCATTTGATAAGAGCATTGTCTTGTCTAACGATTGTACAATTGTTTTTATCCCAAATAAAATAAAATAAAATAAACCATATTTTGCTCTCACCTGTACCAGATTTAACACAAAACATTGTACTTGTATGCACCAAATGACCAGTAGGTCATAGTGACTATGTAACGTTATGCATGACAGGTTCGAATATAGGGCAAGGTCTGGCTTTGTCAGTCATCATAACCAAGCACATACAATAACAGCAATAGTTACTGTCAATCTTTCTCAGTGATTTTTAGGGTTCCGTAGTCCTGATAAGGTACCGTTATAGTTTCGTCATGTCCGTCTGTCTCTCCGTACGATGTTTTGCTTGGAGACTGTTGATACTAGAGAGCTGTAATTTTGTTGAGATATGTATATCAATCACGCCGACAAAGTGGAAGAAAAATATTTTGAAAACTATTTTTTTTTAGTGTTGCTCATACAACGTGGGGTTATTTTTTTTCATCGCCTACCCCATTGTGTGGGGTATCATTGAATAGGTCCTTTAATATTACTTAGGGGTTGCTAAAATTAGGGATCCGTTTGCGAAATATTAAACTTTAAAGTGATAATTTGCTCCCCCCACTAAAAGCTAATTTATTAGCTTAAAAAATCTGGAAAAATTCATGACTATTTCATGAACTTTTAAGGAAAATCATAACGGTTCAACTTATTAAATGAAAATTCCTCAGAGGAACAAATTAAAAGTGACTTAAATGAAGTAATCGCTGAAATATATTGTGTTAACGACAAGCAACTACGGAACCCTACACTGCGCGTGGCACGACACGCACTTGGCCGGTTCTTACTTACATTAGTACGAAATGACAATTCCAGTCTCCAGACAACTATCACCCAGAATAAAACAATACAGTCGTAGATTACAAAATGGCGGATTTTTTGTTAGACAACACTTTCCTTAAACGTAAACTCGGTGCTCGGTGTGCCAGGGACATAATTTTGTTGTTATTAAGACTTACTTACAAGTTACACTGTTGTTGTTACAAGTTGCTGTATTTGATCAGTGGAATCACCTATGGAAAAAAACAAATAACTGTAGACCATAAATATTATTATCATCCACCATAGCGCCCAAACTATTAAACCGATTTTAATTAAAGAGGTATCATAGATTCGTAATAATGGTCCAGGTGACATAGGCTAATAATTTTATCAAAATTGTATACGACAAAATTTAAACCGTAACTAGATAACACTACTGATATTTTACACTGAAGGAGCAATATAAATAATAATTGGTTATTAATTTACTACGGGTGACATTTAAGTTTAACCAAAACCTTACAAGGTATACCAATACAAGTACGGCTGCACAAAATAGTCCATCTGACCTCACTAGTGATTCGAATTTATCGACATCACATTATCGACATGATCTGCGCACGACTGCCAGGCTTTACGCATCGCAGCGCATCAAAGCGCAGCGTAACGCGAAACATAGATCCGTACTAGTCGTGCGTAAAATACGCAAAACTAGGGCAGTCCGGAATATAAAGGCGGAGTATGTTCTACCTGGCAAGTTTAGTGTTAATTAGTTTGCACATTAATAAGTTTTAATCATCAAGGTTTATGGCACAATATTTCGCGGTAAGCTCTTGAGAATTAAATTTCATAAATTCAAAATTATTATTTTGATTAGGAAATAGGTACAACAATGTTTTTATAATTTGTTAATATTTATGTACCTACCAAAGTGTTAAAAGTAATTTTAAAATAAAATTTTGATAGAGTACCTTAAATCAGAATATTTTAATGGTACCCAAAGAATGATAGCTCTTCACCCAATTATCCTTTTTTACATGTGGGACAAATTAATGCGGTTCATTTAAAAAAAAAGGGACTAGGATACCATAGCAGATGTGTGGTAAAGCAGTCTCATCGATTATGGGCCAAATGTCAAAATAAATCATTCTTATTCTTCTGCCTTCTCGGCTCTCTGTAAAACATCGAAGAGGTCGCCGGATTCAAGTCTGATTTGATTCAACATATTGACTCAAATAATAATTAAAAGATGTTAAGAAGAATACCAAAGATTGTAACGAATTCCTTTAAGACAAATTAAATTGCATAAAATTATCGATATTACAAGAGTAGGAAATTATATTATATGTCACATCACTAACCGGCGGTGAGCCGGAGTGACCACAGGGCTTCCTCGACTATTCCGACTTTGATCATAAATCGTGGCGGCTTTATTGTCTTAAACGGTGTAAAATTGGTTACAACGGCCTGATTCTACTATGCTAGTTAGTCATTATACAGTAATAAACTTGAATAGGGATGTATGTGTACATGTCGATAAAATACCTTTGTTATGAAAATATATTTATGGATATTAAGAACTGATTTTTTTAATGCGGCTCACACTTAACCTTAGAATATATCGATTCAATAATATATTATAGTAAAAAGATAAATAAACATGGTTTATTAATTAGGAACAAAAAAAAAATCACGAGCTTAGAGATGCGTGTTATAAATCCTTTAAGACAAATAAAAATTATGATCGTAAACTTAATGTTATTTTATAATATTAAATTCAAAAGCTTAATATTAAATTGACTATAATTTGGAATACATGAAATAGGTAATTGTAACAGAAAAATAATTAAGAACTACTAATTCAGGTCTAATAACACCTCTTTACTGAAAACAAAATACCAATTTAAATTATAATTGATGCGAAAGCTCATCAAAATAATTGAATTTAACTAATTCTTACTATGAACTGTAAAATGTGTTCTTTTGTGCTGAAATCATTAATTATAATAAATTAACGTCAGACGGTTGTAATGTGATGTGACTTAAGTGCTTTCTATTCTATAGTAAAACGTTAATTTTACAGGTCAATGCTACATTGTACGAGGTGATTTTAAACCCTTTATCAGACACACATTTTTTTCAAAATTGTTTTAGGGTTCCGTACCCAAAGGGTAAAACGGGACCCATTAATAAGACTCCGCTGTCCTTCTGTCCAACCGTCCGTCTGTCACCAGGCTGTATCTCATGAACCGTGATAGTTAGACAGTTGAAATGTTCACAGATTATGTATGTCTGTTGCCGCTATAACAACAAATAGTTACTTAAAACAAAATAAAATAAATATTGCCTAGTGCGAGTTAGACTCGCGCACGAAGGGTTCCGTACCATTATCTATAAAAACGGCAAATAAAACACGTTTATTGTATGGGAGCCCCCTTAAATATTCATTGTATTCTGTTTTTTAGTATTTGTTGTTATAGCGGCAATAGAAATACATCACCTATGAAAATTTCAACTCACTAACTATTACGGTTCTTGAGATACAGCCTGGTGACAGCGGAGTCTTAGTAATAGGGTTCCGTACCCAAAGGATACCCTTTGGGTACGGAACCCTTAAAATCACCCTGCCACTACGCCATTTGGGCAGTCATAGAAGTTGCAGAGTGTCATTCAGTCATTCTCTAGATTTTTTGGTAAAAATGGATCCTCAACCTTTGCAAGAATGTAACAGCTTTTATCATTTCCCTTTTGTCACATATTCGACATTTCGGATACATTGTCGCTACGTCACGTGTCCCGATTGACACCTTTGAAAATATCCGTGTAAAGGAAAAAACACGAGTCTGGTGCGTGTTTCGAATTTTGACAAAGAGTAACTAGTGGTAGATACGATTGATAGAAGAATACTGTACGCTCTTTTATGCCTACAAACAACTGTAATAATAACATAATTTAAAAATCTGGTGCGGCTACTTCAACAAACCCGAAGACAATTTTTGGATTATCCACGTTGTTTTTTTAAGAGTTTTCATTTTACTTTAGTTAGATGGAATTGCATGTGAACGTGTCTTAAAATCTTTTTGACCAAGATAATAGAATCTTGAACCTTCGAGATGCCTTTTTCATCTCAAAATATAGGGTAACAACTTAGGTAAAGTAGTTAATTATGAGTATATTTAGTACAATATCACAATGTCATCATACATACAGGCTTATTTACGCAGAATGTTATAATATATTAAGTGTTTAGCTTTAATGGATCACGTTTTTTTACTGAGTCCCGACGTCGCGGCATTATACATTTAATGCCTAGAGTTATGTATCTGACAAGCTGACTGTTGCGTAAAAATCACTGCCAATAACATTCGACGAAGGGTCATTCCGATAAAAGAGACGTCTACTGCCGAAGCTTGATTTGCTGAAAATAAAAACCGGCTAAGCGCGTGTCCGTCAACGCGCAATGTAGGGGTCTGTAGTTTCCCATCACAAATTATTTATCCGGTATTTGCTACCTGTTATAATCTTAAACTAGCTGTTGCCCGCGACTTCGCTCGTGTGGTATTTAGTTTATTGATTGTATATCACAGGATCATTTAAGGAAAATAAAAAGTATCCTATATGTTAATCCAGATCATATTCTTTATGTATATAAAATTTCATCCAAAACCGTTCCGTAGTTTTTGCGTAAAAGAGGAACAAACATCAATCCATACTTAAAAAACTTTCGCATTTATAATATTAGTAGGATAATTACTTACAATGAACTTAGTCGCCATAGCATAAGTTTAGCTTAATTAACGGCTAGATAATTGGCGAAATTGTTCAATTAATTTGTTTATTTAAAGTTGCAATGCAACCATTTAACTGGCAAAAGGGTCTGACCTGCTGTCAAAAATCTCGGTATGAACAAAAAAGGACTTTAAATCTTAATATTACACAAATGGATCGATCAAAAAATATTTTTATTCGACGTACCCAACGACAGCCAACATGGAATACACGAGAAACATAATATGTATTTTAAAATTTATATATCCATGCCAAAAACCAATTTTTAAGTAGGTATACGTATCTGATTTAAAACAGTATAAGTATGGTGTTATTTGCAAAAAATGTATTTAAGTACATATGTTTATCCCTATATCTAGTCGCCATATTACAAGCTATGCTTAGTTTGGGGCTAGCTTATTTAAAAAAAATGTTAAACAAATAAATAATATTGTACAGAAAACACTTTTAACTGTCATGTGTTCGAAGTAAGAAATGAGGAAACAATCTGTTACGAGGAATTAAACAATTAGTCGTCTAGAGCCGTCTCTCAGCTCACCCATAGTCGAGCCAATTCCGAAGTTGGCTCTCTGGATTGAATGTCCTTTTTGTTGCTTTGTTAAATGCACTGCGTTTTAATTTGCCCAGTCTCTGAATCATCAATACCATACGAATCTCGTGACAATTCGACTGTATTTTGTATTTTATTCCGACTTAAAAATCGTTGCATGTAAACCGTCCTTCTTATTACCATACTCATCAACTAGCATATTAATAGGAGCATAATATCAACTGATACCTAACAGCCAACAAAGCGTAGAAGCAGCTAAAATCAGACTGATACTATGTGGTCACAATATGCTTCTACAATATATATTATTAGTATGAATCATGTAACACGAAGTCACTACTAAAATTCTCGGATTGCTCTCCGATCATAGTTTTCAGACGTTGAGTGAAATTGCCGTCGGCTTTGTGCAAATATTTCTAATACATCACATTCACCTTACTGCAGCGCTTTTAAAGCATTTCATCTGATAGCGGATCATCGGACAGAGCATAAACTGTTGGCCTAGAATCTACTCTTTTTCCTTTACCGATACCAGTTCTATTTTACAACTTCGCTCAGACTTTCCTCGCAAATTGCCTAAGCTTGAAAATAATCTAGCCTTCTTTACGATTTGCCGTTTAAACTTCAACAAAAAACGATACTTCGAACTAACTTTGACATCGAGAACACGGCTTAACGATTATAAATATCGCATTATCATAATTGTTTTGCCTTAGATATAAATTATGGTAGCACTGTGCTAATTTTAGATATGAACTTCACAGATAATTATTAAATAAATTGTTGTTAGTGGACATTTAATTAAATGGGTTTTGCTTATAAATAAGATATGAAAGTTTATTATCAGTCAAAGTACTAGACAGATTAAACCACTGTGTGATTCTAGTGATTCGCGTTCCGGACTACAAATACGAGCAGTCACTGGTTTGAATCTCACAATGTTTTTTTTTCTTGAGATGGATTTATCGGTGACGGTTTTTAAGGAAGGCCTTTTGGAAGTAACCGCAATGTAAGCGACGAGAACAAGAGTCAATGAGACGAAAAGGTTAGGTACTCTAGTAAATAAAATCTTGAGGATCATATACCGAACTATTCAATACAAAAAAGGCTCTTTTCAATTGATTTTAGTATAAGGATGCTTAAGGAAAATTATCATGTTATTTATTCAGGGGAGTGTTAATACAAAACAGTAAAACATAAAAAAAAACTTTTATTGACGGTAGTCTGATCGAAATCGTACCGTGTGATAAAAAGAACCAAAGGAACCTCTTGAAACCTTGTGATAGCAAAACTGCAAATGATGCCGACTTAATGTCTATTAGAATAAGCATAATGTCACAGAATATATATGTTTAGATGGCATTTATATGTATTAAATGTAAAACATACATAAAGTTAGAACATTGTATAGAATTATATTTTTTTCACTACCTTATTTTTAATACTAACATGAATAATGAATATATCATTTTCCAAATAATTTATAAAAAATACATTTCTATGAATAATTCACCACAGGTTAAGTACTTAGGTCTCACACGATATACACGATATATTAACACTGGTGGATAGCTAAAATCTTAACCACGAGTCATGCATTAAAGATCCTTAAAAAATATTGAGAAAGAAATACTAATATAACATAGGTAAACGACAGCTCGGTGTATTCTCTGCTAAGTATATTAAGATAATAAAGAACTCTTAACTAGTGTTTTGCGCAGTAATTCGGTTCAACGCAGAGAACCCCAGGCTCGTACCGTACAGAGGGCAATGCAAAAACAAACTAGGTTTTCTAAATGGGCTCGAGTCTGGGTGTACTGGGAGACGCCCCTGGCAAAAATACATTGTCTGGTACCTCGTGACACTAGAATGTATATTTCTTAGGTAGCGCATGTTAGGTAGGTAATTAATATTACTAGTATAATCTATCCTGATTGGCTTGTCTGTAATGTAATAACTCTTTGACATACCGACAGATCGGGACTTCCCTATTTTATTAGAGTTCACCTCACTATCAGGTCGAAGAGATCGTACCGATTCAATTTTCCCAGCATTACTTTTATCGATTTGAATTAATTGGCATTTGAGTGATACGCAAGATATTGGCTAACATCGTCTAGAATTGATTTGAATGAAATAGACTAACAAGCTCGTATCGGACTTCGGACGATAATAGTGATTTCTATTTGCTTAATAAGGGCTATGATTTCCTAAACAACGAGTCATGTCATGATGACGAATTTGGTGAAGAAAGTCAGGAGGTCCAGTGTTTATCGTAGACTAGTAGAGATGTGTGAGCGGTGATTGTAAAACTAATCAGCATCATCATTTTAGCCACAGGACGTCCACTGCTGAACATAGGCCTGCCCCAGTGACTTCCAGATTGGCCAGTTGCTTGCGGCCGCATCCGGCGGCTTCTTGCAACCTTTACCAGGTCCTCTGTCCACTTTGTAGGGGGACGTCTTACACTGCGCTTGCCGGTACGTGGCCTTCATTCAAAGTCAAAGTCATTTATTCAAATTGGCCATTAAAGGTACTTTTACATTTCCCAATATTTTTTTCCTATCACCGCTGTAGCACTACATATCGGCTGGTGATGAGAAGAAGCGGCGCAACAAACTCGGTAACCTTTGTCAGCCTGATTCCATTCCAGAATCTTTTTGTCCCACCCATCGCCCGTCAACTCTACTTGTGCGTGATTGTAAAACTATATTATAACAATTACAGTTAAAGTGACCATGAGCAAGCCAAATCGCTATCATCATCCGTAAGGGACGAAATATTCTCGAGTGGCGACCAAACAACTAAAAGAGGAGCGTGTCTCCACTCGGTGGACTGACGACCCAGGCAAGGTTGTGGGAAGCCCCTCAATGTAACCAGCCAGAGGCACTCGATGTGACATTCAAAATTCTACTGATGATGATTTGCGCTATCATTCTCAAAAACGAACCGCGAAAGAAAGATCAAACAATTGAATTTAACTATATTTCTCAGGAAACCAAAATAGAAATCAAACATTAACTAAAGCCAAAGTTATAATTACTTTAACTATGACTTCATTTAAAATTCCATTAACGTTTATTTACATTTACGACCACTAGTTTGAGTTGTAAAAATGATAACAACTTTTAAACACATACCCCTTTGTATATCAAACATCCATTAACAGACTGAATAAGCTAAAAGGAGTTTAGTTTAACTTCACAATGGAATACCGGGAATTCTAATTACAAAAATACAGAATTCCCGCCTTCCGATTCGTTAAATTGACCCAGGCTCGTCGGCGGGAGGAAATTAAACCGGCAGTAATCCAAATAGTTACCAACACCTCCCTATAGGCCTTGTTATTTCATGAATCCCTCATTTTAACTTACATCACGCCATTTTAAGATACGTTACAAACCCGGAAATGAAGTTATGAAAAAGATAAAATCTGATAACTTACGAAAATTTTGAATTTTGAATGCTCTATCTCTCTGGCGGCCGGCGGCGAGCTCACGATTTTGCGATGAGGCGACGACGACGAGACGCGCACGTCAGTCGAGCATCGCCGCTCATGGTTTGTGGACGTGTGTTCGCGCCGCTTGTTCTCGCCAACGGTTTTACGTGCGTTCGTAAAAATATGTAGATCAGTGATGTTAACCAGAACATCGACTTTAATGATTCTGAACACGGATTTCAGTGTACTGTGAGATTTAAAACACGTTTGTTTTCGGATTTTAAAGCCTGTGTGTGATTGCAGGGTGTGGAATAGGGATTTATGGTGTAGTGTTGTGTTTTATGTGGATAACTACTATTTGTGTATCTTGCGTGGATCCCTGGATACGGTTTTATTAACAGGTTGGTAAATTTCCAGTTTGTGAATCGTTCTTGTTACTGTCTTACGACCCGCGTTAAAGCTATACTGTACCTCGGATAGGTGTAATTACAAGCTTAGGTAGGAGTTTTCTGCATTTAAAGTAATCATTTTCTATGGAAGTGCCTACAAAGTAAAATATAACGACAAGCAGTGTTTACTGATGAAGATAGAAGTTGAAGATAACTCTGTCAATAGAATTAAACTATCAGTGCAGTCCTAAAGTCCGTTTAGATTTCGTTACGTAGGCACCGCACCTACTACCTAGGTACTTACTGGATAGACTACTGGAGGAATAATACATATATTTATTTAAGAAACATTGGGTACAGCTACGAATTCATTTATCGTAGGATTCGTAGGTAAGTACTAGGATCTTACAATTTTCTACAGCAACTTTTTCCACGTACGACATTAAAAATAGCAACAAAGTAAGTAAATACCTACCTATTTTTCGCTAGTAAGATTAATAAAACACTTTGTAACTTAATTAGATACTGATAAGCGTTGTAATGTAAGCTCAGTAGTCTGAGTCCCCGACCCTGGACATCTGTGGGTCAAGCAAGTGGTCGAATCCTAGCGCAAAGCTTGAGATTTTTCGAAATTTGATGGGATTAAATACTTGATCTGGTATGTGAGCGAAAATGGTAAGGAAACTTTAATATTAAATAATAATATTAAACAGATCGTTTCATTCAATAATAATAAACAATCGTTTTGTTCCACTAGATACAACATAAATACGTGCAGTTAAGGATCTTATGACATAAATAGGTAGGTACCTATCCTTTGAGACAAAACATTGGTATAGGTAGGTAGTTACTACATTATCTTATTCGTAACTTTGGCCTAATCCACGTTTTGAACCTTCAGATTTTTAATTTTAATACGATTTCTAGTTTCTACTTTTACATACAACTAATCTGTTTAATTTACGTTATCCATAAGTCGTTTCGTCAGTTTCTTGAAACCTTAAAGATGATCAAATGTCACTATTAATTAAGTTACTTTTCAGAAAGAATTTACTCGAGAAGGCGTACTCAGTACTCTTCCTAATATTATAGGTAAATTGACCTGACTTCGGAAGAGACGAGAGTCAGAACGTTGCGCCAATATGAGTTAAAAAGTAATCTTTTTAATGTAAATTGGAGTCTGAACTCTGAAACTTAATAAAAACATGCGTAGACAACAGAATTGGTAGTATGTCATTGTTTGAAGTAAGAATTTAACATACTTGCGATACTATAAAATAAACCTTCCAGTCGATTTTTTGTCGTAACTCGTAAGCGCCTCCCAGTGTAACCACACCTAGACAGGAACGAATCTAGAAAAGTCCATTAATCTAAATAAAGTCTAGCCGGAAATCTAATCGGGGACCTTTTGCTTTCAAGGCAAAGACGCCATTATGAATTCTATAAGAATTGTGTAGTTGATTAATGTGATGTGTGAAATTAACACCTCCTACCTACTATAGGAGTATTTGACAGTGGAATGATTAAATGACGTCACAAAAATGTGTTTTAAAAAACACAAAAGTATCACAATCTCAATTCGGTAACCATCAACAGATTTTCTATTTGTCTACTTTCTTAGCAGTTAATACTTGATTAGAATGTAAAGTATTCAAAAAGAAAAAAAACCGGCCGAGTGCGAGTCGAACTCGCGCATGAAGGGTTCCGTTACCATTATCTATAATGAAAAAAAAACATGTTTGTTGTATGGGAGCACTCGTAAATATTTATTGTATTATGTTTTTCAGTATTTGTTGTTATAGCGGCAACAGAAAACATCATTTGTAAAAATTTTATCTCTCTAAATATCACGGTTCATGAGATGCAGGTGCCTGGTGACAGACAGACAGCGAATCCTTAGTAATAGGGTTCCGTTTGTATTTTTATTTTTTATTTTATTTATTAGAAAAACGAACAGCAGTTTTATAACACATATTATAAACACACACTAATTAATTGTACATTTGCCAAAAGAGTTTACACCAGTAATTTTACCCTTTGGGTACGGAACCCTAAAAAACGCCGTAAAAAGCTAAGTTATGTTTTTGCCAAAGTTACTAAGACTAGTGCATCTTACATCCAAATCGCTTGGCATACCCTGAAAACTTCGGCTCAAGTCCTATAGTTAGCAATGTAACACATTACACAGTTCTGCTAAGTTGGTAAGTATCTAGTGTAAAGAGCGGTTACATCCTTTCTCATACAAACTTTTAGACGAAATGCGGGCGGAGTTTCGTCCATGAAAATGTTTTCCTCAGTTTTCTCCGTGAAATATATCATTAAAGCAAACATTTTGTACCACATGATTTAAGAATACACCGTTATGTCATTAGGTTTATTATTTTCTTCCACAAATTGAATATTGTAAGGACGCGACATTTTTATTTTTTTCTCAAATCATCCAATTTTTACCACTGCGCACGGTGTTCAAACACACATCTCGTAAATAGTAATGTTTTAACTTGCTTGCTGCATGCGCTATGGGTTCGATTTCCACTTCAGGCAGTTAAAATTCCTCAAATGTAATATTATCATCAAAATATACCGGGTTATTTTAAAAACGCAATAAAAACATACTAAATGACCGGTCAGCTGTTATGATTTGTTTGTAGAAAGTGTTTTTTAGTTTCGATTATTATGGCATAATATGTTGGTAGTTGTTAAATATGAGCACCGGAATGACCCCCTAAGTCATTAGTGCTAAAAAGCAACCCTGTATGAGCTAGCAAAACTTCGCCTTTTGTATTATACATACCTAAATAAAGTTACGAGGATGAAGTATATAATGCCCCATTTCATTAACGTGTGTACTTTAGAAATAACATGATACCCCTCTAATAATAATGGCCTCGTTAAAATTATAGTGTTAGTGTTATACCTAGTCCTAGACTAAGCTAATAGTTATTTTTAAAAGAGTAGTTATTTTTATTAATACAGCCCTGTATTTTTATTACTTAACGAGTTTAACGACGTTCAGATAGGACAAACTATTTCTAAATAGTAGTTTATTATTTACAGTGCTGAATTTTTATATATTTGACAACATCACATACATTGCTCTGATCCTAAGGTAAGTAGCTAAAGCACTTGTGTTATAGAAATCAGAAACAACGACGGTACCACAACACCCAGACCCGAGACAATATAGAAAAGTTCGTTTTCTATATAGACGCGACCGGGAATCGAACCCGGAACCTCAGAGATGGCGACGCCATTCACAGTCCGGCGTGCTCGCCTCTCGGCTACGGAGGTCGTCGTTTATACGAGTATAACAAATGTTCAAGCAATTGACAATAAAGTGCGGTGTATTATTTTTTGTTCATTCAAAAATTGTCTGGTTTGTATGAATTTAGAAGTACAGCATTTTCTTAAGTAACTAATCAAGTTAAGTGACGTTACTATTCTTAATTTATCATTGCAGCATTTACAGCCCTATATTTTTCTTACTTAATAGTGTTCTAGATTGGAAAATTTTAAATTTTAGTTTTACTAATATTGTGTTTGAACAAATGATATTTCTAAATGATACATTTCAAAACGATCACCTCCAGACAATGGATAGGTAGATTTGATACATACTGTCAGAGAGGTGGGGGCGGGGCTTCGTTCCATACCTAGCCCTATAAATAATAAAACCAAACTTAGTCGCGTTATACTACCAATACTTACTCATACTATGGCTATATGGTGAGTGGAAAAGTAACAGAAAATAATGTATTTACATTTTAAAAATACAGTGAATTATATACATATTCATGTATTATTATGCACATCATACACACTGTACACTGACGACCGTCTGGTGTAGTGGTTCGCGCTCCGGACTGCAATGCCTGGCGGTTGCGGGTTCGAATCCCGCGAGGGGTAAATGTTAGTTTGATGAGCACGAGCATTTGCACCTAAGTCATGGATGTTTATAAACGTATTTAAGTATGTTTATCCGTTATCTAGTCGCCATAGCACAAGCTTTGCTAAGTTTGGGGCTAGATAATTGGTGTATTTGTGGAAACAATTTACAATTTAATTTACAATTAACTTAAAATGTACAATTTAATTTACATATTCTAGTGTGCATCGCACAATTCACACATACGATTGCCCCTTGCGGGATTCGAACCTGCAACAATGATTTCGTAGATTTGCTACTAGCAAATCATCATTCATCACACAAACGTTTCCCTTTTCTGAAATTCGAACCCACAACCAGGACCAGGTACAAATCCTACTTATCATCACTAAAATTTGTTTTCTGCGGGATTCTAATCCGCAACTATTTTAAACATATTTGTAACCCTCACAAAACATGAAGGGTCGACTGTGGACTCGACAATCCATCCTTATTAAACGCTCTGCGTTAACCCTGCAAAAACCTGCTGAAACAAAAGGCGCCGACGGGTAGGGATGACCCACGGATTAGTGATGACAAGATTTGTGACTTTTGCGATTTCGTAAAAGTGCGGTTCAAATATTTGCCATTTTTTCTCGGTTGTAGAGGTAGTGAAGATGTTAAATGTTAAACTTATCACAAGCTAGGTAAAGATTTAGTTACAATTTAATTCCTTTGACGCAATTGGTCTCGAAAATAGGGTTGATGCCGCCGAAGTCTGTTTTCTTTTCTGTTTCTGTAGCGTCGTGAATAATGTTGCTGTAACGAAAAAATTTTAGGAAACTTTCTGATAAAAAAAGGCAGCATAGTATTTTATTTATGGTTTGTATGTTTGTGTGACAACTAAAAATATAGGTAATCAATCATATTCTTATCACGTGTATGATTTAAAAATAAAAAAATGTTTGTTCAATTTTAAGTAGTTCAGAAAGATTCACTATCAAAATAATTATTTTCTTTAAAACAACTATTCTTTTAGTATCAATTAAGTGTGTAAAATAGAGTAAACCCTGGTTTTCCTACATTAAATCGATTCATCCTTATCTCAGTTAGCAATATAATAATATTTATAACATTATGAAGTTGCGAATATGGATCAGTTATTTCGGATTATAGCCTATAGTTACAGTTACGAATATTAGTTTTTTTGTACTCCTACTTTTGTACACAACAATAGTTAACTGACTAATATGACTATAGAACTACAGAAATAAAAACTATCTAAAGTCAACACGGCTTGTGTACGCTGTGCCTGTCTGTCTGTGACGTGTATTGTGTAGATTTCGCCCCTATTCGAAACTATTTATCACATTCAGTTATTGTTACGGAGCTCCATAACATCCCTGGTTACCAGTACAGTAAGAGCACAGATTAAAAAATAGTAACCTGGGTCCAGAATTCAAATGAGGTTGCATTGCAGTATGTTTTTTTTTACAAAGATTTGTGTGTAAAATAAAACAATCAATTTAGAATATTATTACTATATGTGTGATGTTCACTTATTCGGGAATCACATTCAGTAATCTCTAATATTAGATTATAGATAAGCTTGACCATACCAAAAAAAAAAAAGTTTCTATAACCTCCATACTGTCTAAACACCGGAAAAATCTAGATGCACGTACTTATCGTGTACGACCACAGGCGGCGATATCCCAATCTAACCAATTATTTCCGAAAAGTTACCTTTATAATATTTTGCATTGAATAAATATCATTTTTAGGGTTCCGTACCCAAAGGGTAAAACGGGACCCTATTACTAAGACTCCGCTGTCCGTCTGTCTGTCTGTCCGTCTGTCACCAGGCTGTATATCATGAACCGTGATAGTTAGACAGTTACAATTTTTACAGATGATGTATTTCTGTTGCCGCTATCTATAACAACAAATACTAAAAACCAGAATAAAATACATATTTAAGGGAGCTCCTCCTATACAACAAACATGTTTTTTTTGCTCGTTTTTATTACTTATTGATCCGGAACCTGTGAGCGAGTCCGACTCGCAATTGGCCGTTTTTTTTCCTTACAATTCGCAACAACTTTGCAAAACGAATAAACTTTCACATCCCTAGAATGGAGTCTGAACCCGTCCCGCAAAAACGTTGCCAACACCTAAGGTGGCAATTTTTCATCTAACCCAGTGTGTTTGTGAGTGATAACACTTTTTTGGGTCGAAAAGACCGCCCATTGGTCCAGATTGATTTTATAGGCTTGTTTTAACCGTTGAACCGTTTAACTCATTTACGGGTTAGGACTTAGGATGTTTAATTTCCTGTTTTTTTATTGGATGCCCATCTTTTGTGGGGAAAGCAATTATGAATCTTTAATTGTTTTTTTGTTCATTGACTGAGCTGTAATTTGTGGGTTGTTTGATTTAAGTTTAAGTATCTAGCTAGAACAATGTATTATTAAAATAGAAGAAAGATACTCTTTCAAAAACCTTTGTTAGTTTAAGAAGTTTTTTTACATAGTCAACACACGAATTCATGTATCAAACTGTGTAATTATTATTTGTGTTATAAGGTACACTCCCATTACACCGAGATGCGAGCCATTTCAGATAATTTTGTTTGTTTATTTTATTCCAACGAAAATCGAACCAGGGACGGTCGTGTCCGGGCGAAAAAGACGTTTGACTTACGATAAAACATGAAATCACAGCTAAAACCGTACTGTGATTAATCATAAAAATGTTAATAATTTTAAGTGTTTTTCCAGGTTTTACGTAAATTAATATAATATATTTACCTTAAATTTTCTCTTTTCGTTTTCTTAAGCAGATTGCTTCAAGATAATCTACTTAAAAGCATATCGTTTCCAATCTACGGAATTACAGTTATTTAAAATATTATGATAAAACTCAATGTGCTATTTAGTTAAATTTAGTACATTTTAAGCTTAACATTTTAGCAACTTAGTGTTAAATCTAACTCGTTAATCATCCGTAATCCCGATTGCCGAAAACCACTTCGAAAGTAAACTTAATTTTAATCAGTTCCTATCTAAAAGCAGTCATCACCATAATTATTTTATTGTCACTGTACCTATACTTATCTAAGAAAAATCATTACGCCCCGTTGGCGCAGTGGTGCATTATTTCTATTTAGTGGTGGACTAAAGGATGTTTGGTATGACACATAATGTAAACCGTACAAATAAATAAAAATATATGGAAAAATATCCCACAGGAATACGTAAGTCCAGATCATATTCTATAGAATATAATATGTGCACACATATATGTGTGCAAAATTTCATCCAAATCCGTTCAGTCGTTAACACGTGATTGAGTCACAAACATCCAAACATCCTCACAAACTTTCGCATTTATAATATTAGTAGGATTATTTTTTCAAGGCAGATCAGATATACAACAGAATAGTAATTATACTAACCTACCTACTGTTAAGATATAAAGAGATGAAAGGGCTATGTGATTGCAGGAGATCAAACTCTGTTATTATGACATAAAAACCTATAAGAAAGAAAAACTAAAGATTTGGTATACTGTTCAAATGTCAAAAATGTTTCTGCAGTCTACCATGTATAATATAACTATACTATACAATATAAAGTCTATTTTGACATTTAGATGAGTCAGTACTTTTATAAAAGTTAGTTTTTAATCAGCAACTTTTGATGCTGACTCTACGCCTACGCATATCTTCATAAGTTCTTATTCCATTTATCAACGAAAATACTTTTTAATCTCACTCTCAGTCCGCAACGAAAAAAGAAACGCAAATAAAAAATTAAAAGATAATAGCTCAGAATGAAAACGCAAAACAAAGATCTTTTGTTTTATGATAATACATAAACAATGTTAAAATCTCGGACGAGAACTCTGAAAATACTGAAAAACTGGCTTCCGAGTTAATGTTGTGGATTTAATAAAATTACGCCGAGCAAAAAACTTTATTGTACAAACGTTTGCCGAAAAATCTGTGTACAGCCCTAGGTTTTTTTTATTAAAAAATTTCGGCCGCTTTTTATTTGTGTTAATTGTACCTAATAACGCGTGAAACCGAATTGTGACGATATTGGTTTAATATTCAAAGGTGTTTCTTAACCCTTTTAGCTTAGAGTTCAGTAAAACGACATATATGTACCGATTTTTCTTCTGCTACGCGTAACTACTCATGCACAACTCAGCAGCTAACAAGTTAACTGCGGGGTAACTATGAACTCTTAAAACAATCTCAAAGCTGTCAAATCTGTCAATTTTGGTACGTCATAACATACAAAATTTGCCAGATTTGATAATGTTTGACAGATTTGAGATTATTTTCAGAGTTCGTGGTTACCGCCCTGGTCATGATAATTGGTTTTCAACTTTTCTCAAAAACAAAGTTAAAATTAAATAGTTAAGGTTCTGTATGTTTAATCACAATCTTTGTTTTTAAAACTCTTTTATGAAAGGGCTGTGAATTTTGTGTAAATTAAAATAAATCTGATGTAAGGTGTCAGGTTGATTCTCTACAAAGTGCGTAGCGTCGCTAGGTAAAGGAACAATAAACTGAACTAAAATAATTTATTTAAAAGCACTCTTAACGTTTATCTTGTTGACACATTTTCTATACGAAAACTGTCAAAATGTCGTACTTATTCTTCAAATAAAATTTAATTGGCTGTTGAAAAATCGACCCCATACCTACATTATTTCAACAATCACAAGTAGCTGCGAGGAATCCATTGCTATTGTTATTGTAGTCGATTTACTATCATACATATATTTATGATTTTAAATATTCATAGTTAAGTCAAGGTTTGTGTTAAAAGTACCTATTTGTTCACTTACCAAAAATCGACGTACGTAATTATGTAGGTCGCTACTTAATTACCTACGTCGATTTTCCACTTAATTTTCAAATAGCGAACTTATAGTTTGTCTTACATACCTAAGTAGTTGTTTTTGTTTTTTTCACGTAATTTGTTTAATTGCGAAGAATTATTTTTAACCTATTTCTAAGAATTGATAGCTAGCATGTTCTGTTATTCCTCTGTTTTTAGGAAGAAAAAATACGCAAAAAAGTAAAAATTGATTACAGATCTATTAAGAATATTAAGATAGAATGCTGGTCTGGTTGTTCGCGCCCTGCGGAGTAACCATAAACTCCTAAAACAATCTTAAGGCTGTCAATGTCAATTTTGGTACGTCATTACATACAAAATTTGACAGATTGTATAATGGTTGACAGATTTGAGATTGTTTTAAACAGGGCGGTGTCCACGAACTCTTAAAACAATCTCAAATCTGTCAAACATTATCATTTCTGTCAAATTTTATATGAAATGACGTACCAAAATTGACAGATTTGACATTGTTTTAAGAGCTCATGGTTATGGCCCTGGGCCCTACCCATGAACTGTTAAAACAATTACAAATCTGTCAAACATTATCATTTCTGTCAAATTTTGTATGAAATGACGTACCAAAATTGACAGATTTGACAACTTTGAGATTGTTTTAAGAGTTCATGGTTATGGCCCTGGTCTATAAAAATGATCGGTAATAGGTTTAAATCCCACAAGTATAAATAAGTTCGTCTTTTCATGGTTGAGATTTATCGATTTTAGCTTTCTTAAGAACTGAGTATTTATACTGTTAACTATAACTTTTTTCACCAGCGTTTTAAGTCTTATTATATTACATTTGCAACGAAAACATCTCTGTCTAGATAGGGGATCATTTGGATCCTAGCAACACATCAAGTTTTTACACTTGCAGTAAATAAATTCGAAAGCGTCAGGTGGGAATCAAACCCACGTCCATCCCCTATCCGGGAGACAGCTATTGCAACTGAAACGACAAACCCGAAAATTCATTATAATATCAATAATTATCTATGTTCTTATATTTTTTAGGTCCCCCAAAAGGTTTTTCGCACAAGTGGCTTGCACAAAAAGCTAATTGGCACAAACTAGATTTGCACAAGTAGGCAAGTCGCTATTGTGTCGACGCCATACATTTTTTGCGCCATTTTTGCACAAACTCTGCGCATGCAAGTCGCTGCGTGAAGCCGGGCCCTAGGATTAGCTTTGCCTATGCTTCCTCATTGCCTGAATGAACGAAATTGCATTTGAAAATTTCTCATAAGTAATCTCTAATTAGAACCGAAAGATTTCCTTTGACGCGTGTTTAGAAGTCGTAAAGCCAACTCCAGAAAGTCTTTGACTCCGGTTTTAAACTTTAATGTTTGTAAAACTCACCACAGACCTAATTCATGGCAACACACACGTTGTTAAACGTGAAAATGAAAAACGGTCAAGTTCGAATCGGATTCGCTCCTTTTTTACGTTTTCTTTGTAATCTTTTTGTTACGGATCGGTTTTAAATAAAAGCATTTTTTTTTGTTTTTTTTTTATTTAAGTAAGTACACCAACAGCATAATGTACACATCAAATTCTAGAACTAGTTATTATAGGTTATTATCTTCTTATACATTTGCTAATTAAAGGTATACATACATATGACATTCGCCAATTACGGATGAAAGTTATGTCATTCATCTAATCTATAGAAAAATAAACTCTAAACGAATACCATCGATATAAATATTAAACATAAATCCTCAACTAAATAGTAAGGAAACAAAAAAAAAAAAACAAAGCATTATGCAAAACTAATTACGTAGGTATTGATAAATACTTTTACTACTCCCTTTCTAAAGCCAAGCAACGAGTCACCAAATATATCAATAGTAGCTGGCTTTATTTAGTTAACACATTAATCATCCTGGCGATAAGACTAAAGGCTCCCAGGTTAGTGCGACAACGATGGGGGCAAACATTGAGGTATAATGTACTGTACGCTTGTACATTATACCTCAATGGGGGCAAAACGTTCTTGTAATGGGATACCGCGGAGGCAAACGGGGAACCGTCAAATTTATTCGTCTGTCATTGTTATTGTATCTAATCTTCTCCAACCTTTTTTAAAGTCTAATGGCCATACTACAATAAGATAGACTAGTGTTTAACACTTGTCTAAAGATTAGTCAACCGATTTGAAATGTTGACACATCAGACATTCGAGACATATTATTAACAAACATTTCAAATTGGTTGGCTAATCATTAGTCAAGTTTTTAACACTAGTCTATCTTTTTGTAGTAAGTCCATATGTGTTTGATATTTAACGTAAAAACGGCACTTTTAAGAAGTTGTTTTAAACTAACGCCATCTGTTGAAATTTTTCTGAACAAACTCCCCATTGTTTTTATCTTAAGAATTCATCCCTAAGGTCATTTCGGGTACGAGAAACAAGATAGCTAAATTCCCGGCCCGCAAATGACAGTCATTCTGGATGTTTCCTACAAAGAATTAAGAGAGAAAACGGTTCACAAGACATATCTTAACATTCAGCTGTTAATTAAAGCAAGCAATAACAAGCCGACAACAATTCCTTGAGCATGAAATGACGGCTCTTAATTCCTTGACAATTTGTGTTGTCTTGGTACTAGTGATGTCAAAAACTTGAGTCTGTGAGTCGGATTTGGACTCAATTCTAATTACGAGACTCTACTCATAATCTCGTAAGAATTATAACATGATTTAAATCGAGACTGAAGATTAGCAAACCTATTTTAAATAGTATATGTCACCATTAGATACATGTAAACATTTCATTGTCACAATCTCAGAGATCCCGGGTTTGATTTCCGCTCGAGTCAATGTAGGAAACAAAGTTTTCTATTTTGTCTCAGATCTGAGTGTTGTAGTGCCGTTGTTGTTTGTGATTTTTATAACACAAGCATAGCGTAATTTTGTAGTTGTTTGATAGTAATGATTTTGTCTATTTACGTTGTACGTGTATATTAATTATACGGATAAAAACTTCTTTAAACTCATTGATCCTCGGAATCTTGGTTTAAATCATGTCTATATTTTTAGTTGTAAACGGTAGAGAATTTATTTTAACTTTACTGACTACGTTTAACGACCGAGTTTCCGAACACACTCGATCTCTACAGAGTGCTCGAGTCAAATTCAAGATTTTGTCCAGTATAAGTCACTTCGAGTACAGTTTTTAAACTCGATTTTTGATAAAATAAGGTAGGTTTACGACTTGAGTTATTTTAGATTCAAGTCCATGCTCCTTAGAGCATGACCTTAGTCTCGACTCGGTCTCGTCTGTGATTTTGGCCTCTGATGCGTGTGAAATTGAGTCCAGTTCATATGTGGACTCGAGGACTCCAACTGTTAACAACACTACTTGGCACTATTTGGCGGAAGGACAGAATAAATGACAATGAGACGTAGTTAGATGTTATTCCAATCATTTTGTGTAATTCAGGCAAAATTAGGAAACGTTTCTCGTAAAAGGTGATGGGGGCTTCCCATTGGAACACTTTCTGTCAACATTTTTTTCGACCTGCAGGGCTATCATGCGCAACACGATAAAATTTTGTCGTGGCACTTTATCGACTTTTGACGTAAATATGTCGTTTTGTCTTCGAGGATAACAAAGCAAAAACGTGTTATAACGTAAAAATAAGTGGCTATGATCAATGAGAGACCCCGACAAAATTATCGTCGAAGACAAGATTTAATTTTGTCCTGTCTATCGATAAAATAACCGATGCGCGCATGCTAGCCCTGCTAAAGGCGTGGTGGCGCTGTGAAGCTCATTGAATCTCAAGAGTCTAGGTTCGTTTCCTTGTTTGGTGAACAATTTGAATTTTCAAACATTTATTACCTACCTACCTTTGCTTATCCATTGGACTGCAAGAAAATATAAGTCTTTATTACTTTGTAAATTTTTGTTTTTTTTAGCAATTCCATGCAAGGTTTTATTGAAGATAAATAACACTTGAAAAAAATCATCGACCTCAGGTGGGACTCGAACCCACGTCCCATCGCACTCGCCCGGCTTGCGATGGGACGTGGGTTCGAGTCCCACCTGAGGTCAATGATTTTTTTTCAAGTGTTATTTTTCTTGATTACTCATTATTATATTATTTAAATGTTGAAATAGAGCACTGGAATTGGCCCATAGGATGCGTTCTGTCATTTGATTGACCTTGCGTTTTGTTAAATCAATTGCATTGACTTTGATTTATGTAAAATACGACCTTATTTAAAACGTCAAAGTCAAACTAAATCTGTACTAAAAGTAAATAAACACAACCAAGTAATAAATCGTAGTTTTGTTCTTGACAAGTAAATTCGTTTTAAACGATTTTCTTTAGTACATGTAACTTTCACAAGAAAGATCGTTCTTTGATCAACCGAAACAAATCTTATTTAATTCAATAGATGACTACAACCTAATTGGTATTCTGCGAACGAGTAACAAATTAGAATTCTATCTAAAGGTGGTCTGGCGATGTCAGCGACAAAGAACTAGCTCTTCTGGGGTTTATTCATTGACGAATTAATGAAATTAAAGGGAGGGTTTGAATCTTTGCTGAAAATTGTTATTTTTGGTTCTGAAATAAGGTTATTTTGACGACCTTTGAGTCTCGTGGTTTAAAGTTTGAAAGTTTAAGGTTCGAATCCCGAAGGTGCAAATTTCAATTGTGGTGTGAGCAGAAGCAGTCGTACCAAAGTATTGGTTGTTTCTTATTCTAATGTATGTTTATCCATTATCAAGTCGTTTAAGAATAAGAAGCTTTGCTTTGCCTGAAACTGCTTAATTGGTATTTTGGGTTTTTATATTTATTTTTGCTTATTCGATGGGCTATGTCGATTGACTTTAGTTTTCTGTCGGATTACCTCATTTCGGATCCGATCCCTCAGAGAAACTCCGAGCATAGCCCTTTCCATAGCTCGCTGAGCGACTTTAAATCTGTGGACCAGCCCTATCGTGAGTGTCCACGTTTCGGCTCCGTATGTCATGACGGGTAGGACGCACTGATTGAAAACTTTCGTCTTAAGACTTTGTGGAATGGGCGACGTAAATACTCGACGTAATTTCCCATATGCTGCCCAGCCCAGCTGTATTCTTCTACTGGCCTCTCTCTCGAAGTTGTTTCTGCCCAACTGCAAAATTAGCCCGAGGTAGACATATTCCTTAACAACCTCGAGATCACTGCCTTGCACTGCAATCGGTTCCGGAATGATGTGGTCGTTGAACATAACCTTGGTTTTGTCCAGGTTCATCCGCAGACCGATGCGTTGAGAAGAATCAGCAAGGCCGTTCAGCATGGATTGTAGATCCTGCAACGTTTCGGCCACGATGACGATGTCGTCCGCAAATCGCAAGTGTGAGATGTATTCACCGTTGATGTTGATGCCTTGTCCTTTCCAGTCCAGCATTTTAAACACATCCTCCAAGGCATTTGTGAACAATTTGGGGGATATAACATCCCCTTGTCTCACACCTCGATGTAAGGGGATATGTTTAGTTTGCTGGTTCTGTACTTGGACGGCCATTGTGGCTGCATTGTAGAGACACCTCAACACTTGGATATATCGCCAGTCGACTTGGCATCGCTGCAGGGATTCTAGAACAGCCCAGGTCTCGACAGAGTCAAACGCCTTCTCATAGTCCACAAATGCTAAGCACAGGGGTCGATTGTACTCTCCGGACTTCTGTATAATCTGCCGCATTGTGAAGATGTGGTCTATGGTGCCGTATCCTCCTCGAAACCCGGCCTGCTCTGGTGGTTGAAATTCGACATAGCCCATCGAATAAGCAAGCTGAAGTGGCAGTGGGCCGGCCATATTTGTCGCAGAACCGATAACCGCTGGGGTAAACGAGTTCTTGAGTGGAGACCGCGTTTTGGCAAGCGTAGTGTGGGACGCCCTCAGACTAGATGGAGTGACGATCTTCGCAAGGTTGCTGGCAGGAGCTGGATGAGAGTAGCCGTGGATCGTGCAGAGTGGCGTGCAATTGGAGAGGCCTATGTCCAGCAGTGGACTAGTGTGGGCTGATGATGTGATGATGTGATATTTATTTTAAGCTGACACCTAAGATACACAATAACATTTATTTGAGCGTAACTCCCAAACTTCACCAGACAAGTATGTTTATCCATTAATGGAATGGACTGAAAATGGGATGAGGCATTTTGGTATTTCAATATAGAGAACATTTCTATTTCTACGTCGAACCGACCGGGAATCAAGCCCGAGACCTTAGAAACGGCGACGCCAAACCCCGCGTGCTGGCCAGTTATACGGACTAAAAATACAATTTTATTTCTTACTGTTTTGAAACACGTTTATTAAAATATCATTTTTTATTATAACATCAAGCCCGATCTCGATTACCGTTGCCATGGTTAAATACCCCGTATAACAGCGATTAACAACTAACTTGATCAACTCAACGTCAGTGAATCGATTTAGTATCGAATTTTGATGCAATTTATGCACGATTCGTAGAATAACGGTACAAAGGACGTAGTTTACCTTGGCTGGCTTGCGAGTTAGTTTCAAGCTAATGCCGTTTGTCCTAGAACCAGAGAATACAGAATAATACCTGGGCCATAACCATGAACTCTTAAAACAATCTCAAAGTTGTCAAATCTGTCAATTTTGGTACGTCATTTCATACAAAATTTGACAGAAATGATAATGTTTGACAGATTTGTGATTGTTTTAACAGTTTATGGTTAGGGCCCTGCCCCCTAACCATGAACTCTAAAAACAATCTCAAAGTTGTCAAATCTGTCAATTTTGGTACGTCATTTCATACAAAATTTGACAGAAATGATAATGTTTGACAGATTTGTGATTGTTTTAACAGTTCATGGTTAGGGCCCTGGTATCTAGAAACTTTTATAAGATAGGAAACTTGCTTCGAAATCAAGATTGCTAGTGATTATTATCAATGATAATTTAAATATCTTCATAATTATAAAATCAATGAGCACACAATAGAGTCTGTTTAACGAAATGTGACACTGCCTATTTATTCCGAAAATGTATCTGGCAACACTAAACATAAAAGTGAAAAATATTTTAATTGTTTTTTTATTTATTAGTGAATTAAATATGACCCAGCATTGATAATTATCAAAGAAAATAATTATTTTGATAATTAGCAACTCTGTTCGAAATAGAATTAAGAATCAATATGGTGTAGTAGATGTAGGTAATTCACCTTGATCGGGTTCGATTCCCGATTCCGTTTGGGTCAATTCAGAAAATGATCCTATCTATATTGGCTTGGGTCTGGGTGCTCTGGGACGTTCTACAAACACATTGACTGATTTATCGTAACACAAGTATAATAATTCCTTCGAAAACATGACAGCCTGTCGATTCTCTAACAAAACCGCGATCACCTCGACGTCACTTCACTAATCGACTATTATAAATGTGAACCAACTCTGTAACAAAATAGAGTTTATGTTTGTTTGTACTGCTTAGTCACTTTAACACTGAAGTCAGTCATCGACAATAGTAATTTGAACCCACTTTTTAGCGGAATAGAAGCTATGTTTGTTTGTATCGCGTAGGTGATATTTAATGCGAGCGAGTTACCTTGCGTTTTTTTTTATAAAATCAGCCCCCAGTGTGCCTAGTGCGAATACCACAAAACAACCAAGTCCCTTATATCAATCGAAAGGTAATACAAATAACATATTAACTTTTCGATCAAAGTAAGTGACGTGATTTATTTGTGGCACTCGCACTAGGCCCTCAGTTCTTGTGTCTATTTATTTAATATTACAACTTATAAAAAAAATCGGCCAAGTGCGAGTCGGACTTCACGAAGGGTTCCGTACCATTATCTATAAAAACAGCAAAAAATCATGTTTGTTGTATGGGAGCCCCCTTAAATATTTATCGTATTATGTTTTTCAGTATTTCTTGTTATAGTGGCAACAGAAATACATCATATGTGAAAATGTTAACTCTATCTATCACGGTTCATAAGATACAGCCTGGTGACAGACGGACAGACGGATACACGGACAGACGGACAGACGGACAGACGGACATACGGACATACAGACAGACAGACGGACAGCGAAGCCTAAGTAATAGGGTCCAGTCTTACCCTTTGGGTACGGAACCCTAAAAAACAAATACAACACAAAAAAGGCGCCTAAATTCAGTTTCCATACTAATTCTATGCAGCAAAAACGTATCCTTAGATCCTTGTAATGTTTAACGTACTACCAAATAAACAGACAGGTTTCTTATCAAAACATCTGCTTGCATTTCCTGTACTTATCACTAGCTTTGAAAGCTTTTGACACTGTAAAAAGCTATCTATTCCTTTGCTAATAAAATCCAAAGTTGCATACCAAGTTTTCGTCATAGAAGCGTCGTATCTTACTAAAATTAAAACTAGAGAATAGTCTTTATTGTAAGTGCAATAAATGTTAGAATCGCATATCCTGGTAATGGTAGATGAAAAAGCTAATAAAATTGACGTTCACTGGTGTATGCTCTGTGGATTAGATATAAGGCTATTCAATATTGACGTAGCCTGAGAAAAAGTGGATTAACAAATATGAATTGACAGGATGAGATTAGTATCAAGATCAACGCTTTTGTCAGACAGGAATAATTATTAGTATTATAGTTAATTGGGCCATTTTCAATTTGATAGTACCTATGCTCTTGCAATAAGCTGGTTTTTCACTGTGGGATATAACAATTTTGTGATTATACTTCCTTACATGTTATGAATTACAATAAGTGTATTCCTCGGCGTATAAGCCTTGTGGAAAAGTTAATTTTCAAAATTGCCCCTCTCGGGAGCCTAAATGACGACCTCCGTAGCCGAGAGGCGATCACGCCGGACTTAAGATGGCGCCGCCATCTCTGAGGTTCCGGGTTCGATCCCCGGTCGGGTTAATGTAGAAAACGAACTTTTCTAGATTGGATCGGATCTGGGTGTTGTGGTACCGTCGTTGTTTCTGATTTCTATAACACAAGTGCTTTTCCTTAGGATCAGAGCAATGTATGTGATGTTGTCCAATATTTAAAAAACTAAAAAAAAACTCGCCAGGGCGAGTCGCACCCTACACTAAGCATCGTCGCCTTTGTTAAGAAACAATTATAATATATTTGACATTTAATAACATAAATTAAAAACATATTTCTCCGACTACACTGCGCTATTTGAAACGAAAATTTAATAAAATTAAATAAAACCAGTCTAATATAAGGTAAGACTTAAATGTTGAATTATTTCGACCCTTAATAGACTTAAAGCCGAAAAGAATCCTTTTTATCTGACCTGGCAAAGTTCTAACATACTCTAACACAACAGCAGTGCTTTTAGTAGGCCCACAATCTGTCTACTTTAAATAATAAATATTAGACAACATCACATACATTGCTCTGACTCCTAAGGTAAGTAGCTAAAGCACTTGTGTTATAGAAATCAGAAATAACAACGGTACCAACTTTGGTTTTACTACCAAAACTTTTTCATTGTTGGAGATTGCAACTAAATTCTCTGCCTCCTTCTGGTTATGTTCCCACATGGTGGTGGGATCTAAAAAAAATTTTGACGTGATAACGTCTTATAAATCGATGAACGCCGGCTTCACGCACGAAAAAGTGTCACGTTCCGCCTGAGCCGGGTGTGCAGGCGAGAGGGCGAAACAAACGATAGAGAGGCATGATCGGCCTAACTAAGCGTTCGGCTTGTGACGCATCTATCTCTTTTGACGTTATCACGTAAAATTATCGTCCGTAACCCGACGTTACAGTCAACTATTTTTTTTCTCAACTTCGCTCCGTCCGCGACATCGTCTTTGAAAACCTTGCACTCCCTCATATCCTTTAGTCTTACTTTTTCTCATCTGATCTTAGGCCTTCCTCTGGATTCTGGATTGGATGGATTAGAACGAAATTGATTAGTAAAAGTGAACGATGACCTTCTTCTTCTTTGCAGAATAAACCTACTGAATGGTTACTTGTTGTCGATCTAACATACCTTAAATTGGAAGTAATTTAATTTCCCAGTCGTCACTAAATCAGGTTTAATTGTGAGTTGTCTTGTCTGCGTAAAAGAGAGGAGAGAGTGAATTTAGAACGTTGAAAAAGGACAGAAGCATCGAAATTTAGAAGATTTAGAACTTTTGAAGAGTTGATTACCTAGGGCGAATTCCTATTTAACACATTAAGTATTTAATACGAGCTGTTGCTCGCGGCTTCATTCGCGTGATCTTCACGTCAATTCAGAAATTTCCTCGACCTACAAAAATTTGATCGCAAGCGAATCAGTGATTTAAGAACGCATTTTTTCTTTTAAAATTTATTTTTCAAGTGTATAGAATTGACCGACTTATTGCATTAAACACTCGCACTTTATTAAAAACAGATGGCGCTACTTGTGTGTTATTTTGCGGTGATGCGTCTTTTTAAATATGGAAAATAAAATAACAGAGTGCACAATAAACTAAGCGCTTTTACACGTCCCAATATTTTTTTCCCTACCACTATTTCGGGACAATTTTGGGCTAGCGCCGTGATATTTATGGGACAATACAGATCCTCTCGCTCTAATATTATTATTTATTAAAGGTATTAAAAAAAGGGTAATCAAAGTTAACCATTTTTGTTAAGGATGCTACGGTAGGTAAATATAATCGTAAAACCATCAGAGTACCTATAGAATAGATAGTTAAATAAACAACAGTTAAAACCTTTCAAGACGTAATCCTAAGCTTAATTAATAATACAATAAATCGTCGATAAGTACGCACGCACTTGGCCATATTTTTAATTTGCTAAAAGGTTAGCTTCTATCATAAATGATCTGGTTCTCAAAATATTATATACTTATTATTATATTCTATACTTTACAAGAGAAACACTATATTCCAGATACTGTTTTGCACCATAGTTAACGTTAACAAGTTTCACAGATCTTTTTGCGGGTTCCCGAAGTTCTGTCCACTACTTATAGTGTTGCCCAAATGTACATGTATATCGATATTGTAAAATATTCAGTATAACTTTCGGTTCTGGTCCACTTGTCTTAAGATTTTTTGGCAATTTTCAGAATTAGAGTAACCAGTCCTGAGTTGCTGCATTCGTTATCATGGTATTCATGGTCAAGCTTACCCCGTTAAAGCCAGGTACAAAGTGCTAGGCTGCAAAATACACAACTACCAGTATCTTGTATATTAGGCATCGCCCAAAAATCTTTGTTGAAATCAATATAAAATAAATAAATTTACGGTATCCAGGTTCATGGTCAATCATACCCCGATTAAAAGAGTACAAAGCGACTGTAGCAAATGTTAGATATGTTTGTCTGCCAATAACATCCACCTGCAAAGACTTCACTTTATTCGTGATTACGGCGCTTGTTCCGAAACTTTATAATTTCATTTAAAAAGTACAGGGTAATCCAAATTCTGACTTAGTTACTTCCGATGTTTATGACCATGAAAGTTGAAATTCAAATAATTATTTGCATTTCTCAATAAATAATTTGGTTAGATGGTAGGTAGGTACAGCAGACTAGATGTAAGTACTTACATATGACTACAGACAAACTTATATTATCGATAAAAATACTAAACGCGGGCGGGCATCTCTAGTTAACCGGTCGGTGTGGTGTTCCTAAGTTTTTGTTTCAAAGACGTCTAACTAAACTAGTAACGGATATTGTAATAGGGGTGATATTTTACCCTCGTATTTTATGGAAGGAACTTGATAAAGATGTTTTACTTTAGCCGGCGGATAATGAAGATTTCTTGTAGCAGAACTAAAACAATATAGCGTACAATGAAACACTAAATTCACATTGTCATCGAGAAAGTAAGTACTATGTGACTAAAACAATGTAATATATTGTTCTAGGAGTGTCTCCCATCCCATTATACAAGATAATCGAGACATTTTTTTTTAAAATTGACCCTATCCTGCAATCTGCAATCGAATACCTTGTGTTCAAGGCTTATCTAGCTGCGCTTCTATGTCAGGTTCTCCGTTCTCGGTTTTATTGACGAAGTGTTACTCAAATTTAAAGTCCATATAATTAATAAACCAGCCAAGTGCGAGTCGGACTCGCGCACGAAGGGTTCCGTACCATTATCTATAAAACGGCAAAAAAAATATTTTTTTGTATGGGAGACCCCTTATAGTATATTTATTATATTCTGTTTTTTAGTATTTGTTGTTATAGGGGCAACAGAAACATCATCTGTGAAAATTTCAACGCTTACTATCACGGTTCATGAGCTACAGCCTGCCAGCCAGCCAGCCAGCCAGACGGACGGACAGACAGACGGACAGTGGAGCCTTAGTAATAGGGTACCGTTTTACCTTTTGGGTACGGAACCCTAAAAATATGAAAATATGATGAAAAAATATGATTTACAAAATATATTCGCTGTCATTATATTTTTTATGATCAATAAACTTTTAATAGTTTTGGTGCTATATTCTGATATATTAGCGATTATGTTAATTAATTATAATTTTATGTATTTTGAACAGTACAAAACATAAATAAAACTCATTTCTCTATTAGGTAGTAGGACGGTAGTAACGACATGTGTGTTGTGTTTAATAAATCTTCTTTCATCTCGACACAACTATATTATAGATTTCTATTATGGATTCTGGGATATAATACTCGGAAGTTACCATACAATATTTACTAGTCGCATGTTTTATCGCTAAACTCTTGGCTCTTGCACCGATTTCGTAAAACTAAAAGAATTGATTACGTTTCGTTCCAACATCTTCGGATACGTGTTGAAATTGACATTCCTTTGTAAGTATTTCGTTTGGAATGCTACTGGATTTTGGGGTTAATAATTTTTGGTAGGTACTTCGGCTGAAGTGGCAGTGGGCGGGGCACATAGCACGTAGAACTGACGGCCGATGGGGCAGAAAGGTTCTGGAATGGAGGCCACGTACCGGCAAGCGCAGCGTAGGACGCCCACCCACAAGGTGGGCAGACGACCTGGTAAAGGTTGCAGGACGACGCTGGATGCAGGCCGCTTCCAATCGGCCGATCTGGAAGTCACTGGGGGAGGCCTATGTTCAGCAGTGGACGTCATGTGGCTGAAATGATGATGATGAGGTACTTCGGTAAAAATATAATCCTTACCTACGAAGTTTCTCCACGTTTCATTACACATTGGAAGTATATTTTTTTTCTGAAATATATCATTATAAAGTTGAAGAGATGTTACCGTTAAGACGAAGGACTTCATTGATAATGTGTGACGAACTTATTTCTGTGATAAAAGTACGCATTTTAAGACCTGTCAAAAGTACGGTGTTGTCTGAATAATTCTATGTCTAAACACCGAATTCAAAGAAAAACAAACAACTGATAAATTCAATCGTCGTAAAAATAAAACCACAAGTAATAAGGTAAGTTTAGTAATATTGAGGTTTGTTTTTGAACTACAAAATTATTTATAATGTAAAATAAAAACCTATAACAGTTCTGCTACTAGATTCTAACCACTTCTATTTGGTCACTTTTTATCTCTTTATTATACTTACTCATATAAAAAATAGACACAATTATAAAATTCACAGTGCATTTTTAAAAATCAAGAAACTAAAATTTAATAAACGTACCATATCCAGAGCTTACCAGCTGGTCTCAAAAATAAATATCACGGAAATATGTAACAGATTTAGATGAGGTCACTAAACTGATACTGCATACCGTGAAATAAGACACAATGATGTCATTTATACTTATTTAAATTCTTCATGCTCACCTTAACATAACAACTTACCTCCCGATTTCCGATCAGCCAACCTTAAAAGTTACTGCCTTGCAAAAATTTTAACGCACAACCGAACGTATTGAATGGGCAATATTGTAACATTGTTAAATGAGCCACACCTTTTGATGTAATGCGATTTGGCAGGGTTCACTGGAGATGGTCACTTCCTGGCCGATTGTGAGGTATTCGGAATACGGTCGGTTCTTAATCGATAATTCGATTATACGATTCCCCGGTACCGATGGTGAGCGCTGAGGCAAAGAGTTGGATCGCTTTGCGCATCTTACAAGATCTTTAAAGACGCATGGGCGCGGAGCTAACAACCAATCACAGTCGCGTGTGCAGGCGCGTCGCACTACTAGCCAATCACGTGATCGTAATGGTCGTCTTGCATCTTTCGCCCAGCGCATGAAATTCGTGCCGCTATAAGTTGTACATCGATGTTATTTTAGTAATGTTAGTGCACCAGACAACACTCCTACAGTTATGATCTCGAAGTAAAATCTTGTGTTACGAGAGACCAGGCGGTGTTTTTTGCCAGTGGCTTTTTCCAGCACAACTAGACTCGAACCAATTTATCAGAACTGAAAATTAAAAATCGAAATCGGGACCCCTAGCATTCAACTGTTTTTTTCTCGTGGGAGTTCCACGGCGCGGCGTTGACTCTTCATGCATTCGGATAGGCGCAAGTGCGGTAATACACGGTCGGATACAGTTCACTTTCACTAAGGAAATTTTATGGGTTCCGTACCCAAATGGTAAAACGGGACCCTATTACTAAGACACCGCTGTCCGTCTGTCTGTCTGTTTGTCTGTCTGTCCATCTGTCACGAGGCTGTATTTTATGAACTGTGATAGTTAGACAGTTGCAATTTTCACAAATGGTGAATTTCTGTTGTCGCTATAACAAAAAGTACTATAAACCGGAATAAAATAATGCCACTGTGCTAGCAAGCTATGTTTGTCTGTAAATCTGTTGAACAAACTGACTTGTAACCTTTTACAATGTTATTTAAGCTAGAATTATTCTATCAACAGTAGATAAACCTAATAAATAAAATAAAATAAATATTTAAGGGGGCTCCCATACAACAAACGTGTTTTTTGTGCCGGTTTTTTTGTTATTATCATGATAATTCTCATTGTTAATTTATCCTTTCGGTTTTTAACCTATTTCTTAATAACTTGAAACTTTGGAAGTATGTGCCATTCGCAGCACAATTATTAAACATCATCGTGTTGATCTGACAATGGAGCCAGGAATTGGATTCAATTGTGGAACTCTTCAATCGCTGACGAACGAACGACAAGAGTGCATGGACTTAATAACCTGCCCAGCTCGCACTTACACTATCTTGTAATTGTATTTCCTGTAATAGAATCAGGCTGACAAAGGTGACTGAGTTAGTTGCGTCGCTTCTTCTCACACCAGCGGATATGTAGTCCCGAAGCGGTGGTAGGGAAAAAAAATGGGACTTGTAAAAGTGCCATTGAATAGAATAGAATAGAAAATCATTTATTAGGTACAAGACATACATTTAAATAAACAATCTTATAATAAAACTTATAGAATAAGTCGCGTGTACCAGCGGATACCATTTGGATACCCGACTCTACAGTCGGGTATCCAAATGGTATCCGCTCAGTATGAGGTCGTGGTCAGCAGAGAGCACGTCGCGACCACTGGTATTCTGCGGATGCCAGCTGAGATGAGATGAGGGCGCTGCCCCCGAGATGTATTTACATGATACTTGCATTATACAAACAGTATAGGTACACAAACAATGAAACAAATGTAACAACAATAAATTAAATTAAAACCGGTGTTACATGGTATTTTACTACGTATTTTACATGGTATTTTGGTAGGACTATGCAATTAATATTTTGAAATTTTTAACTTTAAAAAAAATATATATATAACATTTTTATTAGAAGTTTTCGGGTAAGATTATAATATTGGCTGGTGATAATCTAGTGATTATTATGGTCAAGATATTTTTTGCAAATGTAAAAGATACTTATTATAATATATTGTTTTAAACTTTCATGGTCACTAACATTAGAATAGTCAGTTACTCCGTGATCATGGCGCTTGCAACAGTGCCGAAATATCGGGAACTCAAAAATAAGGTACATGGTAGCAATCCCGTAACAAACTATTCTTATTATAGTTGTTCCTAAATGAATTTAATGTTTGACACCTTTTTATAGGTGGAGGTATGTTATTCCAGCATTTCGTGGCAGAATAGCGAAAACTACCACGAAATGCTGCAATATTGTGACTCGGACATCCAAGACGCACTGTAGACCTCACACTTCGGTGAGAAAACAAAAGTTGTCAAATAAGTAGGGTGGTGTTTTATTTTGTAAAACACCATACAGTAAACACGCAAAATGAAGTGCACGTCTGGATTTCATGTTTAAAAGATTTCCTTGATTTAAAAACGGTGTAAAGTGTGCGCGACGAGGGATAGAGTAGCAAAATCGGGCACAGGCATTCTGGACTCACTGTATAACTTTTTTGGTGTAGCCATAGATGCATTCACCTATAACGGTATCAGCGTAATTAAGTTTTGATAATACTAAGGTTTCACAAAGTTTAACTCTTATGTCGACATTTAAGTAGTAGCGCACTTGGTACGCAACTACTTAAATGTCGACATAAGAGTTAAACTTTGTGATAATAACAATTTCTCACAGTTTCCAGAACGTGGTTATGAAACCTAAGCCTGTTGTCCATAAGGACCCCAAGGTTTTGGGCTTCAGTAACCTGATCAATAGCAGTATTATTAATTGTGACATTAGGATTAAAATTATTAATGGAATGTATTTGGACATTAGAACCAAGTATTATAAATTTAGATTTAAGCGGATTTAGAACCAAGCAATTTCTATTAGCCCATGCATTAATACTACTTAGGTCTTCATTGATTCTGCTAACAGCAGTAAGGGTTTCTTGTGGTTTGATGGACATATAGATTTGTAAATCGTCTGCATAAATATGATATTTCCAGTTTGTGATGCTATTAATTAAATCAGCACTATATAAAACAAAAAGAATTGGACCCAATATAGATCCTTGCGGTACACCTCTATTTAATAACATAGGGCTTGAAACAGATCGTATCCCGCTATCATCAACAACCTCTACGCGTTGCGATCGCCCGGTTAGATAACTGGAGAACCATCGTAATGTGTTATCATTGAAGCCGTAAAATGACATTTTAGACAAAAGAAGATTATGGTTTATTGTGTCAAATGCACGAGAAAAATCAAGAAGAGCTAAAATGGACCCACATCCCATGTCTTGCCCCGATAAAATATCATCAACTACGTCTAACAGGGCGGTGGCTGTGCTGCGGCCAGCTCGAAATCCAGATTGTTTCCTAGGAAATATATTGTTATCAGTCAAAAATACAGTTAACAGTTGGCAAACAACTTTTTCAATGATTTTTGACCAATTTGCAGAAATAATGACTTTGACTTTGCCCAATCTTAACGCGTTAGAGATTTAAAACTAGGTAATTGGTAAAATAGGCACTGTACACTATTTACTTATACCATTTACTATTACCGATAGCTGAGTAGTACGGGAATACATTCCATTACTGATGATGATTTCTTTGAGAAATACTCTAATTAAAGTTTACTGAATTTGTAACATTTTTTCACTACCTTGGCAGAACTGTTTGGATTTGGATCTCTGTATAGACAGCGGATGATAACCATAACCATATCACAAAGTATACTTGTAATGGATACCTACCTGTTTTGTTTTTGATCTGGCTTTAGAAAGTGTTTAGCTACAATCACTTTTCATTTAATTTTAATTTATCATAATTTCTATTTTTCTAATTGTGTGTCATTTGTTATACATATTATCTCTATAAGTGTAGACTTATAAATGACTTCCAATGTTTTAATTTGTATGTACTATTAAAATTGTAATAGTCGATAGTCTTCCTAAAACCAATAAATAAATTACGAGTTATAAAAGCCGGCAACCGCGTTAATTATTACATAATTTGTTTACAAATAGCCAATTAAAAACAAACTGAATGAACGCAATTACAGTTAATTCGAGCACTTTTTAACTTTTAACTACAAAGTCTCGGTTTATAGACTGTTTCATGACAGCTTACAAACCAGCTCACTTAACTACTAGAAGTAGTAAACGAAAGTATCAACTCTCGTAAAACACTAAGTTGCCATTTTATATTTGAAATTGACGTTTAATTCAAACCTGGGCGGTAACCACGAACTCTTAAAACAATCTCAAATCTGTCAAACATTATCATTTCTGTCGAATTTTGTATGAAATGACGAACCAAAATTGACAGATTTGACAACTTTGAGATTCTTTTAAGAGTTCATGGTTATGGCCCTGAAATCTTATTACTATAATATCTATTAACTGTCCTCTACCTGAAGGTTGTCTGGGAGAGATCGCTTCTAGCGAATAAATTGAGACCGCATAAATTGTACCGTTTTATATGTATTTTTTCTTTGTACTGTTTGTTTTGTGTGGTGTGCAATATAGAGTATCTATGTAGGTAAATTGTTAAAGCTTATAGAATTTTAACTCGTATACGAAATGACACGAATATCTCTGGATTTCTAATTTAAAAGTAATTTTATTTCTATCGGTACCAAAATACGTTTCAACTTAATTTTGGCTCAAAAATGTTGCACTTATTAAACCAAACTACTAACGAAGTTTGTTGAGCGAGCATTCGGTGTGCGAATATTCAACCGGCGAGCAACTTTTTTACAAACCGCGGGTATCGATGGTGCCTTGACAATGACAGTGTCTTTGCCTATATGCCTTGTTAATCCCTTTTTTACAGGATCCCGTTTTTTACCGTGTTTTTCCTTCTGTTTGTTAGCTTTTTTCTACATATAAAATCCTTTTCTTCTTAAATTCTGTGAACTAAAGTAATTAAATTTACATTTTATACATTCCGACGCCGTCGTGTAACCAACAAAAGCTCGATATCGCTGAAAAAACAAATAAATTAAAACAGTACGGTCAGCAAATTAGCTGTAGTAGAGCATTATTCCTATCGAATGTTCGATTTGCGTGCGTACGTATCATTTGAAACCTGTTCTGCTATCGCTACATGGGCCGCTTTATGTAGCAGTGAACTAAGAACTGAATGATTAATTTGTAAAACGTAAATTATGAGCAGAATTTACTAGTGTAGTGTGTAAGTTAGTTAATTTTCTGTTATTAATTAGTCGGGCTTGTAAACAGATCGCTTATTTATCGTACAATTTACAAGTTGTATTCGAAATGGCGAACATTTCCACGTTCGGTGATCAATAGTGTAATGTCAACTCTTTTGTTTGCGTACATATGAGTACATGATATAATTTAAAATCTTATTCACCTTAAATAAGGCCACACGAGCGTCTTTCGAGCGTCGTCGTCCCTGCAGTGTCCAATCAGCGTTAAATAAATGATCACGGGTGGACTCCTCTATGGTCCTTTTTAGTCCGGTTTAAATGTCCCGTCTCCTCTCCGCTTTGTTAAAATTACGAAATCCGTTGTCTTGTTAGCTGCAAAATTTTTGTGTCTTTATGATCTAAAAACAAAACTTCAGGGTCCAGGTATATTATTTAGGTACAATTGGTTTAATGTAGTTTTCATAGTTTTTAAATTATTTTAGAATAAAAAGTAATGCAATAAGAAAGTTTAAAATGTTATACAAATATTTTTATTGCCGCAGTCTCGTAAAAATTCGCCTTAAAAGAACGAAAACCTATTAAGTATTAGGTTATGCGAGCTAGATCTCACTCACACCCGAGCCAGATTTATACCGCAACAATAAAACAATTAACCAAATTTTAATTCACAGTCCACAAAGGAGCGTTTATTTATATAAACTCCCTCTGCTGTTGATTATACTTAGGTATACTTTGTATTTCGTATTCTGTCCTCGATAGGGACATTATCTATCCCAGGGGACCTTGAAAACAGGGATATTTATAATGCTCATTACCCTGCCCGTAACTTAGCGTTGTTGGCGCCCTCTTGTGTACAGGGATGAATATATTATATTGTTATTACTTTATGCTGCAAGATGTTGTTTTTGTGTTACAACATTTTTATAGGCTTAAAGGGGTATGAGTATTTCTTTTTTTATTGGCAAAGAGAACTCAACATTATTTTATGAAGTAGGTATCTTACTAACCACAGTTAGTAAAGTTACCTTGGTGCTATTTATTCAAAGTGTTAAAGGAATTAGAGGTTTGAAATAAAATTAATCCAAAATATTTAATCATTGACAGCTCTTTATGGGTCCTGAAACTCTTACAATTTTTAAACTTACGTTTGTAAAATCATGATATTTAATTATAAAAATCCGTTCGCCAAGCGCTCAACTGATAAATCAGGAACCGAGTAAACACATTCCCTTGAGATCGTTCATTTATGTCTAAAGTCCAGGATGAAGTGACGCCGAAATCTTGTTTTTTCATTTAATACACCAGGAAATTCCATGCTGAATTTAAAAACATAACAATTTTATAATAATAATAAAATATAAATTGGTGACTTGGCGGTTCAAGTCGACCATTGTAGATCGTTATCTTGGAAATATCAACAATACAAATAAAACTATGGTCCAAATAAAGCGGTAGTAAAGTCATGGTTTTATCAAAATGGAGTTTAGTCAGTAGACTCACTTAGTTCCAAATTCTTAACGTTAATTTAAAACCATCTTTGCCGCCGCCGCCGTCATTCTTAACTTAACACCGTCTCGCGAAGCAAGTGCTCGCAGTGAGTAGGCATGGTGTGAATCGAAACGGATGAGATAAATAAACTTTTTGTTAATGCTACTCGGACGCATCGGCCGATGAAGTGGAAGAGAGATAGATGCGTCAACGATCGGCCTAAGAAGGCTTAGGCCGATCGTGCCTTTCTATCGCTTGTTCCGCGCTCTCGCTCGCACGCGGAACGTGTCATTTTTTCGTGCGTGCAGCGGGTCATCGATTTATAAAACATTATCACGTCAAAACACCGTCAACCTTGATAATAATTAAGAGTAGTACTAGGGCCAGGAGTTTTACTACGAAAGTGTTTCGTTCGTTCGGAATTTCGGATGTACTAAAATAGCCATTTACTCGAATCAAAACTTTGACAATTTATGAACAATTGAAAACGTTCGGGGTTTTTACACTGCTAGTTTGAGTTGGTCATATTTTGTCGAAGGAGATGGTAATTTCAATTTGTTAGGTTTATACGTACAAACGAATGATACATTTTCGTATTAGGCCTTTTAATCCGGTGCCGTGAAAATATAATTAAAGAATTCAGCTGTAGTTGGGTGAACCTTCTTTTTGTATCCTCTGTGTGGTTTCGTTCCATCCGTCAAAAGATCTTTTATTTGCATCGTAAACCATTTTCATATGTTTCTGTCTTAAATAATTCTATGAAATTACTTGGCAGAATAAATTGCGATCTGCATTCGGTCTAATTAATTTGAATATTAAATTGGCAAATATTCATTTTGTCTAGACGTGTGTTTTTATTAAATTAAATGATAAAACCGAGTTAGCACTCAGCTCAGTTTTGTACTATAAAGTTTGATGCATGAAAATATTTTGCAGTCCCCACTTCTGTAGTAAAATTCAGTGTATTTTGTTTTGTCACAAACAGAAAAGGCGTACAATAAAGTTATTCCTGTCGGCTAAGACTTATTAAAAAGTTATAATATACATTTGAAGAAAAAAAAACCGGCCAACTGCGAGTCGGACTCGCGCACGAAGGGTTCCGTAACATTATCTACAAAAACGGCAAAAAAAATCACATTTGTTGTATGGGAGCCCCCTTAAATATTTATTGTATACTGTTTTTTAGTATTTGTTGTTATAGTGGCAACAGAAATACATCTGTGAAAATTTCAACTCTCTAACTATCACGGTTCATGAGATCAGCCTGGTGACAGACGGACGGACAGACAGACAGACGGACAGCGGAGCCTTAGTACCTAATAGAGTCCCGTTTTACCCTTTGGGTACGGAATCCTAACTAACTGAAACAGTAGTTTTTTTTTTTAAAAGCACCTAAAATGGTAAGCTTAGTTCTTTATCCTTATTTCAAGATAAAAATTTACTAATATAAAAATGGCTTCCTATCGCATAATGCTATCCACCTTAGCGTGTGGTGCGTCTAATCACTGAATGCATTAAACACCGTCACTAATACATTTCCTATGGAAATTATTTCGGGCTGATAATCAGTCTTATTAGTGTTTTTGATTAATATCATTCATTGAGTGGAGACTACGCCTTGGTAAACGTAGTGTGGGACGCCCCCAGCTCGATGGACTGGCTCGGTGGCTGGTTGAAATAAGCGGAAAATTGTGCTCTTTGGCGCTCTTTGGGGGAGGCTTACGTCCAGCAGTGGACTGCAATATGCTGACATGATGATCTTACTAAGCTTTTATGACTAGGTCGGACACTCGTTGACAGTCTTGGACTAGTGGTTTATGGTCCGGAGTTCGGACTACGAAGTCGCGGGTTTGAATTCAAAATCAAATTACCACAGGTTGCTAGTGAACTTTAGCATTATAGAAATTTAAAAATTTAAAGCTAAATATACTATTAAAGACTATTTACAATGTTTTAACGGTTTTTATCAAGAAACCTTTTTTTGTGGGTTCTTCTCCCAGTAAGCCCAAACTGCAAGAAGAATCTGGTGTCATTGATTTGACTGTCATCTTTTTTTCTTTTTTATTTAACTATCGGACAACATCGCATTTATACATTGCTCGGATCCTAAGGTAGCTAAAGCACTTGAGTTATAGAAATAAAAAACATCGATGGTACCACAACACCCAGACCCCAGACAATAGAGAAAAGTTCGTTTTCGACATTGACCCGACCGGCAATCGAACCCGGGATCTTAGAGATGGCGACGCCAAGTTCGACGTGCTCGCCTCAGGCCACGGAGGTCATCTTAACTGTAGACATAGCTTTGATTGACCAATTTATGACAATAATGATGATAAATTAATTACTTTCTGATATAACAGTTCCTTGTAAGCGACCCGATTTAGTTCTTGGGTGTAATATAGATTAATGAATCAATAATAATGATTGACCTAGTATTTGCATGTCTAGAATTAATCACTCAGTTTTTAATATTGGTTTGACGTTCTGATCGATCTAGCTGATAGCATTTTTCTATGGAAACGTCCTTTTCTGATCACGATAAGTTTGGTCGTTTGTCTGACAAAATGGCGGTTCGAGTTTATGACTGGGTGTACTTAATTGGTATTTCAATTGTCCGGGAAATTACTGACTCGCAATAGATTAAACTTAGTTATGCTTGCGGCTCTGCATTCATGGAAACAGATTTGTTATACGGAACATAGAAATAGATGGTACGTTATGTACAAGCTTTCTAAGGTCATCGGTCTATCGATTTTGGGGGCGTCCTACACTACATTAGCCGCGGCATGGTCTCCACTCGAGAACTCGTTTACTCCACTTTAATTGACTTTGGGAATTTGGCCGGCCTACTGCCACAGCTTGATACATTTTTGGACCATGTCCATTACTTTGGTCTTCTGCTAGATTCGTTTTATCCCTTATATTACCGAGATTAAGCATTAACTTTTCTTTAGCTCGCTAAATGATACGAACTTCGAAAGATGACTGGCATTTGCTCGAATCTCAATGCTCGAAATTCTACAACGCCCTTGAGCCCCAACGAACAGTCGACTTAAAGAGGCTTGTATGTATAGTGATGATTTACTAGATTGGAAAATACCTTATTCTAAAGTATTCAGAATTAAGCCAAAAGGGATGAATAAACATCCCACGGGAGCACCTACACCTGTGCCTTGCGAAGCTGTGGGCTTGCTCACCCAACTTTTCGAAACTATGTTGCCATTTAAGTTTACATCACTTCTAAAGGCGTCTAATCTTACAAAACCGGTGATTTCCCCGAAACTTCCTAATTAACAAAAATAGAAACAATGGCTACACTCGGGAAGTGTGAAACACATTATGTTTTACGGCGGGCATACATTCTTTTCCTCCGAGGGAACGTGACCTCATTCCGATGAATTACTAACAACTGCAAGTACAGTCGGCGGAGTGTTTTTTGCTTTATTTTCTAGGAAATGGGTTTCACCTGACGAAATGCTAATGGAGACTCGAAGTTAGATGGACTGCCATTGAAGTCTAGCTATACAGGGTTACAGGAAAAGTGCCGACTTTTCAAGAGCGACGTGGAAACAAAAGTATGTGACCTCGTAGATATTGACGATTTGTAAATTAAGTTTTTCCGTATATGCCTTGCAAAAGGTCGTAGTAACATTACAAAATAACATTCTGTTTTATACTTGGAAGAGATGGTAAACATCTTTAAGAGCTTGATTCTTGTAATAGACGAACTGTATATCTACAAGCTTATACGGTACCCTCAGTGCGCGAGTCTGACTCCCAATAAGCCGGTTTTCCGGATCTAATCCGGCATTGACCTCTTTCATAACTGAGATACAGATTTCCCTCTATGACCCCGACAAAGCTGTTACTCCTCTAGCGGTGTAATTACGCACTCTTGGTTTCAGACCGGAACTGTGCGGATACTGTGCACTTTGCATTACAAGTGGTTGGGTAGAATGAAGCTGAGTCCTACAGAGAGAGTGTTTGATTCTCGTTAAAACAACATATTGTTTGACTCTCGTCTTACTAGAGTTTTAGAACTTTTCATAATTAAAAGTATGAGATGAGAAACTTAATGCCATTGTCTCGTACTTACTATGTAGATCATCATCATCATCATCATCACCAGCCTATATCAGTCCACTGCTGGACACAGGCCTCTCCAAAAGGAGGATTACTATTTAGTACTATGTATATTTTATTTCTTTATTTTATTTGGCATATACGATATTTGACAATCTATGGTAAGCAATACAAATGAATAGTTAGTAATTTATAAACCGTAAAAACCGAATTTCGTATTATTTTAAACAATTTAAATACTTATTCCATACGACGCAATAAATAAATGAGTATATAATACTTAAGCCAATATCATTTTACCAATTTCATAATAAATTGTGTGTGTATGTTGTGTTTTCATAATGAAAAAAAAACATTCAGTCGAATTGAGAATCTCCTCTTTTTGAAGTCACTTTATAAATGCTGTTAAGTAAATCGCAAGATCTAAAATAAAATTAATTAAACGAACATGCCAAAAGATCTGCCTACGCCATTTCTAGATAACCTACTCTTGTAAAAATCTATGACACATATAAACTATTTTCCTCGCCTTTTCAGAGCTACGACCTCGTTTGGATGCTCTTGAATGTTACTTGCACTCTTTTATCTTTGATACAGTCAGCTGTGGCGGTTTTTAAAATAACCATTTGTTATTTTTTTATTATTTGTCACTTCAATATGTTACCACTAACAACAGCTATTTTAATGGCCTTAAAATTAATAATTGTTGTCTTACATCTTTGTTTTACAAGGTTTTAATCGCAGCACACACAAAGGTTTTCTACATTGACTCGAACCAACGACAGGTTTCGCTTTAATCAGGTCTATCTATCTATTCAGTCTATTGCAGTCCACTGCTGGACGTAAGCCTCTCAAAGAGCGCCAAAGAGCACGATCTCCCGCTTTTTTTATCCATCGACTGCCAGCCATCTTCCTAAGGTCGTCGGACCATCGGTCTGGGGGGCGTCCTACACCACGTTTGCCAAGGCGTGGTCTCCACTCGAGAACCCGTTTTGTTCACCTTTCATCGGTTTTGCGACAGATGCCCAGCCCACTGCCACTAATGTTTGCTACATTTTTGAACTACGTTCGTTACTTTGATCTTCTGCCGGATGATCTCGTTTCGGATTATTAATCAGGTAGCCAAAATATTTGTTAGTTGTTTTAGATGTTACCCGAGAACACTTGGAAACGTGACCACGAAGAATCACATGCATCACCACGGTTAATAAGGAAGATTGGATAGACATTTACTTTAAGCTGCAGAATTTAGGCAGGCTTCTCGCTAGAAGCTGCGGTGTATTGTAGGTAAAAGTGGATGCATGATTACAAATATCAAAAGTAAACCATGTTTTATGTGAAATTCAATACTCGTCGCTGACTGTACACTGGTAACGAATGATACGAAAGTTTTCTTTTACCGATCCCGCAGTCGATTTCTTCTGTTTTGCTCTTGTTTAGTTAAAAAGTCATATCGAGTGTTTATGTTTCTTCATACTTGATATAATTAATTATTAAGTCAAATCCGAGCACAGAGTCCTAACCGGCTTTTTCTAATAATCAGTGCTTGTGCTGTATGGAGTGTTGCCGAATAATAATCGATTAAATTTCATTGTATTTACCATCTAGAATAATTTCAATATTTATGCATTTGATATTTTTGTATGATCTGATCAACTATAAACGATTAAATCGATACAATAAACAAACTATCAATAGTGTTGTTGTAAAACCTGCTATCGAAACTACTGATAGTATCGAAAAAACTGCATGATTAGCAAATTAACCCGTATTCTCGAAAAAAAAAGAACAATTTAATAACAATGGCCCCGTCACTCACATACTTATGTGCGTGCGAACGGAGCGAGAGGATTAAACGACAAATTATCAAACCTGTCAGTAAGTCAGCTTTATGGACTCCAAACGTGAGAGTGGTAGTGCTGGTACAGAGACGTGTGCGACATGGAGTCGCCAAATAAATAAATATATAAACATTGGACAACATCACATACATTGCTTTGATCCTAAGGTAAGTAGCTACACCAATTGTGTTATAGAAATCAGAAACAACGACGGTACCACAACACCCAGGCCCGAGACAATATAGAAAAGTTCGTTTTCTACATTGACCCGACCGGGGATCAAACCCGGAACCTCAGAGATGGCAGCGCCAAGAGTTCCAACTGGTTAAACAATTATTGTAAATGAATTCGTGATTAAATAATTACAAACAGCACTATTCTGATCTACAGTAGCCTTTCAAATTTGCTTCACGCCCCTCTTTCAGCTGTCATATGAAATGTCAACTTATATCAAACCCATTTGATTGAAATGGTCCCCCCTCAAACATTAGGCAGCCATTAACTAAGTATGAAAGCTACCAAACAATAACTATCAATAAACGTTACAATTCACGGGGCGCCATTCAGAACGGCATAATTCAAAGTCATTACTTTTCTTAGACTCGGACGCCTTAATACCATCACGTTAAGGTTTAATTTAGCGGGCTTTGAACTTTGGCCTTGGCTCATACAAGTTAGGTTAATAGACGCCATATTGAATTAACAGCTAATGATTTGGCCTAGCAATTTTCACCCATATCCATCATCGGAGAGGTATTTGATAGAGACCTTACTATCGACAATATCTCGATTTTTTGACATGGTGGTGACTGGTACCACCAGTTCAAAAATTCGAGATACGATACGGAACTCGATATATGATAAGTTAAAGACGCGCTGGTAAGAGTATCAGCTAAATTAATGCAGTTGGATGGTACAACTAGCTAGATAAGATGACGATCGTGGGCCCCAGAAGTAACAATGTGGTATATTTCCTAAAGAAACGCACGCAAGCTGGCGCCTGGTATCAGAAATTCAGAACATACAAAACTACTTTAACACTCTTTAACATAGCAGCACCCAGCACATGTGAATCTGTGAATGCAGACCACACAAGTCCTCTTTTATAGGGCCTCGATTGGAGGATATTACAGAGTTCCAGCCTCCGTCCCTTTTGTGGAATCTATAGGGCCAAGTTATCTATGCCCTTGTAAAAGCCAGGAAATTTCCTATTGAAAGTGGTCTATAAATCGCAGGCAACTAAAGCATTAGTGCGGTGAGCATGAATCGGTCGATTTGAATAAGAGTTACTTTCCTTGAGAGAGTCCACTGACTATTTATTTTATTTGGTTTGGGCACGTTTCCGTTACATGAGATTGGCCGGATATTTGGAAAAAAAACGTCGACGTAGTGATGTGCTTCAGTTTGGTTTTGATTTGTCAAAATTCATCATCATCATTTCGGCCACAGGTTGCCACTGCTGAACATAGGCCTCCCTCAGTGACTTCCAGATCGGCCAGTTGGAAGTAACCTGCATCCAGCGTCTTCCTGCAACCTGTACCAGGTCGTCTGTCCACCTTGGAGGTGGACGTCCCACGCTGCGCTTGCTTCTGATAAACTAAACGTAATCAGCCAGGTCATCCATTCACTCGCAACTGCTACGTTGTTGCTACTTCGGTAATCACTGTCAAAACGCTTGTCAGCAAGCAATTCAGCGGGGTAACCATGAACTCTTAAAACAATCTCAAAGCTGTAAATTCTGTCAATTTTGGTACGTCATTACATACAAAATTTGTCAGATTTGATAATGTTTGACAGCTTTGAGATTGTTTTAAGAGTTCATGGTTACCCCGCAGAATACAGATAAAAGTGTACGACGTGTGTCATACATTATTTTTATTATAATTTTGTCCAAGTGTCCTGTGTCCAAGTTTAAATCATGAGTGCTGTCGATAATAACAAATAATAAAACCGGCCAAGTGCGTGTCGTGCCTCGCGCAGTGTAGGGTTTTGTAGTTGCCCGCTATAAACAAGCAATTACTTAATCTTAGTCACTTCTAAGGATTTTTATTAGGCAAGAAATTTTCTAATACATAAGTTGAACGACTATATTACTCGTAAACTAATTGTTCTATCTTTACCGTTATAATGTTCCTTAAAAATCTATGAAAAGCACAATAATTATGATTTTTCCAGATTTTTCAAGTCAATAGTATAGCTTTTATAGGGGGGTATGTTCTACTCAAGCAAAAATTTGCAATTTAAAGTAAATATTTTTCAAATTTTATTCTACCACTGTCGGCGTGATTGATATACCTCCATAAAACCTCGGACAAACAGACAGACAGACGGACATGACAAAACTATAAGAGTTCCTTGTTAGGACTACGGAACCCTAAAAAGGTATAAAAAGTAATCAAGAATGTTCATTACCGCCAGTCGCAATGGAAACTTGTCCTTTTGAAATCAATAAGTATTTTTCCTCAAGCTTCGAAGTTTGAATATTCGGCATACCTAACTAAATGAACTCGCGAGCGCTTGCTTTATTACCGGGATCCTGTGGGGTGAAAACAGGAATATTTTCTTAGCGAAGTAAGTTGCGGATTGTAATTCAAGACAGAGTGTAATATCGCCGGTTGTTTGAATTCTCTGTGTGTTTTGTGGTCGTTCGTCAAGGAAGAGGATTGCGACGTATTTCGATATGATTTGATTAAACGCTCCGCGGTCTGAATGTAGCTGGATATTTGCGAATGTGGAAATGTGGTTAAACCTTACTAGATTAATAAGAAATTACTATTAAGGGCCATCCACATATTGTGTGTCAAAAAATATCGACATATTAGACCCCGCCCCTCTATATCACGCTTTTTAGGGTTCCGTACCCAAATGGTAAGACGGGACCCTTTACCCCGCTGTCCGTCCTTTTGTCTGTCTGTCCGTCTGTCACCAGGCTGTATCTCATGAACCGTTATAGTTAGACAGTTGTAATTTTCGCAGATGATGTATTTCTGTTGCTATATCAACAAATACTAAAAACAGAATAAAATAAATATTAAAGGGGCCCTTTATACAAATCCCTTTAACTCTAACTGTCTCGTTTGGCATGATAGACCCCCCCTCCCCGTCTTTTATAAATGTTACCTAATACGCAACGTGTCAGTGATGTGGCGATTGGCCATTTTTTTTGTCGCCTATGAAAATGCAGTGACTAAAAAAACTATCAAATCAAGTATTCAAACTAACTTTTAATTTTAAACTACTTCTAAGTACTAAAACAAAATGGTAACAGGATAAAATACACGTTAAACCAATAAGTTAACAAATAAGCTGATCTCTCAAAAAACATAATTAATTCTCGTTTTCATTAAAATAAAAGTAACGAAACAAACCTAAGTTCAAAGAATCTTCCTAAATGAAAGGTTTTTTTTCCAGAATTTCATAATTAAAAATTTTAGCAAAATAACTTCCAATTTATTCATAGCGTCATTACGTCTTGGTAAAACAACAAACAAAAAGAAAGCGTAATTACGAATGAGGATAGCATCAAAAACCCATTTTCGTCAAATAACAAAAGTCCTGACGAAAAAGCTATTCGAAAACAATTCCACAAATTGAATAAACCGGCAAGTGTACTTCAAGAAATTAGTTCATTGCGGAATATTTTTTTAATTAAAATAAATGGTTGAGTTAGGAAATCCCGAGTTTTAGGAAAGAGGGCAGTGTTTCCCAATCTCATTATCATACGTCGAACGTACGTACTTTGTTCCACCTCACCCCTACTTATCCACCGGCCTAGCCACGCTCCCTAACCCTAACAAATCAAATCGTTTCTAATTAGAAATTCCAGATAAATTACACTTGAAAAAAACCATCGACCTCAGGTGGGACTCGAACCCACGTCCCATCGCATGCCGGGCGAGTGCTTTACCAACTAAGCTACCGAGGACGTCACGTGACAGGATGAAATTTCTCAAGTGTTTCTTCTTGCTGTCGAAGCCAGCGTATCTCTGATCAATGTTGTAGCTATATGTATAGCTGAGTAGTATACTACCTGTCAACACCCGATAGAAATATTTTTACAAATATTTGACTATTGGTTAGGATCAGAAATGCTTAAACATTGTAAATTTTTGTTTTTAGCAATTCCATGCAAGGTTTAATTAAAGATAAATAACACTTGAAAAAAACCATCGACCTCAGGTGGGACTCGATCCCAAGTCCCATCGCATGCCGGGCGAGTACCTGTGTTGACAGGTAGTATACTACTTAGCTATACATATAGCTACAACATTGATCAGAGATACGCTGGCTTCGACAGCAAGAAGAAACACTTGAGAAATTTCATCCTGTCACGTGACGTCCTCGGTAGCTTAGTTGGTAAAGCACTCGCCCGGCATGCGATGGGATGTGGGTTCGAGTCCCACCTGAGGTCGATGGTTTTTTTCAAGTGTTATTTATCTTTAATTAAACCTTGCATGGAATTGCTAAAAACAAAAATTTAGAAATTCCATTTCACAGTGACCAGTTGAACGCGCACTTTCAAACGAAACGGTTATGAATACCACGGTGAATACACCTTTACCCTGCAGTTGCATTGTTAACTTGCCGTTCCCAATTTCAGACTGCATAAAGTGGGTAATTCGTTTATGGGAAAATGTATTCGCTTTTTTAATAAATTACCAGCGTCTATTGTAGAACTGCCCCTGTTAAAATTTAAATCGCATATTAAAACAACTTTAATGAAAAAAGGATATTATACTGTAAATGATTATATAAATGATAAAAATATTTGGAAATAAATACTGCCCTGTTCGCACAGGTACATTTATCTTGTAATGTAAACTATATACTATTTAAAAAGAGGCTGACAATAGTGACCGAGTTTCTTGCGCTACTTCTTCTCGGCGCTAGCCCAAAATTGTCCCGAAGTAGTGGTAGGGAAAAAAATATTGGGACGTGTAAAAGCGCTTAGTTTAAGCCTATTTACAGAAATAAATTGGTTTTATTGGTTTTTTATTATTGGTTTTAACTCACTGCATTATTACGCAAACGTACTTAGAACTAAAATTTTGAAATATTATACTTACCTATAGTACCCTTGAACTTCTCTTGAACTTCTCAGAAAAAGATTTTTTCCTGAAATTAATGTTTAAAAAGTTTGAGAAATGCCGACGAAAAGGGAAGTAGGGTATCCACATCAGCAGTTTCCCGATTGACATGGTGGACCCACCAATTAAAACTTAACTACTCACCGAATAAATTGAAAAAGTTTCGACCGGCCCACATACACTGAATACACTGGGTACTCTTGTGCCCATGTTGGTACGATTGTACTTGCCAATCGGTCGAGTTTTTCCTACGAAAAACGAACAATGTATTATAAACTTTCCTGCCGTAATTTGATAAAAAGGACCGTTTTAATTGAATGAAATAAAACTTTTCATACGACTACGAGAAAATTGGAAGCATAGAAATGGTTTAAACACATCCTAGGAAGCGTTGTGGGTTCCTGATAGGGGTATATAAAATGAAAAAAAAGTGTGTGGTGTGTGTGTGTGTGTGCGTGCGTGCGTGCGTGCGTGCGTGCGTGCGTGCGTGCGTGCGTGCGTGGGTGCGTGGGTGCGTGCGTGCATGCGTGCTTGCTTTTTTTGCGTGATTTTTGGACTGTAAACCAAGGAACCATGTGTTTTTAAAATGACGTGTAAAATTATAAAAATAACCAGCAATTAATACAGATACTCTTCAGTTATATACTCCACGTCACACTTCTGGTTTTCTGTCCATTAACGGCTGTGCGGTTATGGAACGGACTCCCTATCAAAATCAAAAAATCCACATCGATTTTTTTTAAGAAGGCTTTGCGCATTCATTTTAAAGTCTAACCTTTTCTTATTTTCTCGTTTTCTTCTTCATTTCCCAATGGTCCTCGCTGGCATGGTTCTGTGTACTATCATATTATATGCGTGTATATGTGTAAGTATATTATATGTATGTACCGTATTGTTATCTATGTATTTATCTTGTATGTAATGTATTGATCTAGTTTAAGTAAGATTTGTTAGATCTTTGCATACAACCTTATTTTGTTGCACCACCCATACTATCTCTGTTTGGGCCTATGGTTGACTGGTAGAGAATGCTTTTGGCATTAAGTCCGCCATTTGTGCCACATGTTTTTTGTCTGAGCTAGAAAGTTTAAATTAAATAATTAATATACCGCTTTCTGATAGTGCTGTTGCATAATGAAAAGCTTTAAAACAATTTGATATTTTTTGTTCCAGGTAATATAATCTGCATGAGAGGGGTATAGATACGTCATGAGTGTGAGTTATTTCCTTTTTGTTTGTATGAAATGTATGAGAAACCTTTTTTTAAATACATATTTTTTATCGACTGAGCTTCATACAGTAAATTACACATTTCGCGGTGGGTTAAGATAAAAATCATAAAATCAAAATCACTTATTTTTGCAAATAGGCCATCAAAAGCACTTTTACACGCCCCAATATAATTTTTTACCCTAACACTGGTTCGAGACAATTTGTAGACTAGTGCCGAGAAGAAGCAGCGGTCTTTGAGATAATTATAGCATCAAAAATGGCGTTATTTATCATCACAAAGGCAAACGGCTACCTTAATTCGTAAAGTTCTACGGGCGAAAGGCTTAAAACAATAGCTGTCAGCTATCAAAGTTCAAATTTAGCCATTAATACTACAAGATTCTCTACTTACCAACGCTACATGAATCATATTTATCTCAACTTGTACTGAAACAGTTAACAGCATTTGCTATTATTTATTGCCAGTTATCATAGACCACTTAGCTATAACGACACCGCATTGAAATTTAGTTAAGTTTAAAACCTAGAGGGCGCTACGGTGATTGCCTACAAAATTATAAAAAAAATCGCAGAATAGTGTTATGCCATTGTCAAATTTATTGTTACCGTGTTTTAAAATATTTCTAGTGGTTATTTTAAAGGACAGAATAGATATTCCATTGTTACGCGGTCTCATGAGATCGCGTGGATGTAGTTAATTAGCTTACAAAGCTTTTGGCTTCCAGTTTAAATTTATGTATTTTGTCAATTTTCTTCAAATCAATATAATAATAGTCCATTCTAGAGATTATTATACTGTTTTACAAATAAACTTGTTTTAATCTCGGAATAACTTTACATCAAAGTTAGACTAACTTGGATAATTTTTATTACAAATTGGTTGGTTTATCTGAATTCTTAAGCTCGCGTCGCGCACACATGTGTGCGCGAGCCATTGTTATATCAATTGTTGTCTTATTTTCTGAGCATAATAGTTTTAATCTTGTCATTATTTATATGAATAAGATAACAATAATCTTACTAAACGTTAAGCCATCGATTGTATCGTGCTTTGTTCTTTCGTAGGACGTCTATATTTCTACGTTGTCTGAGCCCCTAACGATCCATATATAACGAGAATTAACCGTTGAAGGCAATACGTTCACTGTTTCTAACGAATTAGTTACCTTGAGTTAGGCATTGTGCTTTAAAGCTATAAGGTCGTTAAATCGTTTTTTTTAGGGTTCCGTACCCAAAGGGTAAAACGGGACGGCAGTCGCTACTTGCCGCGCTTCCCGACTACTCATCATAATCTAAATTAATATAATAATGTATTTGTATTGGTGCACCAGTAAAGTTATTCTGCAGTAAATCTGGACTTCTTATTTACCACCACTGCACAGACGAGCCAGCCACATGCACACCCTCAAGAAAGGCAAGGCTTAAAATAAGCCTCCCCCAAAGAGCGCCAAAGAGCACAATCTCCTGCTTTCTCGTCCATCCACTGCCAGCCATCTTCCTACAGTCGTTGGTCCATCGTGCTGAGAGACGTTCTACACTACGGTTGCCTAGGCGTGGTCTCCACTCGAGAACCCGTTTACTCCACCTTTCATCGGTTCTGCGACAAATGTGGCCAACACACTTCCGCTTAAGCTTGCTACATTTTTGGACTATGTCCGTTACTTTAGTCCTCTGCCTGATGATCTCGTTGCTGATTTTATCCCATAACGAAATCCCAAGCAGCGACCTTTCCATAGCTCGCTGAGTGACATGGAGTCGGTGGGCCAGTTTTATTGTCATGTTCCACGTTTCGGCTCCGTAGGTCATCACCGGTAGGATTAAGATCCACTTGAATTTTATCTCTCCTATACGAGTATAATCCAGCCACTTAGTTCTAAGAAAGTCGTTAACGCTCTTATTATAACACCTTGTTTTCCACGTAACGTCTATTTTAACGTGTAACGTCGTTAATAATTTAACGGCTCGTAAATAACGGTAAAAGGTATTCTTGGGGCTTAAGCATGGTTAAGGTGGCTTTTATTTCTTTTGGAAGATTTCTTCAGTTATAAATGGTAAATTCTTGTAACTTAGCTTAGGATATTGGAGTTAGTCCAATTTTAGCGAGTGCTTTTTATTAGCCTTACAGAATTAAATTTAAAAAGTTTTGTGTAGTAATATTTAGAGCATTGTTTTATTCATCATCATCATCATCATCACATCACCAGCCTATATCAGTCCACTGCTGGACACAGGCCTCTCCAAAAGGAGGCTTTGCCATAATCGCCACGCTTGGCAGGCGGGTTGGCGATCGCAGTTTGGCCAATGGTGGAGAGGAGACGCTGCTGCCCGTCTTCTTATGGCGGCTCTCCTGTAGTCGCCTCTTACGACACCCATAGGAAGAGAAGGGGAGGTGCTATTCTTTTAACGTGCCGGCACCACACGACACGTTTTGTTCGTTTGACATTGTTTTATTCGTGCCTCGATTAATAATTTTCGAAACTAATATATAAAAATTTGAAGAGTGTCTGGCGTGATGTAGTGTTTCGCTCTGGACAACAATAACAGGGTTGCTGGTTCAAATTCAGAGAAAATCATTTACGTAATTTAATTGTAACGACAATCAATGACGCATGAACGCGCCATTACACCAATTGAGTAGGTCTAAATGAGTCCCGTTATTTGCTTTTAAGAAGGTACAAATAAACATTTATCACATAAATATACTAAACAGTTATTTTTGGAGTAGGTGCCAGCCGTGGAGCGATTGAAATATTCGTTCGAATTCAAATTTGACAATTTTTCATGTAAAATTTGTATAAATAAATTATTGCTACTGGAATAGCTCTCGTGACGATTCGATTAAGTCCAAACACACAACTATGGAATATCTAGTCGTGAAAACTATTTAGGCTAATGTTTTATTTAATGTTTAATTAGCTCAAATGTATTAGGTCAAGCTGTTTGTTTCCCTAATAAAGAAAATAAAATAAAAAATAAAACACAGCTTAGTCAGTCAGTACCAATCTGGAGGTATATTATTCTTTCAACATTTTTTTAAAAATTAGCGGATATGAGGTAACAAACAACAAAATACAATTAAATTGAGAACCTCATTTTTTTGAATCGGTTAAAAACTAAAGAAATGTCATCACGTCATCAAACGTACCTGACCTAGATTCCCAAAAAGGTTCCCAAAAGTGAACGTAGGTAGTTTTTATCCTAATTCCCATCCTCGTATGTCTCGCCTTTGATTACTGTAATCAGACCGCTAGGGGCTAACTCCACACATTGTTTGGGTAACTGCCTGTCTTTATTTTTTTGTTTTAAACGATGTACAGGTGCGCTCAGATGTGTAACGACGATTTGTTTTTGTTTTTACATGTGTCACGTCATTGTGAAAGATAGAAAATGTCTCGCAAACTTATTTGAACATTAGATTGTCATTTGTTTTATTTTATGCAATGGAACTCTTGTATGCTACTTTTTTGTTTGGTTGTTAAATGTATTTCCTTATTTGGTTGTAGTTATCAAAGGTAAATAGTAACATACTAAGAGTATCTAGATGATATTTAGGGTTCGTGGCTAAAAATGCCATGCCTAAGCCCACAGTTTGTCTGTCTGTCTGTCCTACGTTGAAGGATTTTATTTATTTATCTTAATCGTAAGATAAAACAAGGTGTAACAAAAGGCTTAGCATCTTTAAATTACGATTTTGCCGCTCAGATATAACTTGATTTTATTATTTGATCAACGATTTTCTATACCAACTAATATCAGCTGGTAGGCGGCTAGAATGGGACAATATCTTTTTTGTTGGTCCCGTAGCAACCACCCGTATTTGAGCAATAATTCGCCTCTACTAGCCCCATTACACCTTTCATAAACTCATGTAGATTGCTATCCAAAAAAGTAGCAAACATTTTAAATTAATTTATTTCTCTACCATTGAAATATAATTGGTTCATTCAAAAACAGAAGAAGAAACTGCAACAGTTACTTCTCTTATTAAGTATTTTTATCGGTTATTCATAGTACGAGACACTTTAGTTAAATTTGATATATAAGCTGTTTAACACTTGTGTTCTTGTCTGTCCCTTTTGAATAGGTATTATTTAGCAGCCCATATTTAGAATGGGCGCGAAATTACTCTGTCTGGGTGTCAGTTGCCTTTTGGGCATTAATGTTGGCTTAAATATAGTTTCGAGAGTTAATTGGCGATGCCCAAGTTGTACGAAATTCAGATTCAGATTCTGTTTAAACTCGTATACAGGCTAAAGAGAAAATTAGCAACTTTATTGACTTTAGGAGTAAAGCCACCGCAAAACAATAAAATTTGTTTTGTGTCTAGTTTTGTTGGGCTGAGGGTTTAACCTGTCTGTGGTACACACATACTGTTTTAGGTGGCCCGGCTAGCAAGACGTTAATTATTAATTATTTCGACAGACACACCAATTATCAAACCACAAACCAAGTAAAACTTGTAGTATGGCGACTAGGTAAAGATAAAAATACTATACTACATTTATGTATGACTTGGCAGTTGGTACCAATCGTGCTTGTCACACAAACATTGGTCTTGCGGGATTAAAACACACATTCGCCAGGCTTTATAGTTCTGAGCGTGAACCACTACATCAGACGGTCGACTATCGATAATTTTGCCCCATAGATACTATCTATAAGCCTTTCGAAAATGTTTTGTCGATAGTTTTACATTCAGTAGTTTGGCAACACTAGCGCCATGTGAGAACGTGAACCAACGATATAGTTAAATTAGTTAAGAATCAGGATCAGTGATTTTCATTACTTAAAGGAGACCTTAGTCCACTGTTAGTGGACTGTTAAGCTGGGTCCAGATATGTTCTTTTGTCCGTACCGTACCTCCGTTCTGTATCATCGTTGCGTTGCAAGAACACTAGTTTGGACGCACGTACCTGTATCCGTATTAAGACGCCGTACCACACCGTACCGTAACGAACGGATGTCCAAACTAGCGTTCTTGCAACGCAACGCTGTGAATTGTGATACAGAACGGAGGTACGGTACGGACAAAAGAACATATCTGGACCCAGCTTTAGGTACTCATACTGATGATACCTAACTCGAACTCTTGTCCAGAAAACAGGAATTAGAGTAAGCAAATTATAATGAGCGCGAAAAGTGTTTGTTTACGAAATAGAAGATTCAAAGACAAACAATTAGTCCTAATTACTTGTAAATACAAACAGAATCCATTAATCTTAGTTTCAGCTGCAATTATACCAATTAACTGGCGGAAACGTCGTTTAAAAACCGTTAATTAATATTTTGTCATATCCTCTATTTTTTACAAACAATTTACGACTTTATGACAATGGTGTAAGGTCACAAATGATTGCCGTGGCTATGTACAATTTGTACGCTTTTTAATTTATTCTCTTTACTGAGAAAACGTTGCCTGAAGGTACACTTAGGTTCTGACACTTCCTTGTACAGTTAGCAACAGAAGCGGTTAAATAATTCACTCTTTTGCCAAGTATTTGAGGAGTGAATGACATAATTGGCGACCAACTGGTGTAGTGGTTCCCGATCTGTACTACAAACCTAGACGGTTGCCGGTTCGAATCCCACGAGGGGCAAATTTTTTGAGATGAGCACAAACATTTGTCTAATGTCATGGAGGATGTATATAAACGCATTTGAGTTAACTAGTTGCCATAGTATAAGCTTTGCTAAGTTTGTGGCTCGATAATTAATGATCAAACGAACTTACCTGTACGTGAAGTTTTTTTTTTTTTTTGAGATGGGCTTACTCTTGACCCCAATCTTGCTCTAGAGCATAGAAAGTGAAGTTCGATCATAATTATATGATCAGCTTAATTCGACGCGATTAGTTTTGTGAAGGCTGAAGCGTGGGGGCTCAACTACAATATGTAAACTAATCGCTAAGAATGAAGCTGTGAAATATAATTGGTGTGATAGTCGAAACAGTTTATTTTTTATATAATGGCATGATAAGCATTAAATAAATAAATAATAAACATTGGCACTATTTTGTATTTAACTAAGTTATGGTGTATGTTTATACACGTATTTAAGGTGTTTGGTTGCCATAGTACAAGCTTTGCTAAAGTTAGGACTAGATGTTGGTGGAATCTTAAAAACAATTTATTATTATTAAAATAGCGAGCTGTTTCGCTTTGATCGCAAAAGGTCCCGGCTTCGGTTCCCGGTTTGGGCAGTTTAGAATCTCAAATAAATTTAAAAAATAGAAACATTATCGAATTATTAAGAAAAAGAATCGGAAAAATACAATTAATTTTATTTAATACATAGTTACATGGTTATAAAATGAAAACAAGGCAGATTTTTTACTGTGACAAGGCGAGCAAGATGCCAAGATAAAACGCCTTCTAAATGAAATTAAAGTCTTCATCCGCCAAGATGTAGTTATTTGTTGTGTTGCAATTCAATTGTTAAAGTATTTATTCTTTCAAAGAAACTAAGTAATTTTAGTAAAATTGGATACCGTCGTCGTACCGTCGTTGTTTCTGATTTCTATTTTGTACACAAGTGCTTTACCTACATACTTTAGGATCAGAGCAATGTATGTGATGTTGTCAAATATTTATATTTAGTTTCTTTATCTAATTATAAATAAATAAATATTGGACAACATCACATACATTGCTTTGATCCTAAGGTAAGTAGCTAAAGCACTTGTGTTATAGAAATCAGAAGCAACGACGGTACCACATCACCCAGACCCGAGCCAATATAGAAAAGTTCGTTTTCTACATTGACCCGACCGGGGATCGAACCCGGAACCTCAGAGATGGCGGTGCCATCTCGGCTACGGAGGTCGTTAAAATTGTTTGCACACTCCGAGACCATGACGTCCATCAAATATTTAATTTACTTATATTTTAATACATTTTATTATAAGAGATGCTACTTAGTCGGCTTAAAATTTTTAAATAGGCCATTTTACGTAAATACATATGTTATTATTACTAAAATGCTACCAATATTTACCTTATTTGTGTCGTCCATGTCATAACTATGGGAAAATGGCGTTCATGACTCAAACTATACACTTCCACTGTAAACTGAGCTCTCTCTAAAGGTATAGCTTATACATTAAAAGATCAATTTATAATGGATATGCATAGCTTGACCTGTGTACAATTGAAGTAGATAATTACATAAATTATAGAAATCTCTTTTAACGAGGTATGTCGTTAACTTTTGCTCATCCTTTTTTGATCACGCAAGCCTTTTAAAAAGTAATCTTATCCAAAAATAAACCTTAAGGCTTCGGAATAAGGTTGTGTACTACTTATTTGTAAAATAAATCTGAGAGCATAATTGATGCTAGAAGAAAAATATATGTAACATAGGATTTTTTATATTTCGTGATAAAATGTGGTTGATAAACGGGTTTTGTTAAAATTTAAGATAGTGTGAAAGGTAATTCCTAAAATCGACTAAAATTTGTCAACTATTATAGGCTAAAAAATATACATACAGGTTGATTTTTATCAATATCGAAATTTTAGCCAGCAAAATGAGACAGAACAGAATTTTATCTTACGCGTTCTCATGTGTTTGCAAGGGATTTAACGGGCTAATATGGTATTTTAATAAATACGACTTTTACTATGATGCTCGTCAGGCCGAAGGGTTCAGTACCTTAAATTTTTAACCGAACATATTTTACGAAAATGTTACGAAATAAATTAGCCTCGAGTCCAACTCACACATTGCCGGTTTCTGCTACTTTGCCAAAAAGATTAATTATAACACTTTTGTATACATTGCGATCAGTTAAACCGAAAAGAACTTTTTAGGGTTCCGTACCAAAAGGGTAAAACGGGACCCTATTACTAACCTGTCCGTCTGTCACCAGGCTGTATCTCATGAACGGTTATAGTTAGACAGTTGAAATTTTCACAGATGATGTATTTCGGTTGCTATATCAACAAATTATACTAAAAAACAACAACATTCAAACGAATTGAGAACCTCCTCCTTTTTTTGAAGTCGGTTAAAAACCAAAATAAAATAAAATGCAAGGCTCCCATACAACAAACGTGATATTTTTGCTCGTTTTTGTAGATAAAGGGTCCCCCCTTAGTGCGTGAGTCCGACTCGCACTTGGCCGGTTTTTTTTTATTAATCTATGTCTAAAAAGACAAGCTTCAGATACGAAATCATTTTACCCAAGTAAGGGAACATTCACTCTGAAATTCGACTCAAATTCGATATCGCGCAAATATCGCCTGAAATTAATAAAGTAACAGAAAATCTTTCTTTTCAGGTACATTTACCCTAAGCTTTTAATAGAAGCATTCGCATGGCAGTAAACCCGGGAAGCTCACGCGGCCGAATAAATGACGAATTTTCGGGCAACCCTTTCGATTTCAGCTTCGGAAGTATGGAGGGGAAAGGTTAGTTATCGATAAGGACTTAATTTTAAAATGATAAAATAAGTAGCTTCTTTTTAGGCCTCAACAATTCATTAGTAGAACTAATTAATTATTATTTAGGTACAAAAAGTTAACTCTTTTGCCTGACGTTTCGATCGGGTTTCACCGACCCGTTTCATTGAGTTTTAAATTATGAAACGCGGAAGTTTCAAAGTAATTAATTAATTATTAGCATCTAAATCGTAGTTACTTTTAATTTTAAAACCTCATATAATTTAATTATTCTTAAAAATACTCTTACAATAATCCGAACATGGGTAACACTTCAGCGCAAACCACAACGTTGCTTAGTTATTTAGCTTAGTTAGTATAATTTCTTTATCTAATGTTCATTGAATTAGGCCCTTAAATCTAGATTTAGTCTGATTGAATTTGTGCATACGTGATTGTAATCAATAGCAGTTTGCCAGAGTAAAAATTCGGTCGTATTTATGTTTCTTATATGTAAGTAAGACATTATTAGTAATTCAATTTTAAAATGTCTTACTTCAATATTAAACTGATTTTCATTACCTAACTATAATCAGTTTTAGTGCATAAATCAATAAATTCTTGGTCTATTAGCATGCAGGTGTAGTTAAACGCAAACTCGGGCATTGAAGTTCGATAAAAATATCGATAAAAGCATTACATCCCTAAAAAATGTATTCTCCTGAGCAGGTCGGTTTGTTTGGCCCATGGTAAATATATGGGCTTTATTGTATTTGAAGGATGAAACCCGGTTGTCGGTAAAAGATCAAAATGTACGATTGCGTTCGCGATTGAAGGGAATTCCGATACGATTGTCGCGTTATTTATTTTATGGGTTTTATGTGGAACAAATGGAGTGGAAGTAACGGAAACCGCACATGGAAAATTGAGGGTTGACATATTTTGGTTTGTGGTCACAAATTACAAGGCTGTAAGGCTAAGGCTACACTGTGTTATACTGATACAGCATTACTCTGAAGTTACATAAAAACACAAATTCCGTTCAAAAAATAACCCTTATTTAATCACTTCGTTATCCGGCTGGATGTTTGTAGAGACTCGAGCCTCTTTTTAACAGGGATGCGTAGAGGTATAACATGTTAAAATTTATATCAGATGCTCCGCTACATCACATACTTGTTACCGCTGGAAAATCGTTATAAATCTCCTAGGATTGATTTCCGTTATGTAGTAACTATTTACATACCTACAAGTTGGTACGGAATCCTCGGTACGGAGCACAGTACGCAAAATTTTATATACGCCACAAATACTAATTGTCATGGTGTCAAAGATAGAAAGGATCATACACCCAGACAATTAATCGAGAAACTACCAGTGTGGGCAAATCCTCCCGGGTTCGAATCCCCTTCGGGTCAATGTAGAAAACTAACTTTTCTATATTGTCTCGGGTCTGGGTTTTGTTTCTGATTTATATAACAAAAGTACTTTAGCTATTTATAGGCTTAGAGCAATGTATAGGATGTTGTCCAATCATCATCATCATTTCAGCCATCGGACGTCCACTGCTGAACGACACCTCCCCTAGTGACTTCCAGATTGGCCGGTTGCGCGCGGTCTGCATCCAGCGGCCTCCTGCAACCTTTACCAGGTCGGCTGTCACCTTGTGGGTGGACGTCCCAAGCTGCGTTTGCTGGTACGTGGCCTCCATTCCAGAACCTTTCTGCCCCATCGGCCAATATTATATTATATCATTATTATCGTTGTCTGAAAGTGTGTCTGTTCTGATTATAATACTAGGGTACGAGGTTATAGTATAATTAAACATCAAAGTTTTAGTTTCCAAGATAAGTGCCTTAATAGTAAAAATTCACGTATAGTTTCAATGAAAGTGTAATAATACCTTTCATTGAAACTAGAAGTGAAGGACTTCAGCTATAATTCCTTGAATGGTAGAGCTAGTTGTCAGAAGTATTCTATTACGTTTGGTACAAGATAATAAAAGTTTGCATTGTGGATTTTATACCCAATCGATATGGGGTTTCTTTGTTCTCCCATCACTACATTCAGGGTCTCTAATTTTATCATTTGGTATTGCTTTTATCAAATTGCCTTGCAAATATTAGGGAATTCAAATTTAAATTAAAAAAAAAACAACTCGCCTATACTTGGCGTAAAAAAGGGATTAAAGCGTGATGCATTTCGTAGACAGCGGTACAGTGGTAAAAATCTATTATCTTATATAGAAAGTCAATTTTGTCCCCTATAGCTTAATTGGTGAAGTGCTTGCGCGCAGGAGTTCTGGGTTCAAATCCCGGCTTGGGCGAATCGGATTTTTTATTTGAGAATTTTCTTTAGTTCTCTCTTGAATAAACTCTTTTCGAGTAATTAGAACATACCTTAAAACTGCAACTTAAGTTACCGTTCGCTTCCTCTGTTCACTTGTATCTTGTATTTCCAAAGAATTGCTATTTCTATGTTAACGCGAACATTCCCGTGAAATGTTGGTTTTAGATTTCATAAGTCTTCATTGGGCCGGATACAGTACACGGAATGGAGTAACGAGAATAAATATTTTTTTCACTTTGAACTGCAAGTTTAATAGTTAGTATGGCGTCGCCATCTCTAAAGTTCCGGGTTCGATTCCCTGTCGGGTCAATGTGGAAAACGAACTTTTCTATATTGCCTCGGGTCTGGGTGTTGTGGTACCGTCGTTGTTTCTGATTTCTATAACACAAGTGCTTTAGCTATCTACCTTAGGATCAAAACAATGTATTGATGTTGTCTGATATTTATTTATATTTATACAACTGTAATTGGGCCACTCCATGTTTGGCTGGAAACTGTGAGTTTGAATTTAAATATTAATGGAAATAAAATAAAATTTCAAAGTTTAGTACAATGATTTTAATTACTTCCAGACCTAAATAGTTGTTAGGTTTATTAATTTCTGTGTCTCAAACTTGTGTTTTTAACACTTTTTGCCGGACCAAACCTCCAACAACATTTACAAAACATTTTAGTTGGTAAAGGTTAGAAATATCTCCTATTTTTCCACTTCACAGCCGTGAAAGGCTCAATTTGTCGGCACCTTTTAATTAGCAAAACAGCCACCTCCCATTTTCCATCAAATTGTATTCCCGCCTCTCCTTTGGGAATAAATACGTGTCCTAAATTCATTATGGCCGTGACAAGTGGACGCCCGACGGACAGATGTATTGTGTTCGGCGCGAAATAGCTTTTAACACTAAGAAATATTTGAAATCATTATTATGTAGTCCCTGTTGACTTAAAGTTTAGAAAAAAGCAGTTGCTTTTATGGAGGCTTCTTAAATTCAGGACTAGACTGGCGAGTATTGATCAAGTTAGTACTTGCAACGATAAAGTAGTTTAATAAGCGCTTCTCTCAAGCTAATTTAGTAATAAATCGCTCGTTATGCGCGACGCCCCGCCGCTATACGTAATTTGTGTCATGCGTCTGCTGAATTAATACACTCGCGAGCAATGAAAAAGTTCCACCCACAAAATGCCGACAAACACCTTAATATCTCCTGAGACATAAAACCTAGCTTCATAAATTAAAAAGTTAAATATTCTGATGCGCTGTTAAATGTAATTCAATATTGCAGACGGCGTCATTAAGCTAGCCTTTTCCGTTTAGGAGTAATTTAGTGTTAAATATGTCACTGGAACTTTTTCATTGCTCGCGAGTGTAATACAGTGTGACTGATATCACAAAATAAATTAAACAAACTCAGAAAAGCGGAAAAAATCTTTTAGACTCGATTGCTATTAAGGATAATCTATATTAATTCTTACAAGTTTTGACGAAACCCTAGGTCCGCGAGTCCAATCCGTGCTTGACTGGTTTTCTTCTATATTGGATTTCACCACAATAGAAGTATACAGTGCTTTCCCATTTCGAGTTTTTAAATGTCATCAATTGGAGCTTTAAATGACTGTTACTTTGACGTTTACAAATTGTAAGCTAATTTTCAAAGTGCGTGACTATGTGGGCAGTGAAGTAAGGCTGGCTACTCATTGTCGGCTTGAGACCTTCACTGCTTACATGTTAGATTTAACTATTTATTATAATACTTTAAATAATCGACCGCCTTAAGTGAGACCCGAACCCACGACCATCGCATACCGGATGAGTGCTTTTTCAACTAAGCTACCGTGGACATGCTAACCTGACGAAACTTTACAAGTGTTTCTGTCGAAGCCAGCGTAAATTAACCATGACTATGCCAGTCTACCTATCTAGGTGCTTCCTGCATACGGGGCCTGCCCACGCCCGCTTTAATTTAGATACGGATGGTAGTAGGTATGATGATGTGTCCAGCTGTGGGACTGTAAAGGTTAAAAAAATTATCAGAGACAGTTGAGTTGTTGACTTAAGCAAATTAAGTTGACTTTTAACGTGCCGGCACCACACGACACCAATCTCTAATCCTAGCCTGTTATAAATTTTTATGGCCATACAGTATGCGTTTTTACTGTAAAGAGGAGTCGTTTTAGCAGGAAAATTTAGTTTGTCAGGGTATCTCGTATTAAAATTACATACCTACTTCTTTTTAACTTTTAAATAAGTGCATGTTTATTGTGTCAAAGACGTATATCTCATAGATGTAGATTGAGTTGTGTTGTGTAGATTGTGTAAACAATGAGTGACCAGCCTAACTCTTCGCAAGTATTATGCATAGATAGCCGTGATGGAAACTCGTTTGGTTGTGAATGATTGATGGAAGTTTATTTTCAAACGCGCCATTCAAGTGCTTGATCTAGTGTGAATATCGGTCATACATGAGCAGTGGAAATGATTAATGTAACTAGGAATTGTAATAGTTGCTGCCAGTTTCGTTGTTGGGGAATATTAACGTTTTTACTTGACGACCTCCGTTTCCGAAAGGCGAGCATACCGGACTACATATAGCGTCGCCATCTCTGAGGTTCCGGGTTCGATCCCCGGTCGGGTCAATGTAACGAACTTTTCTATATTGTTAGGGTCTGGGTGTTGGTAAGTACCGTCTTTGTTTCTGATTTCTATAGCACAAGTGCTTTAGCTACTTAGGACCAAAAAAATGTATGCGATGTTGTTCAATATTTATTTATATTTATTAACTGACTTTTTGACCGTCCAGTATTGTAGTTCGCTCTACGGCTAAAGCTAGTTGCAGTTTGAATCCCGAAAGAGGCAAATTATAGAGGCTATTGTTTGTGTGATGAGCATAAGCATTTGGACTGAGTTATGGATGTTTTTGAATGTATCACATCATCATTGCAGATTATTGCAGTCCACTGCTGGACGTAAAAGCGGCAAAGAATCTTCCGCATTTTTCAACCAGCCACTGCCAGCCATCTTCCTAAGGTCGTCGGTCCATCGATTTGGGGGGGGGGGGGGGGGAAACTACACTAAGTTAGTAAATAATAATAAATATTGAATGTAGGTTAATAAGTTATCAAATCGCCATAGTACGTGCAAGCTTTGTGTGAATATAGTATTTTTCTATTTATTTCCTGTAACAGTTTTTTAGTGCACTCTAAGGTAAATAATCCTAGCTTTGTATTATTCACTTAGCAATACAATATCGAATGTAATATCACTTCTAAATCTTCACGTCACCAAAACAATCCGCTATAAATTGCCAGCTTCATTTGACAACAGGGCTTAAATAACTGAATGCTTGGCAAAGAATACCGTTCGAATCCCGGTTTCAGTCTCATTTTCTCAATTCGCCCCAATTTTCGGGGCAATCCGGAGTGCTCTGATGTAATCCAGGACCTAATGTCCGGGTTAAGTCACAAGAGAATAGATTGTCTCGTTTATTGGGAATCGTATGAATTTTAAAGAAACTGCATAAGAAAGTTTTCTTTTCTTTTAATAGTTCCATAAATTATAATCGTTTTAAGGGAATTGTATGAATCCTTAAGGAACTGCATATGAAAGTTTACTTTTGATAGTCCTTCAGATTATAAAAACTTATTGGAGTGAAAAGTAAAAATTCAGATTTTATTTTTTTGTTAAATTACAATATTTGTACACTCAATTACACACTTCACTTCGCAGCTTTTATCGAAGATGATTAATCTTCCTGGCAGAGGCGTGCGGTGCATATATGCAATTAAGCAGTGCCTACCTGATAAATGAAATAAGGTAGGCAATAGATACTTACAAATGTGTGTCAATGGTGAAAAACCACTGATTTTCATCAATAAAACACTTAATTGAGTATCTAGTGCCTAACTAGAAATAAAACCAATGCCCGCCACTGCTTCCTGGATTATTATAAACTAAAATATACGTTGAATTACAATACATTCGATTTACTTCGAACAATTTTCGTGAAAGAGAAAAGATTATTTAGATCAATTTTTGACAACTGAATAAAAAAAAATGTTTTTAGCAATGCCATGCAAGGTTTAATTGAAGAAACACTTGAAAATATCATCGACCTCAGGTGGGACTCGAACCCACGTCCCATTGCAAGCCGGGCGAGTGCTACCGAGGACGTCACGACTCACGTGACACGATGAAATTTCTCAAGTGTTTTTTCTCGCTGTCAAAGCCAGCGTATCTCTGATCAATGTTGTAGCCATAGATAAGCGTAGCGAATCCTAAATCTAAAGTCTATGGTTGTAGCTATATGTATAGCTGAGTAGTATACTACCGTCAACACCCTATATTTTTACAAATATTTGACTATTGGTTAAGATCAGAAATGCTTAAACATTGAAAATTTTATTGAGTCGGGAACCTGAGGTCGATTCTTTTTTCAAGTGTTATTTATCTTCAACTGAATAAAAGATATTATGTGTCGTTGAGTATAAAGGTGAAGGTAAAAGCATAGAATAATAATGAGTAGTGTAATAGCATTTTTTTAAATTATGATAAGACATTCATGCAGCCTATGCTAGTTGGCTTAATTTGACTAAATGATTTTAGAATTAAAAACGTATCTGTGAACATTCCCAATCCTATACCCATATCTTGTCTCTTGCACCAAAACTTTAGACTAAGCACGTAGGTTCATAAATCCGCGCATTCTTACGAGAACGCGCTTCGAATAATTTATATTAAAGAGTTACGGCAAGTGTGATTTGAAGATCTGTGAACATGGCTGTTATGCTGGAAATAAAAACGGTGTTCAATGATGTAACACACCACCCTCTTTTTACTGCCAAACACTCAACCCAAGAAGCTGGAATGTTACCAGGCAAAACTCGTACGGCCTCCGTAGCCGAGAGGCGAGCACGCCGGACTTTAAGTGGCGCCGCCATCTCTGAGGTTCCGGGTTCGATCCCCAGTCGGATCAATGTAGAAAACGAACTTTTCGATATTGGCTCGGGTCTGGGTGTTGTGGTCCGTTCGCACGTTACGTAAGGGTTCCACCATTATCTATAAAAACGAGCAAAAAAAAACACGTTTGTTGTATGGGAGCCCCCTTAAATAATTATTTTATTCTGGTTTTTAGTATTTGCTGCTATAGCGGCAACAGTAATACATCATGTGTGAAAATTTTTATTGTCTGACTATCACGGTTCATGAGATACAGCCTGGTGACAGACGGACAGACAGACAGACAGACAGATGGACAGCGGATCCTTAGTAATAGGTTCCCGTTTTACCCTTTAGGCACGGAACCCTAAAAAGAATTTCCTTAACGGTCCACCAATCGGCGTCATGTTGTATGTCATACAAAGTCATATTTATGTCACTAACTAGGTCGTGTAGTAATTTTGGTAAACCTTTAGACCAATCTGAGCACTTAGTCTCCTAGATATTGGAGTAAACCTTAAAAGGTTTAGACCTTAATTTATCATCCTTAGGGTTTTATCTCCTATACAGAGTGTCCTTAATATGGCACGCCAGACTGATACTGTTGATAGCTGAGGCCTGAAATATATACCGTTCAGTTAAAATGTAATTTAACCAATAGCAAAAATCTTAAGTTCAGGCGACTACTTTTAATTTTATCTGACAGTTCATATATTACTCGTATTAGAGTATAATTTTTCGAAATTGTTTATTTCGAAAAATTATGTAAATAACTTTTACTAAAACCTTATAATTTTTATCTAAAAGATTTGTAGCTCAGCTATTTCCAGTGTTAGTCTGGCGTGCCAGTTTTGGAACAGCCTGTATATGGAAACGTATTTTAGTGCCAGGTGTGCCTTAAAACTGGCTAGTCGTCGCATCGTTGAGATCCGTCGCCGTTGTACTTACATTAGTACATACCTTTATTTGTCATCTGTCACCCGTTGCATTAGAAGAAAGTCAATATAAACACTGTACATATATATATATATAATATACTGTTATACAAAGCTTCTTACTCCTCTTATATTTATCTACCACAGTATATATATATTAGAGATGGGCCGAGTACTCGTTTTATACTCGGTACTCTGCGTATTCGGCGATTTTTTTAGTACTTCGGCCGAATGACTCGGTTCAAATGACAAGTATACTCGGTTTAATAAATATTTTAATACTTTTTTTTAATGAGTATTTATTATAAAGTTACAAGTAATAATTAAATGATTTAAATTAAAATCAATTAAATAATAAAAATTACAATAAATTAATTACAATTATTAATACTAAATTTTATTACAATTACTAAGTCATAATAAATAAAAAAAACAAATAAATTATAACAATGTCAATCCCGGAGGGAAAGTGCCCATAACACTTGCAGCATTCCCCCGATGAATGGCTACGGCTATCCTCTGAACTAGGAATGACCCAGCCCGTGGATCATTGGTCCTCACTCTAAGGCGACGACCTACTTCTGCAATAAAACTCTTTGCCTCTGAAGCCCAACAGCCTGAAATTTCGAAAGCAATAGGGACAAAATGGTAGGCTGATTTTAACTCGCTGTATTTAGAGTGCTTTTTATGAGCCGCTGTCTCGGTACAGAATGTTAGATAAATGGTTTATCAAGCCGAAACCAAATCGTGTTATCATTTATTGATTTAATAATTTTAAAAATATGGTAACTATCTATTGTTAATTAAGTTTCAACGTGTAGCATGTTAAAACAGTGTTCGCAAGTTCACATAAAAACACTCGTGATAAAAGTGCCATCGCTAGATATCTTGTTTTATGCCCTGCCCTCTAACCATGAACTCTAAAAACAATCTCAAAGTTGTCAAAAATGTCAATTTTGGTACGTCATTTCATACAAAATTTGACAGAAATGATATTGTTTGACAGATTTGTGATTGTTTTAACAGCTCATGGTTAGGGCCCTGTCCACCACTAGAAAGAACTTTTGTCTTTGACAACAAACTTTTCTTTTGAGACCGAACCGAGTTATTCGGCCGAGTACTCGGTTTAGCAAACATTAAACCGAGTAAAACTCGGACTCGGTTACTCGGCAAAAATTGTACTCGGCCCATCTGTAATATATATATATATGTACTGTGTATCTACTTTTTTCTGATTAATGTCAACCGGAAACCACGTGTCACCACTATTTGATTTAAATCTTGTAAAAAATCTTGTCTCTTCAAATGTCACTTGATCTTCCGATAGCAATTCGTTATCGAAACGTTTTGAATCGGGTGCCAGGAGTCTAATAACCGTGGTGGGAAAAGTACCAGTAGGCCACGATCCAGCAAGTTGAAGTGATGATTTAAGCTGAGTGGTATCGGACGTAACAGATCGCAAAGGATTTAGGTTTAATAGCGAGAATTAGAGAATCGGGAGAGGCGAGTTAAGTGTATCAGTTGGTCTCCCAGAATGAAACTACGCAATAAATCAATACGAGCTTTGACAACCCACACACCGATCGTTATAGTCTCAAAATCAAATAAAATATTTTAAATCTGTTAAAAGTCAGTTTTAAATCCACAATTTTTTTTCATTTTATAATCACTAAAGGTGTAATAGCCCCTGATCATTAGAGTCATTTTAACATGTAATTTGAATTCATATTCAGGCAGTTCAATAATGGATTATGGTAATTTATTAAAAATATCCCTTAAAGCTTTCAACATCCTCATGTTACGAGACCCGAGATAATTTTAGTGCCAATTAATAACAGTTCGTTTTCTAAATCCACCCAACTGAGATTCAAGCCTTTTCATCTAAAAAGGGGCTTATCCCCTTTCTATCAACTAATGACGTTAACGATTCGGAGAAACCTGAAAAAAATTACTGCTATCAATTTTTTCCAACAGAACCACCACCAAACTTCCACTTGGCAACAAAGTTAGAACACTAGCTTACATTGTTCTTAGGGGGTAGTTCTCACGACCTTCAAGGAAGGGAGGGTCGAATCGATTCTGCCCTAAAATCCGAACATTATCTTCTGGGGTATGGCTTATCAAATGAATGATCCTGAATCTCATTTGAATGCTTGGCTTGAGAATAAAGAACGGTTATTGTGGATACGTCTTGTCTAGTAGTATTATTCGAGATTGGTTACCATTTTATTTTACTGGCAATTCGTTTTAGTACGATTTTTAGGGTTATTTGATACAATTACAAATACATTTATTTTTCAAAAGTAAATATGAAACTAAAGTAACTTGATATTACTCAATTTAATTCGTTTTCGTTCCAAGTGGGTGTGCATACGAGTCAGAATATATTAGTGTTTGTACCGGGGCCGTAATCCCCTTTAGCCCTCGGGATACGTTTAGAGCCTGAGGCTTGATACAGATGTATTGTTTTACTAATGTAATGGAGATAATGAGAAACGAATATTTAATACTACACTATTACCAATTGCGATACGTTATAATACGGCCAATCTGGAAGTCACTGGGGGAGGCCTATGTTCTGAGCACTTGTGGCTGAAATTATGATGATGACGGAACGATCTTCGGAAGGTTGTAGGTACTATAACCGGTCATTGTTCACTAAACAGGCACCTATTCCACATAGGAGTAACAGACAGCCCCACATGCAGAGGATGCATGGAGGCAGAGGAAACGCCGCGGCACGTGCTCATGGAGTGCGAGAGTGTGGCAGAACAACGGGCACGGATTCGCCAATCACCAGGATCACTCCCGGAAGCCTTCAGGAGCCTGAAGGGTCTACTGACCTTCTGGGATGACTTGGGCTGGTTGGAGTAGGGGAAGGACACAGCACGCACAATGGCCCAATCAAGAGGCTAAGTGCGGACACCTCCCAGCTAAACTAACTAACTATGATGATGATGGTGACATATTGCGACTAGGCAAACGCAGCCCTGGGAGTTATCAATATGCAAGGCTGCTGGCAATATGGAAAAGAATTTAGCTTAGGATCGGACTCAGGATATATACCTCTCAAAATGCATGCCGCACTTGGAGAGGTATATATCCAGCATCGAACTGATGTAGGCAGCTTATGATGAATACATACATACATTTCTCTTTTTCATTAGGTATTACATCAAAATAATGTTTTAATCAGGAGAAATTAAATTTCACGAAAAAAATGATAGACCTAATTTTTTATCCTTTTATATTCTCCATAATCGTAAGGGATTTAGTAATTTGTGTTACACTAGTTTCGAGCAGAGTTAAGCTGACTTTACTAGTTAAGTTCAGAGGCCGCGCGGTTCGATGGGGGGTAGTCCAATGAAAAGCATGTTCGATTTTAATAGTTGTCTTGGCACGTAAATAACTTTCAAAAGATACGATATCTTGAAACCTGATTTTACGGGAAACGAAGCTTTCACGGTATCTATGATAGTATATATCATTTATTGTGAACACTATATTAAAACAAACCTCGACATGGCAAAAATAAATAATAGAAAAGGTTATTAAAATAGAGAGTTGATGTATTCGTATTATGTATTAATTAATTATTTAAACCCATACTTACCAGGCGTTATGATACGAATATCTCAAAAGTAATCTACATACACAATAAGCTGGGAATGTAGTAGATTGCCTCTAAGGAGGGCTAATCCCCTTAGCCTCCAGGCTTAAATAGGTAAGACTTGAAACTGATAGTTGGTTTTGTATTGCGCAATTATGTAAGATATAGTATATATTTTTGTTTTTTAGCAATCACCATGCTAGGTTTATTTATGATTTTAAATACTTGAAAAAAATCGTCCGCCTCATGTGGGATCCGAACCCACGACCATCGCATACCGCTGGCTTTAACAGCGAGAAACACTTAAAAGATTTCGTCGGGTCAGCTAGCGTCTCGGTAGCTTAGTTGGAAAAGCACTCGCCCGGTATGCGATGGTCTTGGGTTCGGATCCCACCCACCGAGGGGGTCGATTCTTTTCAAGTATTAAAATTCATAAGATATAGTAATTTTAACACTTTATCCCGTAACAAAAACATCTGCTAGATTAAAATCATGAATATTATTATTATATCTATCCCTCCCTCCGCTCCCTAATCTCGAAACCTACTGAGCCTAAAATTTTGAAAAATAAAGTTTGAAATTAAATTATTAACCTGAAAAATTACAGAAATACTTATTAGAAGTACTAAAACCTCTCCACGTGAGTTTGCTGAAATTCTTAGATTATACACAAAACACAAAAAAAATAGTAAATATAATATGCAAACAATTATACTATGTCCAGATTCAAACTTTTAACCTATCAAGCTTCAATTGCCCCACCGGTTGGAGCGCATAATAGATTTTTTATTGTGTCTCTTGACCTTGGCCTGACAGGTTACATGTTCCATCAAAAGTGATTTTACAAATTAATGTCATATCGAAGCAACTCGCACACTAATCTCATGATTTTACAAAAAGACTAAAAAGTTTTGTATTATGTATAGATTTCTTATATACAATCTCACTTAAGAGGGCTCAATCCAATCAGCGAAAAGCTTTTTGGTCGCGTAAAGAAATTGCATTTTGTATCTAAAATGGTAAGAGAATTTTGTAGGTTAGTTTCGTAATTTAGTTAACATAGTTAATCTTTTAGGTATTTCAAAAAATGAAATAAACAAGTGTTCTTAGTTTGAATGTTTTCTCTCATTGCTATAAAAACCCCAATTATTTCTCTTGGGTAATTTTATTAAGAGTTTCCTTGAAAGTTTAAGATCAAGGTAATCAATAAAATATTACCTAAATATTTTTTGTCCTTTATAACTTCAAACGAAGGATTGAAGCAGGCAGTTATAAAACACCGGCCAAGTGCGAGTCGGACTCGCGCATGAAGGGTTCCGTTCTATAAAAACGGCAAAAAAATAACGTTTGTTGTATAGAAGCACCCTTAAATATTTATTGTATTCTGCTTTTTAGTATTTGTTGTTATAGCGGCAACAGAAATACATCATTTGTGACAATTTCAACTCTCTAACTATCATGGTTCATGAGACACAGACAGACAGACAAACAGACAGACAGACAGCGGATCCTAAGTAATAGGGTCCCGTTTTACCCTTTGGGTACGGAACCCTAAAAATACTGTCTCTGGAAAGAAAGTTTATATTTCAACGTTTATACTTATTCAATCTATATTTAGATTTAAGTAGAATTTGCAAGTAATCATTGTCATCATTCGCCTGTCCTGCTTCGGTCATCTAGGGTCAGCGCGGTATATTAGAATAAAATAGAATAGAATAGAAAAATATTTATTTGACACACACATCATACATAGAATACAAAAGAATTAAGATTAGAAAACAAAAATGTGTCAAAAAGGCCCCCGCTCAGCATTTGTCGTGACAGCCAGGGACATATCACGACGCTGATTTTCAGCTGGGACCCTGACGTTAGGGGTACAAAAGCACGGCACTAGAGACAGGAAAAGAAAAAAACTAAAACTAACAGCTTAACAAGCTTAGCAATAATAGTAACAGACAGACAAAAGATACAATATACATATATAATTAGATGACACAAATACAATTTTAATATTTTCCTCTTCATCGAATCTTCTACTCTCTCTATCACTCTCTCATGTCATTCTCCACACAATCCATCCATCTGATCTACTACCTACGCGTCCTCTACTCATCTACCCTTCAATACTCATAGCCATAAGCCTCCTCATTTCGTTCCTTCTTATCACAAGACATATAATTTAAGAGGGTTCTGTCCAGCACACTAAAACCTCAGCCAATTAAGAAAAGCTTCTTTTCTAAATTTTCCTGAACCGGAGATCGAACCCGAGCAAAGCGCATTACCTCACCATTTCGCTGGGTTATCAAATATTGATGTTTTATTAATAGCAGTAACCTGTGTTATATTTAATGCATGAATGTGAATAAAGGGTTATCTCAAAAAACGCAAAAATTATATCCCTTACACTTGCATAAAGGCGGAAACATATTAGCAGAAATTTAGACGCCTTTTAAATGTGGGTTCCCGAAAGATCCTCAGGGATCAAAGGGCCCTTTTTTAGGGACGTTTGGCAATAACAATGACGTCTTACGACTCGCCGGTCGCGATCGTAATTACCTTTTATGTTTCCAGATTTGATGAGGTATGAGGTTGTCGGGGAAACACACATTTGGATAATTGGTTGGCTGGTTATTGTTTTGTTTTATTATCATTTTTGTGAACTTGACAACTCAAGATACTATTTTATTACACCTAAACCAATCTAAACCCAATGGGTTAGAGACAAAATTCCACGGCATGCTACGTTAGACAAGAGAAAACTTAAAACTATCGGATCTTTATATTCCTTGTTCGACATCCACAAACCACTACTTCGGTTATTTTTCGTTAAATCTATCTATAGCGAGGAACCTGAATCTTAAAGAAAAGTATAACTATTAATTTAACATTAACAATCTCCTTTTAAAGGACGATGGGCAAATAAGAACTCCACTAAGAACGACCTTTATACACGATATGTGTATATAAGTATTCTTTTTTAAAAAACCCTCATATCAAAATTAATTGCGTGGTAAAGGTTATATAACTTTAAATATAACCACTTTTTTATTTAGTTAACTTATCGTCTTTGTTATTGGACTAGTGATTATTGTAAACTTGGCTTTTCTACAACCATATATAACCATATTGAATGTCCACCTTTTGGACGGCTCGGCGAAATACCAACTTGCTGCAATTGACTCTGTGGAACGCAGAGCCAAGATAATAATAGGCGATAAAAAACTGGTGGCGTCAAGCTGCACAGCCTGGCTCACCGCCGCAAGATTGCTTGCCTATCGGTCTTCTATAGATTGTACTTCGGAGAGTGTGCTCATAAGCTGCATGAGCTCATACCACCGTCACCTTTCTTCCATCGGACATCCAGACGCACGGCCGGCTACCATCCGTTCTTAGTTGATATACCCATAATCCGCACTAAGCGCTTCTCATCATCTTTTATAATGCGCACAGCTAAAGATTGGAATTTCCTGCCTGCGTCTGTATTTCCGAGTGCATATAACCTGACTCTCTTCAAGTCCAGAGTGAATAGGCATCTTCTGGGCAAGCTCGCTCCATCGTAGATCCCATCTATGCTCTAGAGCAAGATTGGGGTCAAGAGTAAGCACATCTCAAAAAAAAAATATATAAAGTATATCTACTTTAGGTCTAAAGATCATTTTTATTTGTGCTGGGCCAAACTTCCATACATTGGTGCCATTGTCCTTTAACCTAGCCTATATCGTTACGATTTTCTGTTTTTTTAGTTCAACTCAATGTTTTGCTGTTAAGCAAAATATTAAAATATTGAGTTATACTCTTTTTTAACTCAACCCCAAAATCGGCTTACAAACTAACTGAGGTGTAAATGAATGCATAATTACACACGTCCTACTTCCTTTCTACGCGAAAATGATTGTAACAAAAGAGTATGTTCTGAAGAAAACCTTTTTTCGTTGTGAGAATTAAATAAAGACGTAGAACAAACTTTCCTTTGCCTCATGAAAATGCGTATTATAAAAAAGCTAAGTAGTTCGAGTCACGCTATCAGTAAGGAAGTATAATTAGGGTTCAACGCCTTGGCTAATACAGCCTAACAAGATCTCCAGCTCGATGGACTGATGACCTTAGGAAGATGACTGGTAGTGACTTGATGAAAAGATTAGGAGATTGTGCTTTTTGGCGCTCTTTGAGGAAGCTTTACGCCCAGCAATGGACTGCAATAGGCTAAGTAAGATACAGTATGCGGCACCGATGTTGAGCGCTATGGTAATAAGTGGGGATCGCTTTGCGCATCTTCCAACACGATCATCGTATCAGAGACGCGTGTGCGCGGAGCTAACAACCAATCATGGCCGGCGGTGCAGGCGCGGTGCGCGACTAGCCAATCACGTAATCCTAATGGTCTTCTGTGCATCTTTCGCCAGGCGCTCAACTTCCGTGCCGGTACACGGAGAAAAAAGTCTAGTTTTATTTACCAGAATATTGAGGTTGTTAACTAGAACGCATAGTGCTATACGTGACAACTATACATTTTGTAAATGATATTTTAAAAATCTAGTTTTTAGTAACGAGAAGTTTCTGGTAGAGCAGATTTGTACTGCTAGCAAATACATGAATTGTGCTCACTAATGTGTGTTTTTTAACACAACAAATCATGATATTAAATTAAAATCACAGTGATTGGTTGAAATTACCGTAAAAAATTGTAAAAATTACAAGATATTTAGTCATTATTAAAAAGATTAGAACACTACACACCTAAAGTTTTGTAAGGATGACTAGAAATTTTATAGTACTTAACGTTATTTCGTGTTATCTCTACTAGAATTATAGTTGTAGCTGCAAATAATATTTAGGCTGTCACATACCACAATATGGAGTTTTGTTAAGATTACTAGATTATACCATATAAACCACTTAACGTTTTGTTTTATTTACCAGAATGGTTATAAGTGTAAAAATATTGTTCAGATACCACAACAGAAAGTTTTGTAAGGGTTACTAGAATATATAAACCACCCAACGTTGTTTTCTGTACTATCTACCAGATAATGTTGTAGCTGCAATGAAGTATTGCTTTGGTTTTCACAAATCTGATGTGAGATCAACAATATTTTCTGGTTGCCATAACCAGAAAACATTGTGTTCTTTTTATTCTGGGCTGTTGACGTTAATCATTTTCAGCTCCTTCAGGCTTCCTGAAAACGTATAGCCGGAACCATCGTGCCACAAAATGATTTTAAAAATCAACTTAAAACCATGGTACGGCAACTACGACTATACGCTTACAAAAATCTGAAGAAGCTAAAAACAAATAACATTGTTAACCTGCTGTAATTAGAATGAAACAATAAATGTATAATTAATTGTTTTGCTTTATTTGGAAAGGTTGTTTTATAGTTACATTAAGCATTATTTTAATAATCAACTACAAAGGGTTTCTTGATAACAAAAAATATTACTGATGTTTTCTACTTATGTGTTTTACCTTGTAACAGTATTTTTTCTCATTAAAACAAAGTTCTGAATAAGGAATGCTCGAATATGACTTTTTGCTCATTATTATTAAAAACATAAATATTTTATACTATCGCAAACTTAGTAACAAATATTTCTTGTATAATGGATTCCTTTTACATTTGTTTTTAACACTAGACATTAAAATATTTATTATTTTTCTTAATAAGATATTTGCCATACATAATCATCATAAGGAACTAAATCACCAACAATGAATCCGATATACCTCACAAATACAATAAGTTCTGAAGCTGACATTTTCAAATTATTTGCGCGTAAATGATCAGAACAAAAACTTCGAAGTTTATTATTTTTATCTGAGCCAAAATCAAAAGACGCAGTCTTATTATTTAAAATATTTAGTAAAAAATATTAACTACTATAAAAATTGTGAACTGAAATGTTAGACCATGTTCTCCGTGAATATCGTTTCTTGCAATTCTGTCGCGGCCTTTACATGCGTTATAAATGCCTCTCATCACTCCTGTTTTGATGGCCGCTAAGACTTCTTCGTATTTTTAGTCATTGGATTGCCAAGAAGAAGCGGCAGAAACATGAAGGCATATATAGATGTTGTTTCTTGCAATGCTGGAGTTATCCGGTCTTCTTTTTCTGAAAATCGACATAGAATGTTAATTTGTACACTATACTAAATAATAATGTAAATCTAAACACTTATACAGATTGAGTTTTTAATGAGTATTCTCAATGAGTATTTATCGAGTTCTTCATGAATATAAACTAATAAAACCTATACCTACCAAAAGTTATATCAAGGCTGACTTTTATATCACCGTCCAAACCTCCTGAGAAGAGTCCCGTGAACAAATCTTTCTATTGGACCAACTCTCTAACTGCAAAAAACAATCAGCTGTTCCATACAAAATATTAATATTCATTTGACCACAATGTATGGACCAGTAGAATTTTATTTTTGAGTTAGGGAGTTGGTCCAATAGAAAAAGTTGTTCGTTTGTATCACGGGAATCATCTCAGAAGTTTTGGATGGGGATAAAAAAGTCAACCTGTATAATCATGAGTAGAACACTATATTAAAATGAGTTTACTTATTAAAGTCACATGTAAATACAATTAAATACTACTTACTTATATTCAAATATTCTTCAGTGAATGCTTTTAAATTGTGATCTGGATGGCGACTGTATTTTTCACCGTCAATTCAAGAATTTATATTTTCACATTATCACCATTCACCTACGAATAACAGAACAGGGACGCGCACTTCAACAAGTCAAAACACTTAATTAACGCGGCAAGTCGACGATGCACTGTCGTCGATACCCTCTCTTCTTTCCCCGCGCCCGGAAACACCAAATGATTTCGTTCACTTTACAAAGTAATATTTTAATATAATAATAATTGCTGTTAGTACTAAAATATTATAACGTAATTCGTATGTAATTTATCTGAAATTACATTATGGGAAACCATTGTTTCTGTTTAAAAATGCTTTTTTAATATTAGAGTCAAATATATGTCATGTAATTCGTAAAAGAGAGCGGTACAGATAACAATAACTTCTGGTAGATTGTAACCATAATATATTCGTGCCTGTTACTAACTCATTATTTTATTCTTTACTAAGAAATTAATAACTAATACTTTTTATAATGTTTAGTACACTAAACTTATTTACCAGATTTTTTTAGTATTCGCAAATAAGCGACTATTTATCCTTATGACTAATGCTGATATAGCTTGCAATTTTTTGTTAACTTTTACTAGATTTGTTTTTACAAGTCGTTCTGGTAGTATTGTAAAATATTTTTTTCTCCGTGTAGTTTTAATGATAATGATTAGGGTTCTGTACTCAAACGAATACGTAAGCTTCGGTTACTCTGCTGTCTGTCTGTCCGTGTATAAGTCAGGGGTTTCTAGCTCGTAAAAGTAATTACTAATATGTTTTTTTTTTATTATTATTTATTAGAAAACCAACTGCGTAACATAAAATATTTTCTTATATTGTACTTAAAACTAGAAAAGCTAATTACAGGTTTCCCTAAAAATTGCTGTAAGTATATAGACGTGATCAGATCACAATGATATAAACCAATCAAACAAATTTTAAAATTAAAGTTTGTAAATTTGTAAAAAAAAAACACGCAGTTATTATACATAAATTATACAATTAATACCCGTTGCTATTTGCCATTCCCACCCAAACACTTAATTACTCAGATTTAATTTAAAAATAAATAAATAAATCAAACAGTTAAAGCTCATTGGAACACCTCTGTAGTTGTTATCCGACATAATTACTTGCTCTCCAACTCGCACTCTAGTCTTTCTGGTATTGCATTTTAAGAATCTTCTTCGCTTGAGTTTTAACCGTATTTTTGCTGTAAGTAAACAATTCGACTTCCTTGAAAATGTCATATAAATGTTGTGTAACATAGTTTAAATAATACCGAATCAGTAATTAGAATAGGATAGTAAATTGACATACTGTTTATAAGATGTCAAAAGGAAATAACTTTTCCTTTGATTTGTATGAAATAGCATTGGACATCACATTTTATTACCTTCGAAAAACTTTATTCAATATTTTTAAAGATTAAAAAATTCAAATATTAATGTCCGATTTTTTTAGCACTCATCCTGCTAGCCTGTGACTATATAGGTAAAAAGCAATCGTGAAAACCAACTTTCAAATGTGTATCATAAAAACTAAAAAAATGAAAATAAAAATACAAAATAACAACAACGACTTCATATTGCATAAACTCGTCCATCTTCAAACGTAAAACCATCTGTGATCATCTGTCTTATTCCTTCCCCTTGTAAAGAAAGAGCTAACAGACGTGAAAAATGGCCGGAGTTCATTCATAACACGCACAGATGTTTGGCTTGAATAACTAGGGGGAATGACCTTCAACCTTGTTAATAAAAAAAAATGCCTTAAATGTAGCTTTTGCAAATTTTCGAATGATTAAATCGACATAATTTAAAACAAACAAATAAAAACATAATTTTGAAAATTCTTAAATAAGTAGATGTTAAGTCGGCTTACCTATTTGCGGTCCTCTTATCAGCTTATCAGGTGAGTACACTAATCTTCAAGGGGTGTAGGTATTTTTCAGACAGGGAGTGATTCAAATTTCCCATCACACTTTCTCAGGCTGTGGACTGACGAGCTATCCAAAATCATGCTAGAATTTATTGTGTTAGGGGTATGCAAGTTTATTAAAGTTAGGTATGTTTGATTAAACTAAAAAAATGAATTAGCATAATTTAATGATAACTCGGCGTGTTTAAAAATTTGAATCAACACTATCTACAACGATTGTTTATTTACACGACTATTAACACACTGTTCCTCATATTTACACTACTGGTTTCAGTTTATTTACACTAAAATAATCACTATTTATTTACACTAATTGCTGTACATGGCGTCCGTTTTGCGCGATACACACATATCAAGGTACTCCTGATTGGAGTATCGGTAGGGCATGATCGTAAAATTGTGATCGATATCACACGTCTTGCTAGTGCAACTAGATTTTCGATACTAAAATTCAGGTGAATCTTTACCTTGACACGTGCCAAACATTCTTTGAATTAGCCGCCTTGTCGGCAAGCAGCGAAAACACTTGCCGAAAAGCGCGGCGGCCGGCGGCCCCTTTGTACTAGATCGTTTGAGATGCACCGAAAAGTCCGACTAAAATTAGACCAGGAGCTAGTGATCTTATCTCCGAGATCCTTTACCTACGCAAAGGCCATACAAGTTCCCAATCGCTCTAATTGACTCGAAGCGTCCAGGTACCCAATCTCTAAAAATTTTGACGTATTGCCAGGGCTCATGAAATAATAATAATTATTTGTTTTTATTCCTATCCTAATTACTAAGATTGATTCTATCTTTTTATCAAATGTTATCTGTATGGGCCAACCTCTGCCGGCGGCGGTTCGGCCTCTGAAGGCGGTTTAGCGCTTTCTAGGTTGGCCAAGGCTGTTCGTACCTAGATTGTGGGTATTCTGAGCGCGATATAAAGTTACGAGGTATGTCGGTCTTTTCCTGGCACAGTTCATGGTACTTAATTAAAATCTTTAGTTTATAAATTGTCCCGATTTCCTGTAGTTTTTTTTTTGGCCATTGGGTACTGACTGAATCATTTTTAGACTAACTATCAATCGAGCATACAACCTCAGTTGAGAAGTGCTGCCTAGACTATTGTGTCATTTAAAAAGATCGAGCCCGTGAATCAAACGCAAGACCTACCTCCATGCATGCAATCATTTATTTTGACCAAATTAGCTCTAAGCCTATGCCAATTAAATTGTCGGAATTTTAAAGATACCTAGGGATGAGTAACAAAAGGGAAATGTATCGACGTGTAAAACTATTGGCATTCACCTCGCTATGCAATTGATATCGTTGTAAACGTCACAATATCAACAATTATAAGTAATAATTTCACTTATGATCGAATTAATCAAAGAGTAAAAGCAATTTGTATTATGCAAATAAAGAATACTATTACTTTTACTTTTCGATCGATTGCTTATGCGAGACTGTTTTACTAAGAAATAACATAATTTTATTCTTCTTCTTCTCTGTCGTTTCGCTCTTGGCAGAGCGGTCGTGGTCACGTTGAGGCGTCCGTGTTAGTGGTGGAGGCGGACACAGCTCTCTTCACGATCTCCCGCCACCTCTCTCGGTTTGCAGACTGTCTGGCGCAGTCAGACACGCGGCCTCCCACTGCGGACTTTACTTGGTCAGCCCAGCGCATCGGTGACCTGCCGCGCGTACATAATTTTATACTTCTTTTAATAACTTCTCAACTGGCGGCCAATTTGGGAACAGTTGCATTTAGCACAAACAAAGTGCAGAGGAAGGCAAACGTTCTGTAGCCTTCTTTATCAGTCGATCTTAGCAGAAAAGTTTAAAATAACCAGAGCTGGGCCTACTTTTAGGCCACCCGTCATGACGGTAGGTAGGTTTTAAATTTCAAAAGCAAGCACTCAAACGGCTACAAGCTATCATCCTGTGGCATTTAATGAGACTTTTGCTATACCCAGCCTTACACCGTTTAAATTAAATCACTTTTTGATTGAAAATTTACAGAAACAAAAATGATATTGAACTTCTTCTAATTGTTAGTATTTAAATTAAATGACAGTGTATCGATCCGCGCTATCTCGATAGATACTACATCACTAATGCTTCGTCTGGTGCGCTGGCGGCCGCACTTTGACCGATCGCTGCTGCGCAGTGCGCTTCGCTTTCTTTTAGTTCGGGTCGTGCGCCTGTCGCGATTAGATGCGTCATACGGACGCGCTTCCGGCTTCCGCGCGCGTCGTAGTATCGCAAAATCTGTCATTTATTAAAAACACAATTTTAACCTAGTTTGTTCTGTGATAGTTAGTCAATGTAGAACCATCAAAAAGTCACAATGTGAGTGTGCGTGTGAGGAATGTTTTCGTGTATTTTTAATCATGATGAGTTCAATTTTCGATAGTAAGGAACAGTGTAAATAAACAATCGTACCTAGAGAGATGATTCAAATTTTTAAACACGCCGAGTTATCATAAAATTATGTTAGGTATTTTGAATTTCATTGAGTTAGAATAATCTAACTTATCGTTTTCGGTTAGTTTTAATTACCTTTCTCAATAATAAAGTCGCATACCTAAAACAATCTTAACATGGTTTTGGATAGCTCGTCAGTCCACAGCCTGTGAAAGTGTGATGGGAAATTTGAATCACTACCTTATCTGGAAACAACCCCCCTGAATATCAGTGTATGTACTTACTTGATAAGCTGATATGAGGGCCGTTTTACTGGTTTTACCATTGGTAAGCTGCTAACTTAACATTTACTTAGCTAAGACATTGTATTTTTTTAATTGGTTTGTTCTAAATGATGTAGATTTTCAAATTCGAAAATTTGCACTATGCTACATTTAAGCCCTAATTTTAAGTTAACAATGTTAAAGGTAAACAAGCCAAACATCTGACCGTGTAGTATAAGTTTATGAATGAACTCCGGCCATTTTTTACGTCTGTTAGCTCTTTCTCGCTCTTTACAAGGGGAAGGAATAAGACAGATGATCACAGATGGTTTTACGTTTGTAGATGGACGAGCTTATGCAATATCAAGTCGTTGTTGTTATTTTGTATTTTTATTTTCATTTTGTTAGTTTTTATGATACACATTTGAAAGTTGGTTTTCACGATTGCTTTTCACCTATATAGTCACAGGCTAGCAGGATGAGTGCTAAAAAAATCGGACATTATATTAGCCAAATATTAGCTAAATATTATTAGGTACAGCCAATAAAATTTATCATTTTTTTATTTATTTAATCTTCTTTTAATATTTACATTCTATACGAGAAGTCGTTGTTTTAAAATTAATGAACATTTGAGACACTACCTTTTTTTTCAGGGTCAACACTGAAGTTTTAAACAGCCTACCTAAGCCCTGATTTGAAACAAAATTTAAGGGATAAATAATTACAGAAGGCCTTTTAACAAAGTTTAACGAAATACGAGTCTTTGTATTTCGCGAGAAATAAAATAATATACATAGAACCTTTTTGCCAATGCCTTATAACTAAAGCTACTCGCTAATTTGATTTTTGTCTTTAAAACATGATTTTCCGTGTTGACAAAATACCACCCTATATTTTCATCTCATCCATGCGATTTTCAACCCTATTCTATAGAGCATAAGGAAAAAGTATCCAGTTCTGTTACTGACTGTACATTAAGAAAAATGTTCTTTTATAAAACAGGGAAGGAAACTGGATGAGTTGTAACCGGAATCTTGATGAGGTGGAAGGAGGATAGACTATGTTTACTGTTGAGTGTGAAGAGGATAGAGTCTATTGGGTTAAATAAGTCCAATCTAAAAGTATTTCTTTTTTCAATAAAAACCTTCGTGTATTTGAGGGTCTTTTTCGCTTTGTGTGTGGCCGCTGATTAGAATATAATACAGCTAGTTATTGTAGGGGGTGTAAGGCTGCGTTTCCATAGGTGAGCGAGGATGCATAGCAAGGGATGTGTTTGTTAAGAAACAATAGAAACTGATTAGCTGAGCGAGGCTAGGTAAACGAAGTGATTCTATTGGTTCTTAACCACCACATCCCTCGCTACACATCCTCGCGCATCTCTGGTAAAAACGCAGCCTTAGCTGCGTTCTATTGGTGCTTACAAAACACATTGCTCGCTACGCAGCTTAACATAGCCCTGGTGGATGCTCAGCCTTAGGCCGGGACTCCACCAAAGCGGAGATGTGTGCGGTGTGCTGTGCGAGAAGATATGTTATTCAAGCTTTTTCAACTAGCAAGATGGCCGGCCGGCGCGCGCGTGGGGCTCAGCGGGTTGCTGGCGGGCGAGAGGGGGGAGAGTGACATCGCTCACTGCACGCTGCTCATATATCTCATTTCCACTACGCGTCGTCCGCGCACAGCTCACATATCCGCTTCCATCGCGCCATACAAATATTACACATCTTCGCACAGCGATCTCCACTGAAGCTGAGCGAGAGGAATTGTGTCAATAACACAATTCTATTGGTTGTTTAAAAAACATCTCTCCGCTCGTCTCGTCTCCGCTTTGGTGGAGTCCCGGCCTCACTTCGTTTACCTAGCCTCGCTCAGCGAATCAGTTTCTATTGGTTCTTAACAAACATATCCCTCGCTACGCATCCTCGCTAATCTCTAGTGGAAACGCAGCCTATTGCTGAGCATCCACTAAACCTGTGCTAAGCTGCGTAGCGAGCAATGTGTTTTGTAAGCACCAATAGAATCGTTTCATTTTTACTTTGCTTCGCTCTGTAAAGCACTCGTGGATATGGGCTTAGCGGAGCGAGGTTTTTGTTCATACACGCGAGAAATGCGAGCGAGGGATGTGTGCGAGGATTAGAAAATATGCGCCTACCAGTCAGTCAAGATATGGTGTTCAAAAAGAGTCCGCTACCTATCCTCGCACTGCTCATTTGTACACATTAACACATTACTTACACATTCCTAGCTTGCTTGAGGTGCTCATAGCTCAATGGCGGCAGCGCTTTAGTATCGATTACTTAAGTTAAACAACCAACTCCGCGGTCGTGAGTGGATGGGTGACCATTCCGACCATATTTAGTGACATTTATCACGAGCATCTCCGTGCTTCGGAAGGCACGTTAAAAGTTGGTCCCGGCTTAAATCGCTTGATAATGGTCGTGAAGCCTAGTCAGAGGCCTTAAGGCGGCTTGATTACATCTGACCGATAGGTTTAGTCACTGGCCTTACAACACCCCTCCACCAATCCGCACTGGGCCCGCGTGGTGGAGTATGGCCCAAACCACCTCATAGTTGAGGTGAGGCCTGTGCCCTGCAGTGGGACGTATATAGGCATACTTTCCATTCCTCACATAGCTCTGGTGGAAAGGGTCACACCGTTTCACATCCTCGCGACACATTTTCGCACCGCACATTTTCCTCGCACGTCTCTGGTGGATGTCCAGCCTCAAGAGGTTTAGTTCAGCGATAGGGTTTATATTTTTATTATAAATGCGAAAGTTCGTAAGTATGGATGTATGAATGTTTGTTACTCTTAGCAAAACTACTGAACGGATTTGGATGAAATTTTACACACATATAGAATATGATCTGGATTAACATATAGGATACTTTTTATCCCGGTTAAATGTTCCTGTGGGATAAAGACCACGAATAAACTAAAGACCACGCGAGCGAAGTCACGGGCAACAACTGGTAAAATATTTAAAAAAAAACTGCCAATCTGCTAAAATCCATGGCGAAAGGGAACTGTTGATTGAAAAAATCTATTTTCCGATATTTATTCAAAGATATTGTTTTTATAATGAGAAAGGAAATTGGGGACGTATTTACGAGTAAGAAGGAATTATTTGGAAGGTTTCCATCAAAGTGTGCAATGGAACAGGTTCCAGTCGATTTTGATGCTTATTGATTTCCGTAAAATATTCCCCCTCAGCTCAGAATCAAATTAAAAACCGTGAACTGGGCATTTGTAAACTCTGTAATACAAAATTTACTTGTTTTTTTTTTTGTTTAATTATTTTGTATAAGGCGTTCTATGTATTAAAGACACGTTATAAGCTGCCTTATTTCATAACGACAAATTTACTATGAAACCTTTTTTAAATCTGTAATTTAGATGCTGGCTTTTTTTCTGATGCCCATTTTGACACCATCAAAAGCTTTAAAAAAAACTTGCTAGTAAAAACGGCTGTTAATGGCCTCATCCAAAAAGTGGCTATATTTGTGCAGTCGTATTAAACCCAAGAAGGAAGTTAACTAATTAATTAGGACCTTCAGCTGATCACGTAGTTCTAAAGAGTTGCCTATTCACACCCTGTATATTGTTATTTTGAAATATAACCACAAAGCCTATAAAGGTTGTGCGTCATTTCAAGCACAACCTGTATAGATTCGTCAGCCTATTTAACAAGAGGCCTCGTTACTCCTAGGGAGGGACCTTGACTATCCATTACGGCGACGATTTTGGCTTATTTTGATCCTGAAATATTAGTGGAAGTCTAGGGTGAAGGTTTAAACGGTAAAAAAAAAAGGATTGAGCTGAAAACGTGAATTTTATTTTACCATGCAAACTTACGTGTCAAACAGGTTGAGGTCAGAATGGTCGGAATGGTCACCCATCCACTCACGACCGCGGCGTTGGTTGCTTAACTTTAGTAATCGATACCAAAGCGCTGCCGCCACGGAGCTACGAGCACCATTAGAAATTAAATATTATTTAATTCTGAGGCGGTACGAAGTTGGCTGGGTCAATTAACAAATATACCGCGGCGCATTCATAGAGCACCATACATTTTTGTTTTACTGGCCACTTGCTATTATCAAGTCCCCTCAAGGTTTTGTGTCATTTCAAGCACACCCTGTAAAGATTCGTCAGCCTATCCATCACGGGTCCCACCTGGTCTCGTTAGGTCCGAGGGACCGGCCACTATCCACCATTTTGCTACATAATTATTGGGGGTAATGCTTATAACTAAAGGAAGTTGGGGAGTTATGGGTGTTGGTGGGCTGGTGGAATATAAGAGGAAGCGGGGTGATAGTGTTTTCGTTTTTGGGCGAAAATAGAACTCGAAAGTGGCTGAGCATTAGAGGTAGCGGTAGCGACAGAGTATTTTTCGTATCTGACATCATAATCCGTGATTTTAGCCGACAGGCTATGATAATTCTAAATACCGCTTAGAATCTGTCTATATTTTTGTAAATCAATTTCGATCGTGATTATTGTATTATTAGACTTCTTAGTCCTTTATGTATTGTGTAAAAAGCTAGCTTTAAAATATAAAAATAATTAGAGTTGGTTTACGTAAATAAAAATGAAATACGTTTTTATTTACCTCTCTGAATAACTAATGGTTTTCCAATCGTTCGGTTAACTGTTTGTGAAATTTTATTTTAGAGGTGTCCTTTTGTTTTTTTAAACATGGAAACATTAAATGACTTTAGTTAGCCACCTCGTTGCTACGTGAATAAATCGAAAACTAAAACTGCTTCCGCGCTCGCTACCGCTTATGTTTCCCAAACTTTTCTTAACTAATTTATCATTAACTTGTGAAAATATAGCGGGCGGATCCCTGCGGCCACCTAAAAGGTTCTAACATGTTAAATGTGGCTTAATTTTAGTTTTGCTTCGCTGACACGGCGTCTATGTAAATATAATTAGTGATGTTTTGTTGACAAATAGTTTTAAGGTTGTGGAACGACCTGAAATTTACTTTATACTGAAGGTTATTCGTCTTTGCTAAATCGTTTTTTTTAACTAACTTGTTAATGACGTGTGCAGGTAGCTATGTAACTTCTTTAACATTTTGCAATTAGGTAACTGTTGTAATACAGTTCCTAAAAAATTTTTAAGTGTGGCTAGTTATATTCCTTTAAAAAAAATTGCTAAAGCTATACAGTTCAGGAGTTTTAAATGATAAGAGGAGTCTATTACGCAAGTATCCCTAAAAATCCAGATCGTAGGTAGTACTACTGAAAGCTTGGAAATAAGACGTTTCATAAAATATACCTTTATGCACAGTTGGATACAAAAATCTATGCCCGCACACAAGCTTGTACTTTTTTAACGATATTCAAAAGTTATATTTGCGTATTTTCAAAAATGCCCGCCTAAAACATGTAACAGTTTTATAATCGTGTCTGTTTATAAAACTCTAATGGGCTAAAAATTAAAACCGGCTCGCCTTAAGGTACTCTTGAAAACCATCAGCCACCCAATATAAGGGAAAAATTTCCCCATTAAACTTTCAAACTTTTCGACAGATTTTTATTTATTCATAAAAACAATAGGATACCGCCAGCCCTATTCGCTTACAAAGTGAAAGACTTAGCGAAACGAATTTTGAGTATCGTACTTTTTAAGTATCATCATTAGAGGGCGAACTGTGATACTTTTTTGGGTATCAGAGTAAAAAAATGACAAGAAATGAAACCTTTTTAATTTCATTCGCCAGTTGGTCTATCTGTCTAATCGTCTGACTGTTTGTTAGTCCGCTTGTCTGTCCATCCATCTAAGCACAATATGTACTCTGCACTACTTTCAATTTTTTTTATAGTTGTCTTCTGCCTGAAGGTTGTCTGGAAGAGATCGTTTTAGCGATAAGATAGAAAATTGTATATCTTTCTGTAAATATCTAACTTCTGTGTTTGGTGTGCAATAACGAGTATCTATCTATCTATACAGCTGTCTGTCTGCTTGTGCCTTTGGGTCCGTCCCTCTGTCTATCCATTTCCGTGTCTGTCTGTCTAACTGTGTGTTTATGTAGGTTTTTGTTAAACACAGTAATGGAATAAAATTGATGATCCATTAAAAATGTTATTACCAAATTAAAAAAAAAACCGGCCAATTGCGAGTCGGACTCGCCCACGAAGGATTCCGTACCATTATCTATAAAAACGTCAAAAAAAAAACACGTTCGTTGTATGGGTGCCCCCTTAAATATTTATTGTATTCTGTTTTTCAGTATTTGTTGTTATAGCGGCAACAGAAAAATCATCTGTGAAAACTTCAACTGTCTAGCTACTACGATTCATGAGATACAGCCTGATGACAGACGGACAGACAGACAGACAGACAGACAGACAGACAGACAGACAGACAGACAGACAGACAGACAGACAGACAGACAGACAGACAGACAGACAGACAGACAGACAGACAGACGGACAGACGGACAGCGGAGCCTCAGTAATAGGGTCCCATTCTACCCTTTGGGTACGGAACCCTAAAAAGGAGAAGGTTGTAAATTTTTATTTTTAGCAATTCCATGCAAAGTTTTAATTGAAGATAAATAACACTTGAAATAATATTGACTAAAACATACCTAATCAGTTCTTTTTGGAGTCGGTGCCAGCCATCGAGAGTTAAAATGTGTTCATTCGCACCGACTCCAAAAAGAACTGATTAGGTATGTTTTAGTCAATATTATTTTTCGCTTTTTAGTTTCATTTTGAAGTCGGTTTTTAGTTTTTTATTAAACTTTTTTTATTTTACAATTTTAAGTGTTAAGTCCTCTATTTTTTCCCTCCTAACTTCGCCAAAAATGACTTTACAGCAAAGTAACCTTAACTAATATTGGTCCTCTATAGTCCCCCTATCCAATGGTATCATAAAAATAAGGTGTTATATAGGGTCAATTTTTCGACGAAAATTTTTAAGTCTTAAGAAAAGGCTTTACCTACACTCCAACCAGAACGGCGGCTATTTTGGTGTCGAAACCATAGGATAAGGTTTTGCGTTAAATAACAAGTCAAATTAAGAAAGGAACTTTAAATTTTTTTTTCGTTACTGGGTGTGCGGGTACGCCCCCAGTAAATAAAAATTGGCGGTCTGGTACCTCATAAGCTCCACGTCTGCTCAACACACTGCGAAATACGTTCTGTCGACAAATTGCAGTATTATCTTCTAAGTCCTATCCGTTAAGGAGTTCTGTGGCTTCCATCATCAGGTCAGCAACATGGCATGGTGATTACCAGACCCAAAAATCAGCATTGAGTCAGAAAATATATGCAAAACATTATGGGTGCCTATAAAAATTGAGGGTTGCCCTCGATTTCCAAGGGATCCCATCATCAGAATCTGACTTGGTGTAAATGGGACCACCTCAGGAGTATACCCTTTCAAACTAACAAATAAATTTTGAAATCGGTCCGTAATTGACGGCGTAATCGCGTAACATACATACAAAAAAAAAAAAAAACAACATTCAGACGAATTGAGAACCTCCTCCTTTTTTTTGAAGTCGGTTAAAAAAAAGCACTCGCCCGGCTTGCGATGGGACGTGGGTTCGAGTCCCACCTGAGGTCGATGATTGTTTTCAAGTCTTATTTATCTTCAATTAAATAAAGGAGAAGGTTGTCAATTTTATCGAGAATGTGTTTTTGTCTTAATGGCATCTTTTAAAATCTATGCGCCCTATCTAGTAGCCAGTCCTTTAACACCGGAATATTTAAAAACCATTTCGATACCCTATATTCCCCCATACCATCCCCAATAAAAAGTTATAGAACTGCCGTATAATCGTAAAGAAGTCTGAAAATGTGTACAGACACTCGCAAAACGGTAAAAACATTCTCAACCTTATTCTCAGAGAGTTAAAGAATAATATAACAAGATATTTGTACGGCTAACTGTACTTTAAGTAATAACAGTACGTTCTTCCTTACAACGTGTTAAAAGACCTCTTGAATGTATGGAACCTCGGATTTAGTAACTTTCTCGGTTCATTGTCGGGTATTGGTGAATCTGTTGAAATCTATTAGTAAGTGACGGTGGAAGCTACGTCGTTTTGAGATAAAATTTTTACACCTTTGAAAGCCGTTTGGGTCAGTATATTATGAACGACAAAATATTGAAACGTTTTTCGTACAAAACTTGTCTCGTAAAGATTAAAATCCCGTCTTATCAGCATACGCTAACAAAAAAATACAAGAAAGAAAAGCGTGTGAAACAAACTGGTTAAGGTACGGGTGGCGTTTTACTTTCGATTTTTACTGATTCCTTATTTTTGTTTGAATTCATCATACATCATCTGTGAAAATTTCAACTGTTTAACTATCACGGCTCATGAGATACATACATATAGCCTGGTGACAGACGGACAGCGGGGCCTTAGCAATAGGGTCCCGTTTTATCCTCTTAGGTACGGAACCCTAAATAGTAGCCGTCAGGTGTTACTTGCCATGTCACGACAAAGGCTTTAGTGAGGTTAAATATATACATACTTTAATTTGCACCAAGATTGCTTTTAATCTTTTATCCTTTTTGACACAAGGTTTATACAGTTATTTTCTTACAGCTTTTATAAATAATTTTATATATAACTTGTAAAAGCTTTTATAAGCTAAGCTAAGCCTTAATAAAGAAAATCAAGTAAATAATGGAAAAACCTATAGTACTCGACCCGATATTTAAAAGGCTTCGCAAATTTTTTTTAAAGGCCGACTCTCAAATGTGGTCGGTCCCGTTTTGAGCTCGACGCGCCAGAGGATAAGTTATTGTCTACTAACTTTAATAAGTTCCTACTGACCCCGTACTATAGGGGTACAATGTCGCGGTTTCATAACTTTCATAAATGCTCACTGGTCTATGAAATTTCTGGCCTACTCCCTATCCAAGTTAATGTACAACTTGTCGTTGTTGACTTATCACACGAATATGAACCTTATGTCAAGTCGATAGGAGCTTGTCAATTTCTGATGTTATTAACAAGGGTATCCCCTAAGGAGATTGTGACAAAAAACCACGGACATGAGAATCAGGCTAAATTGAACCTTAACGCTTCGTAATAAGAGTTACAAGTTGGTGTCAAGGGTTGGCAGAACTAAATTATATGCTACGGTATGAAATAAAAACAGATTTGGCATTTCCTAGTGGGATTTTAGATTGAAACGATTTTTCGTGGTTCAGCTGCCGGAAAAAAAGACAAAATAAAACATTTTCAAGTCTTAAACATCAGCCTGATCAGCCAGAATCAACATTTAACTGGCCTCATAAAACATTGAAAGGTTTTGTTATGATAACTTATGTCAAGAAGACAAACCAAACTACGACCATTTACAATCCATTTCAGCGAGGTAACCATGAACTCTTAAAACAATATCAAAGCTGTCATTTCTGTCAATTTTGGTACTTCATTACATACAAAATTTGACAGATTTGATAATATTTGAGATTGTTTTTGTGATTGATTATAGGAGTTCGTGGTTACCGGCCTGCCCTGTTGCCTGTTACACAGGTTTATCCTACCATAGGCAACAGTTGTTACTTTTTCTTATTATAATTGCCTAGAAACTTACTGTATTGGACTTACTGTAAGAGACACTTATTGTACTAAGGGCCTGTTTCCCAATGTACGGATAAGTTCTGATTCAGCTATATATTTTAATTTTTGCGTTTCACGACCGACAAATAGCTATAATGACACTTATGATTTTCAAGCACTTTTATCCTTTACAAATTTTTATCTTTTAGATAACTTTTTCCGTAAATTGTAAAACAGGCTTCAATTCTATGAAATATAGAAATATCATAGCTTATCATTTTTTAACTCGTTTTTCATAATTTCTATATTTTTTACTGTGTCAATTACGTATGACTGACAAGTTAAGTGACCAAGCTTGCTATGGAGAGAGCTATGTTTGGTTTTTAATTGCGAGATATAAGTAATTGAACCCTGAACCAAAGTCACCTAATACCAAGACAGACAAGCTTACAGAGCGGACAACCGTTGGGAAAGAGAGGTACTTTAATTCAAGAGCATTTTTACCTAAGTCATGGATGTTTATAAACGTATTTAAGTATGTTTATCCATTATCTAGTCGCCATCGTACAAGCTTTGCTAAATTTGGGGCTAGCTAATTGGTGTGATTGTGGAAACAATTCATTTATTTGTTTAAGTAGGCCGGTAAGGGTAGATAAATCTCACTGTCAGTAATCAAAGCTCCTTATGGCGTCTGACCAGGCTTCACTACTAGTAAAAGATAATCATAAATTATTTTTACAATGCCACTAATTGCATAAACAATAAGTAAATACTTCCAATTTCCAATTCGTAAACTTTTTTTTATTTTATTAAAAATTATAGCGCCATGTTCGGAGTTTTTGAAAATTAATGGTGATTTTGGATGATTTAAATTTAAAATTATTTTCGTTTCGCGAGTGACGAAAATATTTTGTTAGAAATTCAAATCTTTTTACAGGAAGTTAGTATAGGAACTTACATTAAATATTGATTTTGCTTGAAAAATTGGCCTAATTTTATTCGTCCATCGAAGATAATAAACATATAGGTTAATAAGGGCATGTTTCATAATGTACGGATAAGTTCTGCATTAGTTCTGAATAAGTTATATTTTACTTATCCGAAGGATAAACACGATTTTTGACACGTTTTTAAAGCACTTTTATCCTCTCCATATTTTTATCTTTTACATAACTTTATCCGTACTTTGTGAAACAGGCCCTAAAAATCAAAAGTATAAAATAAAAAACCTAGAATTTAAATGAAATTTAATTTTTAGTTCCGTTTTCGAATTTTAGTAGTTTATTTTATACAATTCAAGATTTCATGAATGATAAATTACAAATCTAATTAAATTATCAACTATAATTAGTTTAAACTTGACATCTATATATTGACTAATTCTTTATTTCCATTTTGACATTTATTTTGACATTATTTAATTTTTCAATTTATATGACATATAATTAAATAATAATTTGATTCACAAATAATAATTTGATTCACAAATTATTATTTAATTATATTTTTAAAATTTGTACACCGTTTAGGTACGGCATGTTGGAACTAAATTTTATAACATCCCATCTACTATGTACACATGTCCGAACAAATAAATGATTATTTTATTTTTTATTTTATTAGTTGAAAAGGAGAAAAAAATCTCCCTCTGAATGAATTAAGCCCGTAGTTGGAAAACTAGAGTTGAGCTGTTTTTACTTCGGATAACGGAATACCGATTTTTTTTCGGATATTTGTATGTTTTCCGCTACAATGTATTGATACGAGTATATTGGAAATACCATGATTTTGACAGCTAAAGCCTTGTCTTTATTTATTATTAAATAATCAATTTATTTATCTTACAAAAGGATTCTTCAACTCTATACAGTAAAATAGATACAACTTGAGTCCTAGATTGTCTCCTGGGTTAGATTATTAAAAACAAATTTGGTCCAGTAGACAATTTGATACTAACAAATACTAAGCAATGTATCGCTGTGGGTCATGATTATATGTAATTAAGAGTATTAAAAAATATTTTAATCCAAATCCAAAAGTTGCGATATATTTATCTAATCACCAATTTTTTCCCTATTTTTCGGTTGTGTGCCAACCTCAAATATTGAGGTTCAGCCTTTAATGTTATCCGAACATTGGCTCGCTTTGATAAAGTAAAAAATTGATATAGTTAAAAAGTACTACCCGTTGAAACTATGAAATTTTATAGTTCGAATATCCGAAGTTTAGATACTCCTTCCTAAAACCCTATTTATAACTCCTGTAGGATGATAGCGATAGTTTCCTGGGAACTCCAGAGTGTGCGGGATGAAATAATAACTCGGTTTCCAATTAGTTCACCGCTATTAAAATGTTTTAATGCTGTACTATCTGAAAACTCCGTGTTATATTAATCGATCGTGGAAATTCCGTAAAAAGAACATTAATGATCATCACATTTCAGATGATTGCAATTAAAATGCTTTTATTTGATATTACAATTTTCATATAAATTCTATAATTTTATTCGAAACCATTTATAATTATGTTTCCATTTATTTTTTCTGCTTCAAAATGACGCTTAATGTATTTATTTGCAGGTCTGATAAATGTTTAACATTTTTGACAATCTTATCATACAATATATTTTTATCGTAAAAATGAAAAATTCTTTGTTAATTTATTTGTATGCGGATATCCCTGCAAAGACTTACACGGTGCTGAAAATTGTATATGTCATGAAGCTACAACATTTAGAAATGACATGTTTTAATGTTCTTGAGCAGTGCCACTATGTGTATGACATGTCAAAGTAAAAAGAACCTCACTTAGCTGGACGATCCTTTAAAACCAGTAAATTGACACGTACCAGGTTAATTCTTGCAGGATTTTATAACCGAAACTCGTATAAACGACGTTAGAGAAATATTGCGCCTAAAGTTGCTCCTGCATAAATCAAATCCCACAAAAAAAAATATGTTGCTCCGGATTTACTAGAACCATAAGGTGGGTCGACCATGGAAAGCCTTGCTCTTTCGAAGGCAAATCATTGAAAATGCGTAGTTAATGCCATGTAATGGCAAATTCCTTCTACTCACACTAACACACATCATACTCAAGGCCACAGATGTTTTTTTTTGCGGTCCGAAAACGTACGATAGGCGACCTACTCAAAATATCTCATTAAAAGGGCCCTTAGGAATACTGGCAAAGTCAAAGCGGGTTGCTAGTAAATCATAATTATGAAAGCTAATTATACCAATATGTCTACTTAAAATTTATGAATCGTGATTTTCACATTACAATGAGATAAAATATGGATAACATCTTACATTATTCCTTTGCGTAAACACAAACTTATAAGCTAATTAGTAATTACACGAGATTTTAATCTATTCCCTTTGAATACAAAAAGGCAAATAAAAGAATGTCGTATTATTTATTATCAGGTTAAAAACAATTTATTTAGGGACCGACCTATATGACATTTTCACATTTGTGAAAATCTCATTATTTTATGTATGGTTAGGATAAAATTAATTAGAGTTTATTCCCGGTGGACTAGGCCATCCGACCCTTTTTTATTTTACTTTATTTAACTTTATATTTTTTATAAATATACGTACGTATTGTAGGATGCCCCCCAGCTCGATGGACCGACGACCTTAAGAAGATGACTGGTAGTGGATGGATGAAAAAGCGGGAGATCGTGATCTTTGGCGCTCTTTGGGGGAGGCTTACGTCCAGCAGTGGACTGCAATAGGCTGAGATGAATGAATGAATGAATACCGGGAATCGGCAACCGAACTGACTTTTCTATTTGTTATTTCGACTCTTATTCTTGTTGTTTCAAATATAAAAAAAAAACACTTGACCTTCAATATAAAGAACAAACCCAACAAAGTCTGCGCCGAATCTCAGCCGTTAGAATGCTGTTTATCCAAATTACCCCCTCGAGAATTGTTTTACCTTTCCCATTTTTCGAAGCGATTCCAGGAAATCGGGAAAACTTTGGCACTTAGTAAAATTAAAGCGTAGGCCTGGTTTTGGAGTTCCGTTTGTGTGGCGCGTCGGCTTAGTGTTTTAGAAATGTGCGTACATTAATATAATAAAAGGTTATATTTTATAAGTTATCTTACTTAGAGATGATTAATTTTACTGCTAAGTACCACATTTTTTAGTGTAATAAATCTTAATCTTAACAAAGAAGGTTATATACCTACTCCAACCTACAATAAACCCAAAAGCGTCAGCTTATTTAGTATAGGAAAAAGAAAAAAAGTAATAGTATTACACGCTGCAAGTAATGAGCTTTAAGATCGTCATCCATGTGTTACAATAAGAGACAATAAGTTTCACTAGGAGTGGCTCCCAGCATAAGCAAATTCATAAGAAAATGCCTTCTCTACAGACTAGAACCAAGAATCGAATTTGGGACTGAACAAGGCTTCTTTTAATCCACTTTATAGTTTTTGCAAGATAAGGTCTGAAAGCAGGATATCAGTAAAGAAATAAAATAACCGAGAAGCTCTTCTAATGGCAATACTGGCATAGCCAGGCCACATTGCGCACACAACTGATAAGGATAAAAGGCTCTCGAGTGGGCGACCACGAACTGGAAGACGCAACGTAAGCAGGCTTCCCCACCCAATGGACTGACGATCTAGTCAAGGCGTATGGAGCTTCGCTGAAGCACTCTTTAGGGAAGGCATTAATTCATTTTACGACCTCCGTAGCCGAGAGGCGAGCACGCCGGACTATATGGCGTCGCCATCTCTGAGGTTCGATACCAGGTCGGGTTAATGTAAAAAAAACTATTCTTTATTGTCTCAGGTCTATGTGTTGCGGTACTGTCGTTGTTTCTGGTTTCTATAACACACGTGTTTAAGCTACTTACCTTAGGTCCAGAGCAATGTTTGTGATGTTGTCAAATTTTTTTTACGGCTGCTGATGATATAAAAAATATCCGAAGTTTTGGCTCGAAAAAAGAACAAATATAAAAACAAGCCAACCTCACCTCAACCGGTAATTATCCGAAACAATTTTAACGCAACGGATATTTTTGATTTATTTCGGATAGGTACCCTAAAATTTCGGATACACCTATCACTCTTACGCAAACATGTTCAAAAATTTAATAAAGGTTCCTCTGAACAATAATTAACACTTCATAAACGTGCTAATTAGGTAAAGGAACAAGTGAATTATTAATTAATTTAAAGGTAAAAGTTCAGTATGGAAGTTGAGCGTGGTTATAATGTTTGCAACGAGTATTTTACGCGTTGTCTTGTTTTATAAGTGGTATGAATTTAATTAAAGTTATATTATCTTCATCATTTTGGCGATAACATATTTTTATAAAATACCAGCTGTTGCCTTCGTTCCCGTGGTCTGTAAATGATTCAATATATCCCACGAGAACATTTAGCCGGGTTTAAAAGTATAATGTTAATCTAGATCATTTCTATCATCACATCACCAGCCTATATCACTGCTCTGCACTGCTATCCACTGCTGGACACAGGCCTCTCCAAAAGGAGGATTTTGCCATAATCGCCACGCTTGGCAGGCGGGTTGGCGATCGCAGTTTGGCCAATGGTGGAGAGGAGACGCTGCTGCCCGGCGTCTTGTGGCGGTTCTCCTGTAGTCGCCTCTTACGACACCCATAGGAAGAGAAGGGGTGGTGCAATTCTTTTAACGTGCCGGCACCACACGACACAAAGATCATTTCTATACGTGTGCAAAATTTCATACAAATCCGTTTAGCCGCTTGAGTTACAAACATCACAGCATCCTCGTAAACTTCGTATTTTTAGTGAGACGACTGGTGATTACATTAATTAAAATTCCTAATTTCATAGCCGATTGAGCAATTTCAGATCAAAGGTAATTCAACTCTACGCCAAAAATGTACCGACATACCTACTCTTTTGATCTCGTTTTAAATTGTAAAAATACAATTAAAATTTAATTAACGTTTTGTTAAAAGCATACATCGTATTTTGTGTAGTTGGGCGGGGCTAAGATGAAATACTTTGTAAATTTGGTTCACGCGCCAAAAAGGATCGCGCTCTTGAATTCGCTGAACCAGGCGACACCAGCGCCATATAGTTTTGGCTATCGTTGACCTAGCGCCGACCATTGCGTTGCATTCCTAACTTTACGACATCGCGGGCGCGTCTTCTCGCGTAATTTTGGTGAGGAGTTCGTTTTTTCTCCGTGATGGACAGCTGAAAGTTGCATGAAACTCGTTATAAATACCCAACAGTGATTTGACAATCTGTTTCGTGAAAGTGCTTTACGATGTGAACTGCGGAGACGAGCTGGTAAGGCGTTCCTGAGCTGGTCTGCAGGTTAGTGTGCCAATAGTTTTCAGTGCTGACGACGAAACCATTTCTCTTTTTAACCTTCAAAAAAAGGAGGAGGTTCCCAATTCGTCTGTTTTTTTTTTTGTATGTTCGTTACGCGATTACGCCGTCAATTATGGACAGATTTCAAAATTTTTTTTTTAGATTGAAAGGGTATACTCCCGAGGTGGTCCCATTTACACCAAGTCAGATTCTGATGATGGGATCCCTGGGAAATCGAGGGCAACCCTCAATTTTTATAGGCACCCATAATGTTTTGCATATATTTTCTGACTCAATGCTGATTTTTGGGTCTGTTAATCATCATGTCATGTTGCTGACCTGACGATGGAAGCCACAGAACTCCTTAACGGATAGGAGTTAGAAGATAATACTGCAATTTGTCGACAGAACGTATTTCGCAGTGTGTTGAGCAGACGTGGAGCTTATGAGGTACCAGACCGCCAATTTTTATTTACTGGGGGCGTACCCGCAAACCCAGTAACGAAAAAAAATTTTAAAGTTCCTTTCTTAATTTGACTTGTTATTTAACGCAAAACCTTATCCTATGGTTTTGACACCAAAATAGCCGCCGTTCTGTTTGGAGTGTAGGTAAATCCTTTTCTTAAGACTCAAAAATTTTCGTCGAAAAATTGACCCTATATAACACCTTATTTTTATCATACCATTGGATGGGGGGACTATAGAGGACCAATATTAGTTAAGGTTACTTTGCTGTAAAGTCATTTTTGGCGAAGTTAGGAGGGAAAAAATAGAGGACTTAACACTTAAAATTGTAAAATAAAAAAAGTTTAATAAAAAACTAAAAACCGACTTCAAAACGCAACTAAAAAGCGAAAAATAATATTGACTAAAACATACCTAATCAGTTCTTTTTGGAGTCGGTGCGAATGAACACATTTTAACTCTCGATGGCTGGCACCGACTTCAAAAAGAACTGATTACGTATGTTTTAGTCAATATTATTTTTCGCTTTTTAGTTTCATTTTGAAGTCGGTTTTTAGTTTTTTACTAAACTTTTTTTATTTCAATTCGCAGGGTGGGTTTCATAGGAATCAACATAATTAATCTACAAACATAATCTTTCATAATTGAGCTCCCCGCGTGTTAGCGGCTATTTACACGCTGCAACACCAAGCACTTGTGTGATAGAAGATACCACGATAGTATCACAACAACCAGACCTGCCTTTTTGCCTGCAAATTGTTTATTTCTTTGGTAAAAAAGAGTATTATTTATCTATCCATTTTACTATGTATTTACAATTAAATAGCAGTATCTGTTGGCATCTCAATTACACGCTAGGACGCTAACCGAAGCAGTGTGACCAAGGATTAACATAAAAAAAAGTATACCTATATACGTCCCACTGCAGGGCACAGGCCTCACCTCAACTATGAGGTGGTTTGGGCCATACTCCACCACGCGGGCCCGGTGCGGATTGGTGGAGGGGTGTTGTAAGGCCAGTGACTAAACCTTACTGTTGGTTGTCATCAAGCCGCCTTAAGGCCTCTGACTAGGCTTCACGACCAATATCAAGCGATATTAGCCGGGACCAACTTTTAACGTGCCTTCCGAAGCACGGAGATGCTCGTGATAAATGTCACTAAATATGGTCGGGATGGTCACCCATCCAATCACGACTTCGGTGTTAGTTGCTTAACTTTAATAATCGATACCAAAGCGCTGCCGCCACTGAGCTATGAGCACCTGAATTAACATAAGTTTCACTAATACACAAGAGTAGGTATTATACAGAGCAATCAAATTTAAAATGAAATCGAAATCTTGCCCCCAGCCGAGTACTACGCAGAAAAAGTCACGTTTTGTTTACCTTTTTAAATTCAATATCCCATTGTCGCGTTTGACTCCATGCCCTTGTTATCGGGTAGTAAGTGTTCATAGTCATTAGCAGAGCGGTAAGATTTTTTAAAACTTTAATGCACAGATTTAAATAATCGTATAAGCATTTTGTGTTAGTCGACAAGCCCAAACAGAAGTGTTTTATGTTGTTTACAAAATACTTATCACCATAGTCGGAAATAAATAACATCACATAAGAGAAACTGCTGTACCATGACTCTTCTTAGTTGCGTTAATCTAGTTAAAAGTTAGTCTTATAAAATACCAAAATTACTAATACTGAATACGTTAAAACATAACGAAACTCAAGACATTCACTCACAAGGTAGACAGACGACGGTTGCATAAAGCAGCTAGATGCAAGCCGCTTCCAACCGGCTTCATCCATCCATCCATCAGCCGAAAGACGTCCACTGCTGGACATAGGCCTCCCCCAAGGATTTCCACAAAGATCGGTCTTATGCCACCCGCATCCAGCGGCTTCCCGCGACCTTCACCAGATCGTCGGTCCACCTTGTAGGGCTTCCGGCAACCGGCTTCATTGGCCTATATTCAGCAGTGGACATTCTGGCTGAAATGATGATGATAATTATCCCTTAATTAGTCGCCATAGACAAGCTTTGCTGAGTTTGGGACTAACTTTATTAAACAAGAAGTACTCTGCACCACTCTCCCCTTTCTTTACAGCTGTCCTCTACCTGAAGGTTGTCTGGAAGAGTCCGCTCTTAGCGATAAGACTGCGTAAATTGTACATCTTTCTAAAAACATCAAGTTATTCTTGGTTTGGTGTGCAATAAAGAGTATATCTATTACTAACATTTTTTATCCGCTAATCGCTGTTGCCTATCTACTATATCCGCACCCTACCTGTAGCCGTAGCAGATAGGCCTTTCAACCTCTGATTGCGAGCGTCGATTCCCGCCCTGTGCCCATTTTAGCGAAGCCTTCTAAAAGAGTCCATTTTACAAGACTCCACTGTACCGGAAGAGAGAGATTATTTTGAAATAATATGCGGTAATATTAATTGAAATCGATATTTATTATGCAAGAATATTATTAATATTTTATACCTGTTTAATAGTTTTCAATGTATTGAAGTCTATCCACTGTTTAAAACCGCCATATATCGAGGTCGTCTTCGTTGTCCTTTTATTGTTCTACTAGTGACCCGCCCCGGCTTCGCACGGGTGCAATGCTGATACTAAATACACTACATTATACATATAAACCTTCCACTTTAGTTACTCTATCTATTTAAAAAAAACCGCATCAAAATCCGTTGCGTAGTTTTAAAGATTTAAGCATACATAGGGATATAGGGACAGAGAAAGCGCCTTTGTAGTGTAGCCTTTGTGTTTTGTACTTTACTATGTAGTGATGGTTCGGGTTTTGATCTGCTAGTGTGACTATTAGAGATATAAAAAAATGTATTCGGAATGACAACAACTAGACCGTCGTACGTCTATTTATATTTACTGTCCTAAAATAAGCATTTACTGGCTGTCCAATAAAAAGAAGTCATTTTAGCAAATTAAATAGGCTTAAACTAGGCGCTATACCCAAAACAAATATTAATCTTATGATGTCAGTATTTAATAAGCTCAAAATAGGGGCCGTTATCCTACTAATATTATAAATGCACTACTAATATTATATACGTGGACTGTGTATCGTCGCCACATTCGCATGCTAGATCGTTTCCACCTAAGATGCCTACGTAAGATCCTAAATATCCGATGGTCTGATCGCGTACGTAATACAGAAGTACTGCGTAGAGCTAATGTGGGTGGAATAGAGGCATACCTCATGCGACGACAACTCCGATGGTGGGGACATGTTTCACGAATGACGGAAGAGCGAGTGGCAAAGCGCATCTTCTATGCTGAACTTGAGGAGGGCAAGCGAAAACATGGCGGCCAACTCCTCAGGTATAAAGATGTGCTTAAGCGGCACATGAAAAGTGTCGCATAGAGCCCTCGCAATGGGAGCAACAGGCTACCAAACGACCTGAGTGGAGATCCATGGTTAAAACCAGGGTTTTCGAATTTGAGTCTGAACGGCGCTCACACTTAGACGCCAAGCGCGACGAATTGAAAGCCCGACCACCAGCGGCAATCAACTACAATTATATAAACGGTGTGCTCACATGCCCGCAGTTCGCGAGGACATTTACAAAAAAGATTGGCTACATAAGCCACATGCGTGCACACGAACGTCAACAACGGAGTTGAAGCAGTCGCCGTGGCCGAAACCGGTCGGAGGATATTATAAATGCAAAAGATTGTAAGGATGGATGTCTGTTACTCTTTCACGCAAAAACTACTGAACGGATTTGGATGAAATTTTGCACACATATAGAATATGATCTGGATTAACATATATAATACTTTATATCCCGATTAAATGTTCCCGTGGGATAAATTGAATGAACTAAAGACCACGCGAGCGATGTCGGGGGCAACAGTTACTTGTACTGAATAAATGACTTTGGCTTTGACAGAACTTTTAGAGGTAGCAATCAATTAAAAGATCGTTTGTCAGATTTGTTTTCCAAGCTTCGTTAAGGGGATTACGTATGCTAAATTAATTTTTTAGTCTGCACCAGCCAGCGGTGCAGACTAAACAATCTAGCGTAATCGCTGGATATAGAGTTAAAAAATCGTATATAATATATTTGTATCCTAAAACATTTGATATTACTAATAACTATTTAAATCACAAATACCTATTTAAGTAAAAAAAATTGAAGGTTATACTCACATAATTTCTGAGATAGGAGCTAAAAATACTTAAAAATTAGTCTTTAGTGTTTATTTTTTTTATAAGTTACTAATTGTTATTATATTACGAAACTTCTAATTCCTCTTTGTGAAAGATACATAAACAACATATATTTTTTCGAAGCTATTAGCATGTCAACTTTCATAGAAAATTACATCGGAAAATAACAATTTTTTCTTGTATTTTTTTTTCCAAGGTATGTATTACTCTTAAACCGGTACTAGCAAAATTTCGCCAACTTTCCCTAACTAGGGCATGTTTTTAACTGTTTAATAAACAAAGAGCTCGGGTACAACGCAGGGTTTACACATGGCCGGTGTAATTCAGCCGTTAGGCGCGTGTCGGCCGCCATTTTAACTTGGCGTTTTACAAACTGACTGCGGTGGTGCAAATCAAAAGAGTTTATCTCGTCGAAATTACTTACCTACTTTTTAACTGGCGACGACGCTGGTGTAGTACACACCACGACTCCAGCGGCGTTATACGCGTTATATAGTGTATTTCCTTATACGCAATGATTCTCGGTGTTGGGTTAGTTAAAAATAGTAGATTGTACAACAACTGTCTTATTCAGAGTGCATTTGCTATTCCGGGACTAAGGTTAAACCACTGTTTTAACGTACAAAAGTCAGTGGTTAAACCTTAGTCTGGACTAGCAAATGCACTCTGAAAAAGACAGCGTGCATAAAACGCACCCCTCGACTTGACTATCCATCCTAGCCTGCGGCTCGGGTGAATGGATATACGTCGTCTCGGGTAAAATGGGTTTTACGTAAGAGTTATACACTTTGCTTTTCACTTCGATTGTGAGGAAATTATTAAGTATTGCAAAAAAATCATAAAACAATTCAAATTGCAACACAAAGAAAATACAAGGACTTCCCGCCAATATACTTTTTTATACGTGGCAGTGGCAAATAGCATCATAGGTCGTAGTCCATATGCTACAGAAATATGGACTATTATTTCTTAGAACTAATAATGCCTAGTTTTATTAAGTAAGTCATAATTTAGTAATTATAACATGTATTATGTGTAAAAATAAAGAAACAGAATGAAATAATAAGTTTGTTTAACGAAGTTTTATTGCGTGTGGGGCTGTATACACCTAACGACCTTTGTCTTAGAGCCTGAGACTTAGACGACGATTTTACTATATGCACTAGAGCATAAAAAGCGATTTTACGCAGCCTATTCCCGACATAAACATGAACTTTACGAGCATGAGAAGTGAAAAAACTATTTTTCTTAATTGGTTTCAGTTTATACGTACTGAAACCTGGTAAAATACATTGCCTGGCGACGCGTTAACAAAGACTTTAAATAATTACTTTTAAGGCATATTTATATTGATGTTCAATCATTAAAATTTCTTAATTGTTTCAGGTAAATACTTCGCTATCACTGGACACGTATTGAGGTACTAGGTTGAAAAATGCGCTGAATAGGTTTACCACATATAAGTGTGATAATGTGTTGTTGTTTTCTAAACTGACCCGACCCGGAAATCGAACCCGGTGAATCATCGCGCCACTACGCCAGTCAGATTGTCAAAAGAAAAGAAGTGTCAATGTATTTTTTTTTCACTGCGCCACTTGAATTGTCAATAGTAAAAAAAATATTTTCACCGCTAAGCAAATCGGACTGTCAAAATTTAAAAAATATATATTATATTTTGTCACCGCTAAGCCAATAGGGTTGTCAAAAGTAAAGTTTTATAAAAAACCGCCTGAAAAATATTTAAGGCTAAACATCAGTTACCTACTCAGTTCTCTTTTTTTAGCTGGTGCACACATTTTAACTCTCAATGGCTGTCACGGACTAAGTCAATAAGTTTTATTGCTTCTTTTTGTTATCTGACTACCGTCAGTCACTTGCACCAAGCCACAGTCCGCAGTTACTACTAGACCCTAATCCCGGTAGTTAGCCTTTGAAATTCGACTTGCTCAGTTATGGTGTGCGCATACCGGACTAGCCATTCGCTGCGATAGCTCAGCCAGAACATCCTGTACATTTCTTGCAAAAAGTTGTTAAAAACACTTTTAAAAGCGCATCAAAAGTCAAGCAAGATAATCATGAAATCAAGTTATGTCTATGTCGTGACCCGATTATCTTAGAATTAATAACTTCATGATTTGGCCAATCATTTTATAAAATGGTCGTTTTTCATAAAGCGGCACAGTACCCTCTGGTCAAATCATAACGTCAGCGTTTGATGATATGACTGACTATTTTTATGATATGGCCAAACGTTGGTGGTCATATCGTAAACAGAGTTATATTATCTACCGGTAGAGGCGCTGATATTGCTTTGTTATTGTGATACAACATGGCGGCGGACAATTATTATTCTGTTCTTGTTAATTGTAAAAGTGAATAATAAGTTTAAATAGAAGATTAAATTGCAGTAAATTATCGTTAAGACATCAAGCTTGGTGATTTTTATGAAAGTCACTCTTAAAAAAGGCGCAACGTCATAAAATCACTTAATCGGGAGGTACGCTGATCCTAAAGTAAGTGCAGCTAAATAATTTGTAAAGAAATTAGAATCGACGTCGAAACTATATGGTCACTTTTATATTAACCTTGGCTTAAATATTTTGTCTGTGGCTATTTTCAGCAGGGCAGAACTGAAATTTTGCTGAGCTCTCGTTTAGGCATGTTGCACAGACTGTGAACTGAGCAAGAGTTGAAAAGGAGATTTTCTGCTATCAGGACAGTTGGACAGGAACATGATTACGATTCTGTGGATAGGAAACAAAGATTGAATAATTGGTTATAACCCTATTTTGCTAACCACTGTTACTTATGTTCAGTGTTCACTAATAGAAGACGAAATAATATTGGTTAACATATGCATTACATACACATTACTCTGATCCTAAGGTAAGTAGCTAAAGCACTTGTGATAAAGAAATAAATCAGAAACAACGACGGTACCATAACACTCAGATCTGTTGTGATAGTAGATGTTTGTTTTCCAAATGAATTGATTATATATAAATGTAGTGTTCTAAACATACCAAAACCGGAAATCGAACTTCGTATCTTCATGACTTTATTGATATAAAAAGCCATTAAATAGGAATTCAGAACCACTTCAAACCGGCCAATCTTGAAGTCACTGCTTCAGCAGTGGACGTCCTGTGGCAGAAATGACGATTAGACATAGATTTAAAAAAAAAAAACCGGCCAAATGCGAATCGGACTCGCGCACGAATGGTTCCGTACCATTATCTATAAAAACGGCAACAAAATCACATTTGTTGTATGGGAGCCCCGTTAAATATTTATTGCATTCTGTTCTTTAGTATTTGTTGTTATAGTGGCAACAGAAAATCTGTAAAAATTTCTAAGCATCACGGTTCATGAGATACAGCCTGGTGATAGAAAGATAGACAGATGGACAGCGGAGCTTTAGTAATAGGGTCCCGTTTTACCCTTTGGGCACGGAACCCTAAAAACCAACACATCATGTACGTAATCTATGTTTCTTCTGTGGTAATACTGAAGCAAAACTAAGCACAACAAAAAGTAGCACAGTACAGTGAATTATAAAAATATGTATGCAATTAAAGTAATATAAACATGCAATTAAAATGAATAAAGGCATTTAAGCCAATGCAAACATTCAGTGTCAGGTGTCAGCGGCGTCCAAAATCCAATTAAAACTGTCCAGAGCGAATTCATTAATTTACTCTTAATTAAACAGAGAATAGGTCTAGTTCAGACTGTTTTAATAGACTATCTGGGTATCCAGGGCCAGTCGTTTTGGATGTTTTACAGTTAATAAGCTCAGGACATCTGTTTACGTAATTGGCTTTGTTAGGGTAATTTGATTTTACCCTCGTGGCTTATAAGTCGGTAAGGACTTTCAGAAAGCTTAAGTAGGTAACAATGTTATATCTTTCATTCAGTTCAGGGTTCTGAGCTCGTGAATGATTTACACTTGAATTAGTCGCAAAACTAAAGAAAATGTGGTATGATCAAAACATTTATACGCTACGTTCTGTATGTAATACCGTTTTTATTGTAAAATAAATCGTAAAGAACTGATTTTATTAAAATAACAAAAAAAAAATAATGAAAAAACAGTCATTTGACTTGTTTTTAAGATAAATAGAGAAAAATATCAGTTGTATTTTTCTTAATAAAGACTGGCTAGACACCTCACTTGCCATGCTAAGGAATCTATTGTTATTTTTCTATTTATCAGGCTTTCCAAATTTCAGCTTTATTATCGAACTAAAAACTTTTTAAACGCGAATCGTGCCACGCCTACATTCTTAAAGAAGGCCAGAATCCAGCCTTCCTTAGTTCAAAGAACAATATTTCCCTAGTTCATGGTATTGAGATGTGTTCCCGGTCTTGCAGTCCATTTTTCAGCATTCAAAAATTAGCATTTTCTTGTCGTATGTCATCGATATTGGATCACCGGTTGGCATTTGGCATTCTGCCAATGCACCGCTAACGTTTATCGGGCAAGCTGTGAAATAATTTCCTGATCGGGTCTGGTGAATTTTATTTCTTTAAAGCCACAAAATAAAATCGATAATTATTCATTGGAAAAAATCAAGCTGGTAAAGTTCTTTAATAGTGACCAATTTTTAGATGGCAATGAGGGCATCCTTAGTTGCCTTTAACAAAGTCGTGTCTTGCGGGGTAACCATGAACTCTTAAAACAATCTCAAATCTGTCAATTTCCTATGTCATTACATACGAAATTTGAAAGATTTGACAAGATTTGTCAGATTTGAGATTGTTTTAAGAGTTCATGGTTAGCCCCCTGTTCGGATATTAGACGATTTCCTTACAGCGGCTGCTCGCTCTAAAAAAAATAATTATCACCATTTAACTTTCTAGATTATCATTTCAGCCACAGGACGTCCACTGCTGAACATAGGCCTCCCCCAATGTCTTTCATATTGGCCGGTCGAAAGCGACCTGCATCCAGCGGCTTCTATTTATCCATGTATTACCCATACCAGGTCGTCTGTTCACCTAGTGGGTGTGAGTCCCACGCTGCGCTTGCCGGTACGTGGCCTCCATTCCAGAACCTTTCTGCCCCATCGGCCGTCAGTTCTACGTACTATGTGTCTACTGCCTAGCTTGAATTAATCTTAATCCTTTCTAGATGATGTACTTAAACATTCTCATATAGGAAACGCCCTGCGATATAAATAGCTAAAGAAATAAGTTCTGCATTCTAATGGTGTATAGTATACGTTCATAATCATAATTTAGATTCGACTCATCCCCGCTCTATAATTCCTGGTATCTGCGGGAGAGCTCTCAGGAGACACTGTTTTCCGATTTAACCGACAAACATCGTTATACTCCAGTGAATTTGTAAGAACTATATATAGGGTGTTACGTAAATGGTATATCAAACCGAAAGTAACCTATGTTAACGTAATATGCATATAAATACTATGGTGAAGTCATTGATTATCATCATATTGTTAAAGTCAAAATATGTATATCTTTAAACTGCGGTCGTACAGTTCGCGCGGTCCAGTCGTTTCAGTTATTTACTTAGTCGGGTTTAAAGTTTTATAAACTTTATTTAAAAAATCTTTATCGTCAATTACTTCGATAGAACTGGACAGTGTAACAATACCTGTCTTTTGTATCTTTCAACTTGAATTTCCTATTTTTATTTCTTCCCTTCACGTATCCTGTTCGTATGTACTTCGGAACCAAATAGAACGAACATTTAATTCACACAAAAAGGTTGTCACGTTTCGTTAGGACGCCTAAACATAGGATCCAATTTGTATAAGTACTAGAGCCGTTCCACGTGAACGAACAAGTGTTGGCAGGAAATTTCTACTTAATAGTGATGCCGAGGTGTCGTGTATCGATATCGATATTGGTTGGGATTTCAATGCTGTGACAATTGATATAGCTGTTTTATTAGAATTGCAGCATCAGCATGGATACCATTGCTATCTGCAACAGTCTAACTGACCACAGACCGATAAAAGTTTTGGACGATTTTTTATACATTAAACAAAGTACCTACGAGTATTGATGAAAACTAGACGTTACTTATTTATGGCCACGTCTACTAGCCACTCGAGGCTGCCAGCAAACTGCGGACCAAAGTTTTTATTGAATTTCTACTTCACGGCTTACATGGTATTCCTACACGGTGTCGCCAGCAAAAACACACACATAGTCAATCATACCAAATTGTCTATTTTTAATTAAGCAAAGCTTCTACTATTTTAAATAAATAATGGAAAAGCATATTTTTGACCATTGCACCTCCGTAGTCGAGAGGCGAGCACGCCGGACTATATGGCGTCGCCATCTCTGAGGTTCCGGTTCGATCACCGAACAATGTAGAAAACGAACTTCTATATTGTCTTGAGTTTGGTTATTGAGGTACCGTCGTTGTTTCTGATTTCTATAACGAAAGTGCTTAAACTACTTACTTTAGGATCAGAGCAATCTATGTGATGTTGTCCAATATTCATTTATTTATTTTATGTACATTAAGAAATTAAAGATAAATAACACTTGAAAAAAATTTAACCTTTAATTAAACCTTGCATGGAATTGCTAAAAACAAAAATCTACTACATTAAGAAAGATCCCATAACTTGTGAACTACTAACTACAACGATAGTAGTTACTGTGACGATCGTCTGGTGTAGTGGTTCGCGCTCCGGACTACAATGCCTGGCGGGTCGGGTTCGAATCCCGCAAGGGGCAAATGTAAGTGTGATGAGCACGAGCATTTGTACCTAAGTCATGGATGTTTATAAAAAAACATATTTAAGTATGTTTATCCGTTATCTAGTCGCCATATTACAAGCTTTGCTTAGTTTGGGGCTAGCTTATTGGTGTGATTGTCGAAACTATTTATTAGTTAGTACGGCATCAATCTGTCTTTAGTATCATTCAATTGATTTCGAACTTCGTACATCGATATTCATTCAGGTATCAAGTGACATCACTAATGAATAAGTACAGAAGCAGGTACAAGCAACATTTCTCGCGTTGTCAAGCCTCATTTAATTTGCTCGATTACGTGGAGTTTAATGAAACGCTTCGAGCCGCAGTTCGTTTTGTTCTACGTTTTTCGTTATTAGGGAGTCAATCAGTCAGAAACCTGTCGGAATAGAATTGTTTCATTCTTGTTGGATGTTCGTGCGAGTTAAGAACAAGAAGATGTTCAATTTAAAACACCTATTTGGAGTAATATTTTTTTGGTAGAGTTGTCTTGTAACAGGTACATATTTGATTATAATGGGCAAGATAGCTAAGAAAAGGCATATAGTTCGCAGAAAGAAGTCTTGGCTCCGCAATATCTGGGAATGGTCAGGAATAATGCAGTCTAATTATTCCACCTCGCAAAATACATGAAGAAGTCCCTAGAGCTTAAAACTGACGATCAGTTTTTGAAGCGACAGTATCATCATTCTTCTGCCTTGTTCTCAAATTATCTTAGGTCGCTGCAGCATGTTTTCTTCTTTCATGCAAATCGTTTACACATCATCTATTCATTCACTCCCTTCCGAGTCTTATCGGCCCTCTCGCAATCCATCCATCTCTTCTTAGGTCGTCCTCTTCCCCTCCATCCATCAATACTCATACCCATCACTCTTCTCTTCTCATCACATGTCCGTACCAAGACAAACGGTTTCCCAAGATCTTTTACAGGTGCCACTTTATACTACCTGACAGTAGAAAGTTTTGGGTTGGAGAGACAGTATAAGAAGAGGAAAAGTCCCTCAACATAAATTTGATATCATAAAATATTTCACACTGAGAGCAGTATGTATGTAAGTTGGAAGAATATTATCGAATTAACTGTCGAAAACCCAACACTAATGACTAAGTTTTAACATTTTCGCTAAAATCACAGAGTATAAGAGATAGATTGCCGCAGCCTCTAGCGAGTTTGCCCTTTAAACTCCGTAATAACTAGTTATGTTATTTAAATTGACATCAAACGAAACTTTGTTTACATAACTGTTAGTCAACTAATTTAACTTGCTGTTGGCTGACGGAGCTCTCAGTATGACTCCTTCAGAAGATACGGAAGTGGGATTCGTCAAATTCGTAATGCCACAGTATAAAAAAGTGGTTAAGTTGGCTAACTTTGCAATGCAAACAGATACTGCTCTAAAGTATATAGCTTATTATGAATTTGTACTATAAACAGGGTGTTTACGTCCAAGGGTCTATTCGAATAGGGAAACGGGGCGGGAGTCATATCTAAACTGCGTTATCCTACAAGAGGTCATATCCAAACTGCTTTGTTTTACGAATATCGATAACATTATATTAAAACGATTCTAAAACATGATTTCAAATGCGTCTTGGTACATAGAACGTTGCAGTAATGTAAGGTAGCAAACAATGAAATAGCCAGGGGCATCCTCCAGCATAACCAGACCCGAGCCAATTAACCGAAACCGAGAACTGAACCCGAAAACTTTGAGGCGTATCCTCGCGTCCGTGTTGAAAACGCCGTGTGCGGGAAGCTAACAATATAACACCGACCTCGAAGGAAACTTAACTGGACAAGCCTCTTCAAATGACCGGAAAATTAATGGATGCGCTCTGGACAGGTTTAATTGCTTTTTTGGAGTGACACGAACGGTTAATCATGGCAGGACTGCAGGGTAAGCGTTTTTCAGAACCGCTCGTGTGATGTAGACTTTTCAGGAGTTTATTTTACGCGCTGACTAATATTTTTGTTAAGTGTATATGTTGCCATTAAATCACTTTCTTCTTCCAAGCACCTGTTCCGTCTTATGATTGGATCCATTTTTCTTCTATTAAATAATTAAATATTAATATCACAACCGGATTTCTTGGAACTTGTAGGTGATATTACGTACACAAAAGACCATCTGATCTTTGCTGGATATTGTAAAGAGTTCTGTGACAGTGTGTCAAGACATATTCATTTACCACAGAATATTTATCACGCCAACCGACTCGATACAGATGCTCGTGCTTATCCATCACAAAGAAATCTTGCCCGTTGCTGGATTTAATCCCGCAACCGCTTTGGCTTTATACTGTAGCCTATCCTAGAGCATTATCTATCTATCTAGACGTAGATGATCACCAACTAAAATGTTACATGAATCTCCATATGGTCCTGTTTTGTACAGATTTACCTTGTTCTTTTCTACTATCCATTCAAAAGTCAGCTCTTTGATTATCACTGCTGAACATAGTAATAGCCTAATGTGAAGATTTTTCTAACCAGGCCATTGAGACCGTGCCTTCGGGTATCAATTTGCGCGACCCTGGCACCTAGCCAAGATCGGATCAGCTCAAATACCTTTTTTCGTCGGATCGTCGAGTATCACGTACCATTGAACATGGCGACATTGCATTTCATGTTTTGCAGGGGAAGTGTATTGATTTATGTCTCCAGCTCGGGCAGTTTGGAAGTTCGTTTTTGCTTCATTGGAATGCACAGTTGCAATTGTTTTCGTTGAAATGAAATATTTAATGAGGTGCGGACAGAGTCTACAGGGTGGAAATCCTGCCCACCCCTCAATTAATCGGCGGTGGTCACCACCTAGCTGAAAGATGTGGGAAGCCGCTAGATGCAAACATCCCATAGCTGCTCGTTGTGGCGTTCTCCAACCGTGGACTCCTTAAGGCTGATGATGAAATATAATTACGATAGATAGATTTAGATACTTTAAAACACAAAACGAACAGTATAGGGGACAAATACCTTAATAATGGCTTCTTATTGCTAGAAACGAAAGTTTAAGAATCGAAATCACCATCACAATTTTTTGTGTCATTTCATCTAATGAACTCAATTTTATTTTAAAACGAAAAATGTTTTATCGCAGATATACTGTTAACATTTTAAAAAGCTTAATATTTTACTGCCACTACGTACAGACGATTAGCAGTGCAGTTTGCTTGCACAGTCCCGAGCGAGAGAATAAACTAGCTGCTCAGTTTTGTTGATTATCATTATCTGGACTGAAGCAGTTTGAAGTTTGTAACTATGACGGTAGAAGAGATATTTTGATGCAGTAATTATATGTTATTAGTTATATGTTGGTCTTAAATTTGCACCCTAACAAGAAAAGCCATGTTAGTTTTTTATGGCAAATGTTATAAATATATTAATATATTTCTACTAAGAGATGAAGGAATGACGATGATGTCTTATTGCGGATTGACTCTTTAGGACTAGCTTCGTCAAAGCTATCCTGAACTGTATAAAATTTTTGTCAACTTGTCTTTACTGTTTTTTTAGCAAATAAACGATTTAACTTGAACTTGAACTGATTTACAGGTTGGCCAGTGATGAATATTTTGCGATTATATTTAAACGTCTGTTTGAATAGACAATTTATCCTAGTCTGCTTTCTATAGTTGCGTTTCTGTAGCTGCCTGAACACATAAACTATAACCTGGAAATTTTAACATTTTAATCCTTTTGTTTATTACCGGGATTCACAAACGGTATTTTTAATTTTCCATTTTTTTTTCCGCTGTGTGAATATCACCCTGCTTCTTAATGTAGCTATTTACATACAACTTTAATGTTTCTTTAGTTGGACATTTAAGTTTGTAAGAAATAAAATATCAAAAATGTCACTCAAAACAATGGAATGGCTTAAATTGTCCATTCTCTGCTCCTTGAATTCTGTATATTTATGCCTCCAAATACCAAGCCATAGTAGTTACCTACCGAAAGGAACTGTTCTAAAACCCCATTATATTCGCCTTGCATGATTTCCCTTTGAAACTATTATAAATAGGCCGTTCGCTTTACCCCATAATAGTTAACTGGTAACTCCCCAATGATTTTGCTTCAACAGCGCACCGCAAAATAGGTCGGTACTGAAGGAATTCCTAATTTAGCTGAAACACAAAATTGAATACATTATGACCCAAAAGCAAGCTACGGCGTGTGCTAATACGAGCCACTGTTGAATTTTGGATCACCATTTCAGCCACAGGACGGCCACTGCTGAACTTGGCTTCCCCCAGTGACTTTCAGGTTGGCCGGTTGGAGGCGACCTGCATCTAGCGGCTTTCAGCAACCATTATCAGCGTTCAACGCTGCGCTTGCCGGTACGTGGCCTCCATTCAAGAACCATTCCAGAATTTGGGATAGCCATTTCAAAAGTACTGCCCGACATAATTAAACATTTGCAAAAACGTTCTGACGTGTAAGTTGCCAAATTAAATGGTTCAAATTGAAGTTTTCCAAATATTTACCCTTTAATTAAAACCATCTCCAGGCAAATTAGTAATGTATGTTTGACGTGAAACTTTTGACGTGAGCATGGAGCAAGGCAACTTTTTGTACGATTTTAATATGTGCAGTAAGTTTAAATAAATAAAAATCTTTTGGCTCTCTTTTTATTTTGTACAAAATGCACCAAGAACGCACTATCAGCAAACCATCTTTCTTTGAATCTAGATAGTGAATTTGCCCAGATTAAGAATGAAAAAATAAGTTCTGTCAACTCTCATTCATACTAAAATATTACAAAAGTACAAATAATCCGCCATTTTTTGTCGATCAGAATTAATGTCATTTCTACATAGAGATATTCACGATGGGCAACGTCGCCCAGCGTTGCACATCTCTAATCTAACGTTAATGTCGCAGAACATTCTTCTGTCGTTCGACTTTAATTGCAGGATATTTGATCACTAGTAAAAACATGGCTTTATCCACAAAATCTGGATTAATGAAAGTACTGACACAGTTCGGATGGCAGGAAATAAGCCGGATATGTCCAGATCCAAACAATTAAAGCAATTTTGCCCGTGCATCGAACTGGAAACTATTGAAACCGGTATATGTTTAGTTCAACCTTTACAAACACATGAAACTTTCATTAAAAACAATTGTATGGGCTCAAATTTTAGTGAACCCCATTTTAGTCATAGCAAAAGCAATGCGATAGCAAAAATTGAGAAATTTCTTTACGCAACCATTACGCGTAGCCGTGGTAGTTTTGAAGTACTAATACATAAGCCTAGTCCTAACTACCCTGATGATCATGACTTGCGTCAAAAAAAATTACTGTGTCAAAATTACCATGATCTCCTAAAGCAATGTCTTTTCAATCTTTTTTCTTGTTTCTGCAAAGAGTTTGACGTAATATAAACATTCCTTATGTACAAATGTATTACGTAGCGATCATGGTAGGGATAATTAAATGTAAGTACTCGTATAGCAAAGCATGAAACGTCGCCAACACCACCGCAACTGCAGCATGTGTTTGGGTCGTAAATGACCCATGGTATGTCGTTAGTATATGCATGCCAAAAAAGCGATTTTACTACAAGGACATCACTCTTTCAAGGAAATATACATGAAGAATCTGTTTGCAAAGATCTATCCAATTCAGCCTCCGTTGTACTAGCTCTGCCGGCCGTTATGCCCAGACCTTTCATTTTGAACATGCCTTTAGACAATTTTCGTTAGTTTTCTACCGAACGGCCAGAAAGTACGGTTCAAAGTGTGATAGCTGATGGCACTTGTATTACCATGGCCTAACTAAGATATAGAGTTCCTTGAAGCAGCATGATGCAGATTCTTCACGCCGCCGATCGAGCCCTATCAGGCTGGCATGGGCAATTCAGCAAAATTATTAAAAAAGAATGCCAAAATTTGTAGCTTTTTAATTGCTAATTATTTGCCAAAATAACGATTTTTTTGCTCAAGCCGATCGCGAGAAATCGCAAATTATGCTACCTTGATATAAACGTAGCAGAGTATCTCAATAAATTGCATACTTTTCTCTTGACCATGACAGTAGATTTTGTTGCTAATTAGTTGCGATAAGTGAGAAACAGCGGAAAATTCGAAAATATTTTTTTTTTAATGTTTCCGGTCCATGCTGTCTTGAAAACGGTTTTGCGTGGAATAATGAGTGCTCTCAATTTATTGCTGACTGAGAGAGTGCTCAGTTACTCCTAAAAAACCAGCAACAAAATAGCTGAAACCGATCAGCCGATTTTTAACATTTTTTTCGATTTTCCTGGTCTATGCTATCTTGAAAACGGTTTTTCCTGAAATAATGAGTGCTCCGATTTTTTGCTGACCGAGAGAGTACTCAGATACTCCTAAAAAACCAGCAACAAAATAGGTGAAACCGATCAACCGATTTTTTTTTTTTCCGATTTTCCTGGTCCTTGCTATCTTGAAATCGGTTTTTCCTGAAATAATGAGTGCTCCGATTTTGTTGCTGACCGAGAGAGTACTCAGATACTCCTAAAAAACCAGCAACAAAATAGTTGAAACCGATCAGCCGATTTTTATCATTTTTTTCGATTTTCCTGGTCCTTGCTATGTGGTTTTTCTATAGAAAATATATATGTATTATATATTTTTAGAAAGAGGAGGAAATAGGCTAAGCATTAAATATTTATTAAAGAAGTTTTTATTTTCCTAGAAAAATAAATAAAATAATTAAGGTCGCGTTTTTTTTTTGATTGATACCTAACTCTAACCTCAATAAATATGATGAAATCCAAGAAGTTGTTCATGATTTCTAGCCACAACACAATTCACTAACACTTTAGCTTTCTATTTCACTCATTTGTTTTCTTCAAATCACTTGCAATTGATAACAAACCACAATTAATTACGCGCACGAAAAAAAAACGGCCGCGCCGCTAACCCGCCACTAACAGCTGGTATCAAACTTCTAGGACAAATGGCGGCAATGATCGGCTTTGAAACACGATAGCACAAACAATTCACGATTACCTCTAAATCTGATAACTAAATTGTATTCCTGGATAAATATGCTACAAAGTTATTTAAATTTAATAGCCACACGAACAAATTTAGCTATATTTATCGCTTTAGCAAAACGAAATACACTCATAAAAATTAGGTGAAAGTTGAGTCGAGTGAAAGTTCTAAAACTTTTTTATTAAATATTTTGTAAAATGACAAAAACAAATATGAAAAACGTATTTTACGTTAAATTTACACTAGTATGGGTTACAATTATTACTCAGTTTTTACGTCCTCGCTGCATAAAACGACACAAAACTTTTTGTTTACAAACAATGAAAGCAAAATGGCCGACCTTACAAAAAATTGCAACTCACTCGATTCTTAATTAATTTTTGGGTGTTGGCTTTACCCAGTTTCTTTTTTTTCGGGTCTATACTGACCTGTTGATAACTAGACTGGCCGTTAATATTCATAGAACGGTAAAAAATAACGAGTTACCGCCATAGACACGGCTTTAAAAGTCATGCCCTCGTAGGCACACCAACGGGTGCGCTGGACGCTACGGGGCTATTTTGAGGTAAGCACACCCTGCCCCTCTAGCATGTGGAACAAAACACGATATGATATAGCGATTTATCGCATATTTTTTGTCAAAATATGAACTTTTATCAAAAAAGAGAGCATAACCGTGACGTCGCCGGCACGGACATCCTTACTGTATCAATAAAAGTTCAAGATGGCGGCTATGTTATCATATTTTTTAAGTAAATAGGCGATAAATCGCTATATCATATCGTATCATATCGTGTTTTGTTGATCGTGCTAGAGGGGCTGGAGTGCGCGGGACGCGTCACGGGTTAAGAAACTTTACGTTATTGTTAATAGCTGATAGCTGTTTACTTACGTTTAAACTAAGCAAGAAATTCATTATTTCATTTTTTTTCGAAACTCAAGACTAAGGAAGGGAAATTTTTACGAAATATTCGGGTTACTCTGCGATCACCTACTTTTTTGATTATAGCTGTTAAATTTTTTTTTCGTCTATTAGTTATTTCTTGATACTTATTCATTTCGGCAATAGTCATGAGTTACTGTCATTAATCTACCCTTCATATTTTTTCATAAAATCTGGTGAGTAATTTCGTCTTCCTCTTATCTTGACAGAGAGTTCCATATGGCTATTTTAATGTTTTTCTATGCTTGTGCCGTTTTTATGGTTGTTTTATATATCTTCCCAATTTTAATAAGTAATATTAAGTCGACAATAATTTTTCTCTTTATATTTATGTTTCGAGTACAGTTTATATCAATTTTTAAAAATCATGGTTTGAAAGATTAGTTGCTACTCTTCAATCGGGAAATTTTGTAGTTGAACTGAGGCTTGATCTCTAAATACTCCGGTTAATAGCCGGACTACAAACGATCACGCCACTACTGCATTATACTGTCCATAAAAATTAAAACTTTTTTTTGAAATTACTAGATTACAATGAGTAAACCCTGATTAAAAAAAGTAATTGAAAAGTATTGAAAATAACGAAATTCGGATACTTTTGAATATTTTCAATTCTATTGAATTCCTCCTCTTATGGGGATTAACATTGTCAATTTTTTTGAATCCATTTTTTTATTCAGGGAAGATACTTTGGGAATGAAAAATTGTTGATTAAAATATAATTTTTATAGACTGAATTAAATAACCCGGGATTTTTTTTTTTTATGAAATTGTATAACGTTTCATGAGACAAATTATACAAACTAAATTATTAAAGAAATAAATTCGTGGCAAACATGTAAATCATTAAATTTATGAAATTTTAATAGATAATTATCTTAAAGTATTTAGCACAAATTATATACACCAATTTCTTAAACTAATAAATCAAAAACAATTTATCAAATTTATTAATAGATTAAGCTTTTTCCATTAGTTACTCTCAAAAAGTCATTCCGGGAACGCTCGTCATGTGCGGGACCGTTCCCGGACATAACCGTTCCCGGAATGACGTTTTCATATGCAATTGCGTAAAAAATCAGAAATAGTCACAGAATCGGGATTTTTCGAAGCTAATATAAGAAGAGGTCACAATAACCTTTAAGAAATATTGTATTCAAAGTCATTTACTTTTTTTTTTCTTCGAATTATTGGCGTTCTCGGAATAACGGTGAGTTGATGTACGGAGCTAAAATCTCACATAAAATTGTATTTATCCTTAAGTAAGGGCCGATCGGTACCAATTATTTTGTTGCTGGTTTTTTAGGAGTAACTGAGTACTCTCTCGGTCAGCAACAAATTGAGAGCACTCATTATTCCACGAAAAACCGTTTTCAAGATAGCATGGACCGGAAAAATTGAAAAAAATGTTAAAAATCGGCTGATCGGTTTTAACTATTTTGTTGCTGGTTTTTTAGGAGTATCTGAGTACTCTCTCGGTCAGCAACAAAATCAGAGCCCTCTACTTTCGAGGAAGAACCGATTTCAAGATAGCAAGGACCAGGAAAATCGGAAAAAAATTTAAAAATCGGCTGTTCGGTTTCAACTATTTTGTTGCTGGTTCTTTAGGAGTAACTAAGTACTCTCTCGGTCAGCAACAAAATCGGAGCACTCTACTTCCGAGGAAAAACCGTTTTCAAGATAATATAGACCAGGAAAATCGAAAAAAAATCTAAAAATCAGCAGATTGGTTTCAACTATTTTGTTGCTGGTTTTTTAGGAGTAACTGAGTACTCCCTCGGTCAGCAACAAAATCAGAGCACTCTACTTTAGAGGAAAAACCGTTTTCAACATAGCATGAACCAGGAAAATCGAAAAAAATGTTAAAAATCGGCTGATCGGTTTCAGCTATTTTGTTGCTGGTTTTTTAGGAGTAACTGAGCACTCTCTCAGTCAGCAACAAATTGAGAGCACTCATTATTCCACGAAAAACCGTTTTCAAGATAGCATGGACCGGACACATTAAAAAAAATATATATTTTCGAATTTTCCGCTGTTTCTCACTTATCGCAACTAATTAGCAACAAAATCTACTGTCATGGTCAAGAGAAAAGTATGCAATTTATTGAGATACTCTGCTACGTTTATATCAAGGTAGCATAATTTGCGATTTCTCGCGATCGGCTTGAGCAAAAAAATCGTTATTTTGGCAAATAATTAGCAATTAAAAAGCTACAAATTTTGGCATTTTTTTTTTTAATTTTGCTGCATTGCCCATGCTAGCCTGATAGGGCTCGCCGATCGTTGTAGGTCACCTATATTCAAGAAGACAGCTGAAATGATAAGTATCAAACATAATTTACAAATTATTGGTACTATGACAGTTAATTATAAGTTTCAGTCACGAATTTAGAGAAGTTTGACTTATAGTTGGAACGTTGAAATAACTCCCCCAAAGTTAAACGTAAATCTTGTCTTTGTTAAAAGAGTTAAACTGAGCGTGAAAATGTTTTACGTCGACGTTAAAGTTTAGATAGTTTATAATAGTTAAATATAAACTTTGTTTTCAGGAAGTTTAATGAAGTCTTTCAAAAACTTTTTGTTACGGCTATGGGCTATGCTTAAAAAAGTAAACCCCGCCGTATTGCAAGGCATGTACCTCACTTCAATTGTTAGGCGATTTTGGCCATATTTCTCTACGCCAGTGCAGAGATCGATATCGATATCGAAAATCGATACGTGATTTTAAAGTAGGTTAAAAACTTCTTTCAAGATTTGATTTCATTGTTATATTTTTCTAATTTCAATTCATAATTTTTGGATTTTTTTTTCATTTTCAAATTCCACTGGAGTAATCTTAGAGCCGTGTAGTGCTGGCACGTTAAAAGAATTGCACCACCCCTTCTCTTCCTATGGGTGTCGTAAGAGGCGACTACAGAAGAACCGCCACAAGAAGACGGGCAGCAGCGTCTCCTCTCCACCATTGGCCAAACTGCGATCGCCAACCCGCCTGCCAAGCGTGGCGATTATAGCAAAATCCTCCGTTTGGAGAGGCCTGTGTCCAGCAGTGGACCGATATAGGCTGGTGATGATCATGATGATGAATCTTAGAGCATTCAACCAACAATGAATGATAATTTTAATTAACAAAAACGAAACTTTTTTAATTTATTCGATTGTGTAATAAAAACTTTTCTTAATAATTTGAAATTTTCTAACACGATACTTACTGTGTATGAGCGTAGTTCTTCTAGTGCGATTGTGCATGAGAGTAATCCTACTATTTATTTTTTTACTGTGTACTTACTTAGGTTGTCACAGTTACAAAGATTTACCGTAGTTCCGAAACTCAAAGTGCATCTTATAATGGAATTTTGATGTCCAAGTTTTGGAACTCGTAAAGTGATATCCATAGTCTGTATATTATTTTATATGGCTGCATATTTTAGTGACAATTTTACTGTCACAACTTAGTATTTTGCATAAAATTTTATTGATTCTTCATAGCTATTTTCGATTTGACTTGAATAATTTATACAATTCGAGTTGGCTGGCCAGTCACCGGACGGTAGATTTGTGTTCTTGATTCATGGGTTTGATTTTTGGTCAGGTCAATTTGGGGATCGCGATTATATATATTTTTTTAATTTTGCTATACTAGCTTTTGTAAACTGGTCCTGAAATTTGCAGTTCTAGTAATGATATTAACATTGAAAAAAAAATAATGTACCGCATTGCATTGATTTTGGTCAAACACATGTAAGTACTACAAAGTATCATTTCAGTGGCGTGTGGGAATTCATAAAAAACCTAGCTCAAGCGGATGTGCAGCTTTTAATGAATAATGCTGTACTAATATTTTTATTGAATACTTAATTTTTGCCGAAAAAACCCTGAAGGGTTAGTTTACTGCTTAAAATAGCAATGCGTTTTTCCGAGATCAAAATCCCAGATGTTTTGTAGCTGTTTTAATTAAAATGCCTTGGGGGCAATTCTCATTCGCTCCAGATTCGGTTGGAAAAGTTTCAGGAACTAGGACGGCGAGTGTGTTTCTTGATTAAATCAGTGCATTTTTTTGGTTACGGAAAATCTAAAGCCTGGTTCAAACGGGCGTAACGTGTGTTGTAATTAAGCATGTAACGTAACGTTATATTATCGTAGTGCCGTTGTCAATGTCAAGATATCCGAACCCACGACTCATCCGGACATCCACATTACTGGACGAGAGCTTTTCCAACTAAGCTACTAAGGCCCGCAACATTAATAAAAAAACGCTGGCTTGGACAGCGAGAAACACTTGACTAATTTCGACATCATTACCTACCTTACGTCCTAACTAAGCTGCTGTTAGTTGAAAAGGCACTAGCCCGGTATGCGGTATCGTTTCGGGCCCCATGAGGTGGTCGAGTTTTTTTAAATGTTATTTTATCGTAAATAAAGATAATACTTAGATTAATATTCATAAAAACAAAACAATGTCAGAAAATAAGAAAAAAATAACAAACAAAAGAAGCATTTTATCTGTAAATTAAACACTAGTGGCCTTACTACAAAAACGATAGACTAGCGTTAAACACTTGTCTAAAATTAATCAACCAATTTGAAATGTTGACACATCTGACATTCGAGACATATTACTAACAAACATTTCAAATTGGGTGACTTATCTGTGAACAGGTGTTCAACACGTGTTCAACACTAGTCTATCTTTTTGTAGTAAGGCCGTAGACGTTCATCTGACACGTGACGATATCGAAACCGTACGAAAACAAGGTGTATTCAAATCATTTTTTTGTTCTTATCCTGAATAATGAAACGGGCGATAAATGTAATAATATTTTCCTTCAAACACACTATTTCACTGCGTACAGCCCCAGGTCAGTTAGACAAATAACGTCATCAATACTGACGTATCACCCTCATGAGAATCGCCCGCTGTACCTACTCATTTATCCCTTTCACACCTGCTCAGTTCAGATATCGCCATCTCCCTCCAACTTTGAGGAATATTTGCGGTGAATTTTGTCATTTGATATAACCTTCTGGTATCGTTTTGGTCTTCTGAATTACGACGTTCCATTACAGTCTTACGCGAAAATATTTCTTACTTGCTTCCGAAATAAAGTTGAGAATGCGATGTCTAATTTCGTGGTGCACTGTACTAGTGATTTATAGAGGTGTTTTTACGGTTCCGCGTTCTTTATTGCAAATGTTTATTTTTTAGCTTCAATATTATGAAAGGGAGATACAGTTTTTCGTAGGAAATTGAGCATATCCTTTCAAAACATAGAGCCTTTACCTACAGTATGAAATTCCTTTAAAGTTTCGAGTTATATAGGTGAAATAATATAAAAATCAAAAACAAGTCATATGTTAGTCAGATACGAGTATATCCATATAAACTTGTATTAATATTATTTTATGAAATCAACTCCTTAAAAACATCTAGTTAAAGCACAATTAAAGGCGTTACACGAAAGTTAATTAACGTAGCACATTAGCCAGATTAAACACAATAAAAATTTAACTTCAGTGCATGATTATTAACAAGAGCGTAATTAAGTTACAGAAACATTATAATTAACAAAATGTTATTTTTTCCAAACTGTTTTAAGCTAAGGTTCAAATGAGAATTACTCAGAAGGGGACATTTTTGAACTACTTTAATAAAAAAAAGACTATCACTAACTGTTTCGTAATACATATCAGACAATAATTATTACAAGGGCGTCTTCCACCACACCCATACTTTTAACAATACATTTTAGAAAAGGTCGTTTTTTGATTTGACCCCAACCGGAAATCGAACGTTCAGACACGTTACCGCTTTACTACACCAGTCGGTTTGTCATAAGAGTTATACAGGGTGTGCAAAAGAATCATCATCATCAGCCACAGGACGCCCACTGCTGAACATAGGCCTTCCCCAGTGACTTCCATATTGGCCGGTTGAAAGCGACCTGCATCCAGCGAAATCCATCCAGCAAAAGAAAAGGACTCTTAAAACAACGTATTCAGCTCCTTTTCCTATGGAAGAAACATCGAAATCGTGTTTTTTTAAAAGATGAGCTAGATGTATGGGGATGCACTATCATTTAGGTATGCGAGAAAGTTTGTATGAAGCATATATAAAATGACAGACGGTCGTAGACAGATGACCTAGTAAAGTTGCAGGAGGATGCTGGATGCAGGCCGCGCGCAAACGGCCGATCTGGAAGTCACTAGGGGAGGCCTATGTTCAACAGTGGAAGTTTAATGATGATGATGATATAAAATGTTCTTTGGATTTGTATGCCCCCCCTAGTGATCGTTGTATATCACCAGCTGATCACGTGGTTTTAGTTTAACCACTTGACCCGAAACCATAGAGCAGTAATATAAATATTTGAATACATTTACAACTTTGTATCTAAGCACGTAAAGTTTAAAGTGGCGCCGAAATAAAATCAGACTGCCCAAGCAGTCGGCTAAGCTTATATGTTTGTTGGATCATGGGCAGGGGCGTGCGGTGCATATAGGCAATTAGGCAGTTTAAAATGAGGTTGGCAGTAGGTACTTACATATGGGTGTTAATAATGAAAACCACTGATTTGCGTCAAAAAAACACATAGAAAGAATCTACCGCTTACCTTGAACTAAAACCGAAACGACGAAAAACTGACTTTCCGTGACTATTATAATCACATTGTAAGCCGGGCTTATCGGTTACTTGGATTTATCTCTCAGATGGATTCAGATCCACGGCAGGATTTAGCAAGCGCTCTAGCTTCATCTACCTTTTCAATACCCTAATCAGAACCATTTTAGAGTATGCTTCAATTGTGTGGTCGCCCTTTTATCAGGTTCACTCAGACACCATTGAAGGAGTTCAAAGAAAGGCCCTTAAAATAGTATCCTTTAAATTTGGCTATGGGCGGAAGCTTTCCTCATACGAGGCGAGACTGATTGAATTTTAATGTTAAAACTCTAAGCATCCGCCGCCAACAGCAGGTCCTATTATACCTACACAAGATCATACATTCTTATTTTGATTCCCCTCACCTTCTGTCACATATTACCTTTAACGCCAGGCCTAATCCCAGACATCCTCGTGCTTTTCAACTTCATGTGTATAAAAATAACACGAAATTTTACAAACCTATGGTTCGCATGTGCAGGCTGTATAATGACTTGACGTCTCGCGGTACTGTTGATTTGGATGTCTTTGAGCATAACCGCATAAAATTTCATCGACAAGTAATATATGTACTGTTCGTCATGATGCAACAACAAAAATTAAGCCAAGATACAATCCCATTGCTGGAGTTGGTTATATAGCTCTCCGTCGGATTAATCCACCTATATTTATTGTTTTCCTTGTTATTCTTTAAATTTATATGACTGTAGTGCAGTGTTTAAAACTCGGTCTCTATCAATATAAATACATATACACATTTTATACCGAACAAGTTTATTTGTACAAACAAGTTATTAATGCTGCATAATACTTAATACTCAGTAACACCCAAATGTTATCATGTAGTGTGTATACAATTTGGTTGTCAATCTAGTCCTAAGTTACTAACCATATTCGTTGTATCACTCACCATCGACTGTCAACTGTCGTATATGCGAAAAAAAAAAAAAACAATGCCCGCCACTGATCATGGGTATCTATTTAAGGAGTGTCCTGTTCTTTTAAACACCCTGTATAGCACCTACATATACACCTAACCTAAGTAGAGTTCATTTTGTTTAAGCCTTAAAAGAGCTTTACAAGTGCTTAAATCATACTTAAATGCCCACAACTGTATTTAAAATGTCCACAGCTTCTTAAAACGATGCAACTCTTTATATCGCTATTTGCTGCTCTTATACGCGGGCTTAGTTTACCCTCGCAAAAACATTTTCAATGGAATCATAGTGCAAGCGAATACAGTAACGCATAATGATACACGGTACAGAAAGTTATGCTTTTAATTACTTTTAAACTTTCGCGTTGCATAATTTTAACTCAATGAACGGGTATTAAACGTCAGGCAAAAGAGGTAACATTTTGTACCTAAATTATGATCGCGTTAATTCCCGTTCATTGAGTTTAAGTTATGCTTATAGTTAGATTATTATGGACTGTTGAGCACATCAAACAATAATAAGAGGCGGGGGGACACAGTTATTATAATAAAATAATGTTTAAAATTTTATATAAAATGTCAAAGTTTATTGAAATTTACTTTTTAATGGCAAAAATACACTTACTACGAGCCCAAAATTAATAAGCATTTTGTCAATGTCGGTTAAATATGTATGCATTTTGTCAATGTCAGTTATGTATGGACATTTTTATTGATTCATGTAATTTGTAATAACAATATTGCTTAATAACAAATCATTCCAATAACTTGGTAAACTTATTGTTTTTGTTGTTTCAGTCTTCACAGTTCAGTATTCATATAATTTGTTATGTTTTTATAGTGTTATTTTTGTTTTCCAAAACTCCCTCTCGCTCTCTTACTAGACGGCTCGCTAACGACTGCCATGCTTTCAATGCTCATGGTCTAGGTATAGTAAGGAATTACAAGGTACATCATCATCATCATTATTTCAGCATCAGGACGTCTACTGCTGAACATAGGCCACCCGCCCCGGTAACTTCCAGATTGTCCGGTTGGAAAACCTGCATCCAGCGCCTTCCTGCAACATTTACCAGGTCGTCTGCTTAAAACAAAGTACGAGAAAATCAATTAGAAATATAGAAAAGTTGGTTGTCTATTATACAACCGCGAATCAAACCCGGGATCTTCGGTGATCGGGAGATGGCGATGCAAAGTCCAACGTGCTGGTAGGACGTCACAACGTGTTACGGTCGTTATGATGGGTTCCACAATTTTGGTAACCATTACCATAGCCACCACTGAGCTACGAGTTCTTCTAGCATCCCACACTCGCGAACTGATACTTACAAAGTTAACCTACTGTATCTTGCTCTAGTATGGTTTAGCCTCGCGAAAAAACAGTTTTCAATAGAGGGCTGTATGAATACCCCTTTTTTCCACCTTAATGGCCTATTTGACTTCCATTTTTGCTGTAATTTTTAATTAATCGCCATTTTGTTTTGGAAGGTGTAAAAGTGATGAGTTTTTAATTTTTATTGAAGCTAATGGATTAGAAATGACTCATTGAAGACTTAAGACTGCATTTTAAGAAATCTAAATTGAATTGAATTGAATTTGGCATGGCTGTTATTTAACACACTTTTTATTAGCTTTATTTAGAACTGAATAACAGGTATATAAAATCTTGGAAGTGGGTTATTAGCCTGCTTCCTACTATCGTATCGATTTAAAACATTGAAAGTGTATGACATATAGGCAGGCAGTTTTCTGATTTGTCGGCGCAGTAGCGGCGCGACATCAGCATGCTCGGTATACGCGGTACAGAAAGCTTACTGAGCGCCTATATTTCAATGGAGCGTTCCTGATTGGTTCGGTATGCGCGGGAGCGGCGCGGCACAGATTACATACTTTCTGTACCACGTATACCGAGCATGCTGATGTCGCGCCGCTGCTGCGCCGACAAATCATACTACGGCCTTAGATGATAATGCAATCATTTGATTCCTTCCTACTGACCTGATGATGGAGCCAGGACGTAACTATGTAATAGCTAAAAATAAACCCTTAAAGTTTGGACTGATTTGGCCCGAACTGGTAAGGTTGCAGGAACCCGCTGGACCGCTGTCAACCTGCCAATTGGGCATCTATGTAAAAATGCTTAATTTTGTGCTATTTACAAAATTAAACAGATTTAATTTTATTGATTGATGCCTATGATGACGATAATGGTGCTCTAAACACGAAACTACACTACCCAGTAAATTAAGGAATTTCATCTTGTCACGTGACGTCCTCGGTAGCTTAGTGGTCAAAGCACTTGCCCGGTATGCGATGGGACGTGGGTTCGAGTCCCATCTGAGGTCGATGATTTTTTTCAAGTGTTATTTATCTTCAATTAAACCTTGCATGGATTTGCTAAAAACAAAAATTTACAATGTTTAAGCATTTCTGATCTTAACCAATAGTCAAATATTTGTAAAAATATTTCTATAGGGTGTTGACGGTAGTATACTACACAGCTATACATATAGCTACAACATTGATCAGAATACGCTGGCTTTGACAGCGAGAAAAAACACTTGAGGAATTTCATCTTGTCACGTGACGTCCTCGGTAGCTTAGTGGTCAAAGCACTCGCCCGGTATGCGATGGGACGTGGGTTCGAGTCCCACCTGAGGTCGATGATTTTTTTCAAGTGTTATTTATCTACACTACCCAGCTTCGAATTTGAGCGTTCAATCAAAGAGTGGAGATCGCTTTGCGTAACTTACGAGACGATCATCGTATAGCTTCAGACACGCGTGTGCGCGAAGCTAGCAACAAATCACGTAATCATAATTATCTTCTGCGCATCTTTCACCCAGCGCTCAACATCGTTGCCGCTAGTTCTACTTTGCTTAACTGATCATAAAGCTGACCATCGACTTCTACCTAATCAATCTCTAAACACTGCTTAAATGTCGTTCTGCATAGATCAGAAACAACGTTAAAGTAATACTTCTATGTGAGCCCATAGTTAACACCTTGAAGGCTTACGAAGACCTCCGTACCAGAGAGGCAAGCACGCCGGACTAAATGGCGTCGCCATCTCTGAGGTTCCGGGTTCGATCCCCGGTCGAGTCAATGTAGGAAACGATTTTTTCTATATTGTCTCGAACCTGGGTGTTGTGTTACCGTCGTTGCTTCTGATTTCAATAACACAAGTGCTTGCGCTACTTACCTTCGGATCAGAGCAATGTATGTAATGTTGTCCAATATTTATTTATTTACTATGAATATAAAAGTATCATTTTAATCATTTTTTTTGTTATCTACATGGTTTTGACGCAAATAAATACAAAACTATTCATGAGCCTTAGCGATCACTGTATGTAAATGATTAAAAATGAATTGAAGTTCAAAACCTTTGGTTGAATTATATTTCTGTTATTCGATGCCTAGACAATATTCTAGTAAAAATACCCTGAATTAATAACAGCAGAAAATATGCAACCTCGGCTATTATACCCTTTACGTGATATGTTTAAACGCCACAGTTTTGCGTCCGATCAAGAATGATTCCACCTTCTGACCTTCGTGATAAGGCCTAAAATAGCCTGATTTCGAACTCATGCTCTTTGCCTGACCCAAATAACTGACGTGTCAAAGGATACAATAGAGCAATTCCAGAGGATTTCATATTTTGAATGAATTCTGCGTCCGACCACACTGTAGGTAAAAACAGTACACTTGCTCTGTACCATATTAAACTAGTGAATCTTGCTAATTTCGTAAAACTAAATCCTCGTTTATATTAAATATATAACAAAATAAAATTTAAAACTAACCATACCGGGATTTGAACTAAAAAAGGTTTACCAAGTAAGGTACAGGGGCCTTACCCCGACCGGACGCCATAGGCGGGGAGCTGGCTTTTAAGTTTAAATATTCTACAATGTTTGCAAAGTAATTAGGCTCATACAACAACTCTAAAAAAGTTCTTCAAATTACCTAGTAAACGGTGATCTTTTTTTACGAGATCGGATCAGAAATGAGCAGGTCCGTGAACGAACAAAACACGCTGATATAGCTAGTAAGCTAAATTGGCAGTGGGCACGGCACTCATCACGCAGAAGTGACGGCCGATAGGGCAGAAAGTTTCTGGAATGGAGGCCACGTACCGGCAAGTGCGTGGGATCTCCGCCCACAAGGTAGACAGACGACCTGGTAAATGTTGCAGGAAGCCGCTGGATGTAGGCCGCTTCCAACCGGACAATCTGAAAGTCATTGGGGGAGGCCTAAGTTTAGCAGTGGACGTCCTGTGGCTAAAATGATGATGATTTTCAACCGACGAAAACAAACGGAGGTGGTTCTCAAGTCGACGTATACAGGGTGTACAACAGAATGGGACACTCCTTAAAACCACGTGATCAGCTGGTCATATACAACAACTTTTCCTATGGGAGCAACATCGAAATCGTGATTTTATTTTTAGATGCTCCATACATATCATCTAGGTATGCGAGTAGGTTTGGAGAAGCTGAAAAAAATTCTCGATTTCGATGTTGCTCCTATAGAAAAAAGTTGTTGTATATGACCATCACGTGGTTTTAAGGAGTGTCCTATTCTCTTGGACACCCTGTATATATTTTTTATGTATGATCACGCATAATTTTTTACAGAGTAGTCCGATTTTGATAATTCTTTTTTTATTAGAAATTTTGTATGCGACCAATTTCGAGGTATACCCACCTCGAAATTGGTCGCATACAAAATTTGAAAAAATATAACTTACAAGGGTGGGAAAATAGGGGTGATTTATTGTTCACTCAGATTTTAATGCTGATCTTATATCCACTGAAAATCATTAAATAAAAACTTTTTAACAAAAACAATTAAACCGCCGAAAAACTAAAAAGCAAAAAATAATAAACTTTTTTTCATTTAACCTTAACAATTAAGTCCCTAACTAATATTTTTTGCTTTATTATTTTTTTTATTTTCAGTTTTTTGGCGGTTTAATTTTTTTGTTAAAAAGTAATTATTAAAATAATGGTACAAATCGTACCTTTTCTTCTGAACCTGTTTTCATTTGTGGTCCTGCGTCGGACAATGTGAATGATATTTACACATAAAACGGACTACCCTTTGTCTACACTTCGTATGCGTGGGTTGATAAAATGTATGAGATTTGAGCTATAGCTCAGGTTTTAGTATTTTTGTTTTTATTTACCTTCTGACTATAAAAACATGATCTACAAGTAATTTAGAATGGTGTCGTGAAAGAATTATTTGATTAGTATTGTTACGACAGTTTTATTTAGTTGTATAGTGTGGGTGTCCGAATTGTTGACCGAATTTCAAAATTAATTTATTAGCACTGCGTTTTTTTAATAAGTAAATAAAGTGTCACGACTTAATCTCTACAACTGTTTAGTATGTATAAACTAAACATATATACTTATCATAATATGTTTTCATTATATATGTTTTCCTATTAAATTAAAAAACAATTAATAGTAAAACAAAAAAATTGTCCCATCCAACACACGGATAAATATTTAAACCAAACATAAACATTCGTAACAATAACATATTTTTTTTAATACCTTACATGTGCATTAAAATTAACACAATACGATTGTTTATCACGACAATGACGTCATATCTTGTACAAATAACTTAACATCTCGTACATACAATATTCATTACGTCAATGTGTTATTTGGCTAGCTAGGGAACGCTTGTGACAGGACTCACTCAATTACTTAAAAGATGAACACTATCTGTTTTACTACTGTGCTGTAGTTAAGCTGGGAACCGAAATGCGACTGACGTTTACTTTACGATGATTGGCACTGCGAACAGTAGATAAAGTTAGGGTTTGCACACACGGGACGATTTGTCGTAACCTGAAATATTAAATTCATATCGAGCTGATACCGTGTTTAGGTAAGATCAAAGTTTTGTTTTCTTTTGAACTGTTTTCTGGCCTGACTTGTGGGCCGGCATTCCTGCACTGTATTTTAAAATTTTCTTGGCAAATTCTACAGTAGCACTGAAATATGCATGTTTTTTCTGTCGAATAAGATTATTAATTTAGTAAAAAAGCGTTTTACTGGCTTGCTAGTGTAACGTTTATCTTACAGTATTTTTACTATAAGATCGTACTGTAAATTTTCTACACAAATTCATAACTACTAAGTGAATTGTACCATGCATTTCTCACTTATTAGATGTCCAGTAAACGCATGAGATCACATAGCAAAAACATTTTTATTGTGTCTTGCTTTACTGAGCTTAGGAATTAAACCAAAATTTACGAAACAACGGATATTTTCAACTAGGTATTAGTTATGTCAATAAAATAAGTAGTACCTATTTATTAATTTTGATTTGATTATACAAATCTGAGTTGCGCTTTGTTTTAAATCTCATTGATTAATGTTACCTACATGAATTCCCAAACTTGCAGCAAACCTATTCATTCGATTTGATAATTCTGGACGACTAGACGATAAAACGTATCATGAGCGAGGGCCCTTAGAAACATTATCTGTTGTAATACAGGATAGTGCAGTCTTAAATCTAGGAATTTAAGTTGGAGGATGCCACTAGGGATTTATCTGTTTGTAGAAAGTTTTATTTGGATTTGAGACACCTGTCTGGACAGGCTTACTTAAGTATTAAGATATTTCTTGATATTCCGACGACATAAAAATACGTTTTTAAAAAAATGTGGAGGTGATTTGGTTAAATAAAAAATTAACTAATTATATTTTAATTTTATCAATACCGCCGTGCCGTGTGGGGACGGCCGTAAAGAATACACTTCCCCACCGCCGTGCAGGAGGCGTGTCGTAAGAGGCGACTAAATCCTGTAGCACGAGACGGGGAGCAGCGTCTGCGTGCGAAACAATATAAAAAACTGCGCTCGCCAACCCGCCTGCCAAGCGTGGCGAGTCTGGCAACCACCCCCCAATGACAGACACGACAAAGACCAGGCCCCCAGTCTCCGGTGGTCCCGCTGTTCCTGGCTACGGTAGCGGTCAGGGTGACGGCGGGTCAGGGGGTGCTAAGAATCCCCGGAGGAGGAACTTCGGCTACCAGCCCCAAAGAAGACTGGCCCTGGTAACACACAACGTCCGCACGCTAAGGACTGATGAGAAGATCGTTGAGCTGGAAGAGGAATTGAGTAGGATGCATTGGAGTATCGTGGGAATATCAGAAGTCCGAAGAGAGGGCGAGGACACGATAACCCTGAAATCTGGCAACCTACTCTATTACCGGGAGGGCGAACAACTGTCCCAAGGTGGTGTCGGGTTTCTCGTCCACAAGTCCCTCATTAACAACATCGTCACCATCGGAAGTGTATCGAGTAGGGTGGCATACCTGATACTCAGAGTGTCAAATAGATACTCGCTGAAGGTTATACAGGTATATGCACCGACCTCTACACACCCCGATGAGGAAGTGGAGGCTATGTATGAGGACGTTAGTAGAGCCATACATACGACTAAAACCCACTTCAATGTTGTTATGGGAGACTTTAACGCGAAACTGGGCATGAGATGCGATAATGAGCTGAGAGTGGGGCGATTTGGATATGGGCAACGGAACCCTAGGGGACAAAGGCTGGCCGAATTTCTGGAGAAGGAGGACCTCTTCGCGATGAATTCCTTTTTCCAGAAGCCGCCTCAGAGGAAGTGGACCTGGATGAGCCTCGATGGGTCCACGAAAAATGAGATTGACTTCATCATGACCACAAAGCGACGAGTGTTCAATGATGTCTCCGTGATCAACGGGGTGAAAACCGGTAGCGATCACCGAATGGTTAGAGGCACATTGAACATCAACGTCAAGCTAGAAAGGTCCCGTTTGATGAAGTCTACGCTCCGACCCTCTAATGCCCATATTTACTGCCCCGAAAGCTTTCAGCTTGAGCTGTCAAATCGCTTTGAATGCCTAGAAAACTGCGAGTCAGTGGACGAGATTAACAACAGGTTTGTAGAAACTGTCCAGGCGGTCGGGTCGAATTTTTTCAAGCCCCGTCGAAGAGACAGACCCCAAAAACTTACCGACCACACCCTCAAACTCATGGCAGAACGACGTTTACTGGCACTGCAGTCCTCCGCTGACGCTAAGTTGTATCGGCAGCACAATAGACAGATATGGAAGTCCTTGCGACATGATATCCGCAACTTTAATACGAATAGTATTAAAGAGGCGATAGAGCGGAACCAAGGCTCCAAAGTGTTTGCAAGAGACATGTCTATTGGGCAGAGCCAGCTGACGAAGCTGAAGACGGAGGATGGTAGTATAATGTCGACAAAAGCCGAAGTTTTGAGGGAGATCGAAAAGTTCTATGGGCAGTTATACACCTCGGTCACTAAACCTGTTAGTAGTTCAGCCGCAGATCCAAGAGCTAAGCTTACCCGACACTATACCGAAGATATCCCGGACATCAGCCTATATGAGATTAGGATGGCTCTCAAACAGCTCAGGAACAACAAGGCGCCGGGTGATGACGGGATTACCTCAGAGATTCTGAAAGCGGGTGGAACACCGGTACTGAAGGTCCTTTAGAAACTCTTTAACTCCGTCTTGCTCGAGGGAATAACGCCGGAGGCATGGAACAGAGGTGTGGTGGTGCTCTTCTTCAAGAAAGGAGATAACACCTTGCTGAAGAACTACAGACCCATCTCGCTTCTGAGCCATGTCTACAAGTTGTTTTCGAGGGTCATCACGAATCGTCTCGCACGTAGGTTCGATGACTTCCAGCCTCCCGAACAAGCAGGTTTCCGAAAAGGCTTTAGTACCATAGACCACATCCATACGCTGCGACAAGTTATACAGAAGACCGAAGAGTATAACTTACCACTATGCTTGGCGTTTGTGGACTATGAGAAGGCCTTCGATTCAATCGAGACTTGGGCAGTGCTACAGTCTCTACAGCGGTGCCAAATTGACTATCGGTACATCGAGGTGCTGAAATGTTTATATAAAAACGCCACCATGACGGTCCGAGTACAGGAGCAGAGCACAAAAGCTATTCTTCTGCAGCGAGGCGTAAGGCAGGGAGACGTTATTTCTCCGAAACTGTTTACCGCCGCATTGGAAGATGCTTTTAAACTCCTGGAATGGAAAGGATTCGGCATCAACATTAATGGCGAATACATTACTCACCTTCGGTTTGCCGACGATATTGTGGTCATGGCAGAGTCGCTGGAAGACCTCGGTACAATGCTCGATGGCCTTAATAGAGTTTCCCAACAGGTAGGTCTTCAGATGAACATGGACAAAACAAAGATTATGTCGAATGCCCATGTTGCGCCCTACCCAGTACCAGTTGGGAGCTCTATTCTTGAAATTGTTGACAAATATGTTTACCTGGGACAAGTGATCCAGTTGGGTAGGTCCAATTTTGAGAAAGAGGTCAATCGACGAATCCAACTCGGATGGGCAGCGTTCGGGAAACTACGCAACATCTTCTCGTCCAAAATACCTCAGTGCCTAAAGACGAAAGTATACAACCAGTGTGTGTTACCAGTGATGACATACGGAACTGAAACGTGGCCTCTTACTATGGGCCTTATTAAGAAGCTTAAAGTTGCACAGCGCGCTATGGAAAGGGCTATGCTCGGTGTTTCTTTGCGAGATCAAAACAGAAATGAGGAGATCCGTGAACGAACCAAAGTCGCTGACATAGCTCGACGGATTAGCCGGCTGAAGTGGCAGTGGGCGGGGCACATAGCACGTAGAACTGACGGCCGATGGGGCAGAAAGGTTCTGGAATGGAGGCCGCGTATAGGCAAGCGCAGCGTAGGACGCCCACCCACAAGGTGGGCAGACGACCTGGTAAAGGTTGCAGAACGACGCTGGATGCAGGCCGCTTCCAATCGGCCGATCTGGAAGTCACTGGGGGAGGCCTATGTTCAGCAGTGGACGTCCTGTGGCTGAGATGATGATGATGATTTATCAATACTGCTAATAATAATGTTGCGCCCTACCCAGTACCAGTTGGGAGCTCTATCCTCGAAATTGTTGACAAATATTATGTTTACCTGGGACAAGTGATCCAGTCTTAGAGCAGGTTGAATGCTCTAAGGATCAAGTTGGGTAGGTCCAATTTTGAGAAGGAGGTCAATCGACGAATCCAACTCGGATGGGCAGCGTTCGGGAAATTACGCAACATCTTCTCGTCCAAAATACCTCAGTGCCTAAAGACGAAAGTCTACAAGTCTACAGTGTGTGTTACCAGTGATGACATACGGAACAGAAACGTGGCCTCTTACTATGGGCCTTATAAGAAAGCTCAAAGTTGTACAGTGCGCTATGGAAAAGGCTATGCTCGGTGTTTCTTTGCGAGATCAAATCAGAAATGAGGATATCCGTGAACGAACAAAAGTCGCTGACATAGCCCGACAGATTAGCCAGCTAAAGTGGCAATGGGCGGGGCACAAAGCACGTAGAACTGACGGCCGATGGGGCAGAAAGGTTCTGGAATGGAGGCCGCGTACCGGCAAGCGCAGCGTGGGACGTCCACCCACAAGGTAAAAGTTGCAGGACGACGCTGGATGCAGGCCGCTTCCAACCGGCCGATCTGGAAGTCACCGGGGGAGGCCTATGTTCAGCAGTGGACGTCCTGTGTCTGAGATGATGATGATGATGATGATGATGATGATGATACCTAATACTACAGTAAATAAACATTGCTGTAGATTTCAGAGACCTGATATTTAATGATTGTTTTTAAAACACTAACTCTTATAAATTTCTGCATAGGGTTTGACGTAAATAAAACTAGATTAGCTTAAATCAGAATAAAAACTTCATTCTGTCTCCATCAAATATACCCACGGATACAAAAAAATATATAATTTCTATTGTAGGTAAATTCCCCATAAAAGTAGTGCCTAAGTGGACCTTCAGATTTAATAATATCCTTCATTCAAAACATCTTTAGGACTATAATTATAGGAAACTTCTTTCGCCCTTTAAAATTCGATTAATTCCGCTCGCTTAGCCTCTCAGATTAAACGAACTTCTTAATGAATGATCGGGTTCCGTAGTTGCATCTTGTAGCGGATCAACGAAGCCGATCCTGTTACAGAGCTTAAAAAACTGACGAAATGGCTAATTTTTAGGGTTCCGTATCCAAAGGGTAAAACGGGACCCTATTACTAAGACTCCGCTATCTGTCTGTCTGTCGGTTTTTCACCAGGCTGTATCTCATGAACCGTGATAGTTAGACAGTTGAAATTTTCACAGATGATGTATTTCTGTTGCCACTATAACAGCAAATAACAAAAAAACAGAATAAAATAAATATTTAAGGGGGCTGCCATACAAGAAACGTGATATTTTTGCTCGTTTTTAAAGATAATGGTGCGGAATCCTCCGTGCTTCGTTATATTATAAATGCGAAAGTTTGTAAGTATGGATAGATGTTTATTACTCTTTCACGCAAAAACTACTGAACGGATTTCGATGAAATTTTGCATACATATAGAATATAATCTGGATTACCATATAGGATACTTTTTATCTCCGATAAATGATCCTGTGAGATACATTGAATAAACTTAAGATCACGCGAGCGAAGTCGCGGGCAACAGCTATTTTTTATACTTATTTGCTATACTTTCTGTACTTAATTTCTTCTTTACTGTATCTCAGTCCCTATTTTATCATTTTGCTAAAAGCTAAAGTTATTTGTGAGAACAGTTTGTTGGAGTGTCACCGCGTCTTTAAATAATAGTTTTCACTGGATTCAGTTTAAAAATTGTGCTCTTTTCTTGTTTCGCAAGCTTATCTTGTCCTAGCGCTTATCCTGACTTGGTTGAAATAAGCTTTATCCCTTTTCTGATCCAGATCGAGTTGATCTGTAAAAACGAAAGTATATATAGGGTAATCGAATCCGAGAGCTTTGAGTCATTAGACCTAAAGGAACTCTTTAGATCTCTAAGGCCCTGGGTACGATTCCCGGTCGGGTAAATCGGGTTGTGGTACCGTCTTTGTTGCTGATTTTAAAACACAAGTGCTTTAGCTACTTACTATAGAATCAGAGCAATGTATGTGATGTTGTCCAATATTTATTTATTTAATGTTTAAACTCTTTGGACAGTGGATCCGTTGACACGCATTATTCTTTATTGCGTTAATTGGATCAACTGTCATTCGGGATTTTTCATTCTTCAGAAAGTGAAAGCAGTTTCCGAAGTAGGTTGTTACACATCCTATGCTAGACATGGTTGAATGGAGACTCTGTTTACTAATAACGAGCCGTGAGTTTAAACAACGCATGTTAAATGTGTAGGAGGAACGGACTTTAAGAAACAAACTTTTCTAAAATAGTTTCATAGAACTCAATGGTCAAATTATACATACTGCAGAAAAGGCTAAACAAGCTTAATAAATAAATAAAATAAATAAATAAAATTAACAACAGTACAGTTCATATTAGTGTTAGTATAATAAAATGGAGTTAACAAACCTAGTGTTACTACTCCACTGTTTTAAAAGCTTATGGTTAGCCTAAAATTGGTGTGGCTGTGCCCATTTATTAACTTTGTATTTGTCCATGAAATAGTTTCAAGTGAAAATCCCTTTGTCCCAAATCCTAATTATTTTCATTTTTGTTATTTTAATAAGAGCCCGTTGAAATCGCAAAGCTCTAAAATAACGGGGACATTTTTTAGTCACTTTAAATGTTATTTCATTTTCAGTGTTTGTTTTATTTGAGTCTTCGCTTTCCACTGTAGATCGTATAATTTTTTTACATTTTTTGGACCGGTTTTATAATGCGACCGGCCTTTGTTTTGATTGTAAAAATATATATTTCACAAAAGAATTGGAGACTGTATCTGTTTTCCAAGAAATACTAATTTATTTTTTTACAAAAAAATATTTAGTTTTATCTCTGTGATGTTTAAAAAGGATAGTAGGGTTAGAGTGTATTTTCCAAATGCAGAAAGGAGCAAATTTTTTTTTATGGATATAAAATTTGACAAAAAAAAAACTAAAATAAGTAAAAGAAAAAGAAATTAAGGTAGTTATGTTACTAAAAATCTCTTTCAATCCTTAAATATTTTCTCTCCAAAAAGCGTATGAAAGACCAACTAAAACCTCTAAGCTCGAATTAAAGCAACCCACACAAGGAAAGTGGTGAGCAAATTAGACACATAAAGCTTCACACAGACTCCCTCCACACAGTATAGATAGATGCAGCAGGCTCAATAATAAATCAATATAAATATTGGACAACTTCATAAGGTCATAAGGACAAGATAAGGTCAGTAGGTAAAGCCCTTGATAAATCCCCAGAGCGCGTTAATTAATAAACATCAATAATTGCAGGTTATGGCGACGAATTGTCGACCATGATGAATTCTGCAAAAAATAAAAATTAACCAATATTTCAAAATATGAAAGTACAATTTTTGAAAACGGTGAAATGAATTGAAAGCAGGTGTATACATATTTAATAACTAATTATAGCTACAAGCTGTATGCGTGTCGTGATTCTCGTAGTCTCGTTCTTATGGATAGATTTAGGAGTATTAGTATCATCCCAGTTTTGGCTTAATGGCTTAATTAGTGTCTGAACGGAATTCAAGGATTTTTTTTAAGGGGATTAGCTGAGATTGAGTAAACAAATAGGCATCCTTGACCAAGAGTTGGCGTACTGGTCATTGCTATACTGTGGCACAAATTATAGACATAAAGCCGGCCACAGTCGCCCCGTCCAGTAGTGACGTGTAATCGCAAAATTTGAAATTCAAATGGCGTCGTGTCTGACATAAATATTATATGGAGCTTCCTGGCTTCAAATTTTAAGTCCGCCGATTAAAATGGAAGTAAGATTGTTAAGCTCGTGTGTCCAAAGCTCCGTGATTGCGGCTCTTTAAACTTTAAGTTTGTTTAGGTTTTGAAACCGGACGTTAGTGGGCGAGAATACAGGGCAGAACAAAGCGATTTGAAAACATGATTATTTCAAAAGATGTTGTTATTTTACCTAAAATAAACAATGTTTATGATGCTAATACATCACTCAGTCTACTGCTGGACATAGACGTTGACTAGGTCGTCAGTCCACGAGGTACGGAACCTATCTTTCAGTGTATAGTCGCCACTTTCCTAGAGAGAAAAAAACGATAAATGTTCATTCCCAATAGTAGAGAGAGTTGACCTCTGCAAGTGATGTGGCCTGGCCATTGACATTTACATGTGGTATTTGATGACTCAAAACCCTGTTATGAGTTAGTAAAGCCTGAGTGAGATTACTCTACAGGGGTTAACAACTGCGATTACTTCGACATCACTTCACTTATGGACGATTATTTTAAGTGTACCTCATCATCATCATCATCTCAGCCACAGGACGTCCACTGCTGAACATAGGCCTCCCCCAGTGAAAGTCCAGTGACTTGTACCTACTCTGTAACAAATTAGAGTCTATGATTTTTTGTACAGCTATGTGAATACGCACTGTCACTTTAAAATTAAAGTCACTCATCGATATTAGTAATATGAATCTACTTCTTAGCGAAATAAAGGCGTTAGTTTGTATCGCTTAGGTGATATTCAGAGCGAGATTACTAGCTTTTTTATTAGAGAATCGTCCCCTCGCATCTTCGCCTCTTGCGTTACAATGATTTTTTTTATAACTTGTAGTCTCAGGTGTAAAGTTTACATATCATTTCATCCTTCTCTCAATGATAAATATTCAAAAAAATATGTTTGTCCTCTATGCATTCCTAAACCATTTATCAGATCGTGATACAACTTTACTAGGGTCTTCTAAGGACGCCACAAAAGGTTTCTGGATAAAAACGAAGACTGCTCAAAATAAAATCTTATTTTTTTTCTTCAAAGCTATGACAATTCCTGCATTCACCATCATCATTTCAGCAATATAACGACGAGTATTAAAAACAGGCCTCCCCGAATGGCTGACAGATTAGCCGGTTGAATGAATGCATTGTCGGGCCAGATTCATCATCATCATATCAGCCTGTTGCAGTCCACTGCTGGACATAGGCCTCCCCCAAGGAGCGCCGCAGCGCACGATCTCCCGCCCTTTGCATCCAGTCGCTGCCAGCTGCCTTCTTCAGGTCATCGGTCCATTTAGCCGGGGGGCGTCCTACACTACGTTTGCCTAAGCGTGGTCTCCATTCGAGAACCTTCCTGCTCCACCTCTCGTCGGTTCTGCGATCTTATCCCTTAATGAGATCCCCAACATAGACCTATTTATTTACCACGGGCCAGATTATTTTATTACAAAAATAAAAATTAGATAAAGCATCCTTTGCAACAGTTATACAGCCACTTAAAAATCAGAGCTACAAGAGCCCTAACAGGGTTGGAAATGCAACATTTAAATAGCTGCTCGTTAAAACCTTTGTGCTCTACTCTGCTAATAATACATGCTACCATCGTTTAGGAGTTCTCTGAACAGCTAAATTTGCTGTAGTGTAATATAATAACGGGTAAACATTTGAGAAATGCATGCGGTAAAGATTTTTGTAAATCATCATATGATTTTATGTATATATTATTTTATTTTTCGCAAAATACACACCCCTTAACAGAGTTATAAAACTTAGATTATAGACCAACGGCTTATAACGGATTTAAATTTTATAGTTCGATTAATTTTAAAGAGAGCGAGAGAGAGAGAGAAATATTTTATTAGACACACACAACAATACAAAAGTAGAATACATAAAAAATACAAAAAACATAAAAAATAAAAGGGAGACAAATAACAACATTAAACAACAAGAAAAAGCACAAAAGATTGCATACCATGATCCGCATCGATGTGGTGTCTAATGGGCACCAGCTCAGCATGTGCTGCAGAAAATTGCAGCGCTGATTTTCAGCTGGAGCCCTGGGTGGCCCAGTTCGTAATTACTGCGTGCTCAGTAAACTACATTAAATAACAATAAGTATATCTAATAATTAACTTTTAAAAATAAATAAATACATAAACTTTTATAAGCAATATAATAACCAATTTATTTATTTATACATATTTACATATAAATACATATAAAATAATAATAAAATATATATATATATATATATATATATATATATATATATATATATATATATATATATATATATTGTGCGCCCGATGACGTAATACAGACCACCGCGACAGGCGACCAGTACGGGTGGGGCCGTCGAGACGGAAACTTCTACCCGCAAACGAAATGAAATATATCCATTTACTAAGACTGTGGACGTGAACATTAGTGCATTAGTATTAGGTGGTGTAAAACAAAATTTATCAAGTGTTACGTGATAGTGCAGAGAAAAAAGAATGTTCCCGTTATCGTACGACCTAAGGGTATAACCCAATAGCTCAAATCAATCAAAAGCCAAATAACCTCACTGCCTGGCTATTATGCCAGTATCGGAGTCTGTTTCGTAAGTATTTTTATTATTTATTCTCACTTTGGTCAATTACTTATACCACAATTAGATCCTCTACTTAAAGGTGTGTTCTGTGTTCTAGGTGTACTTCAATCTCAGATCGCCTACTAGACCGATACTGAAGATTAATATGCAGTACAGCGAAGACCCAAAGACTTGCTGGGTCCAACGGCGCCCCGTACACCGGCATCAAGTTCTACTCGCGTGTCATGACCTTAAGGTGAGTGTTAATAGTTAACAGAGTAAGTCATAAGGTTAGCGATAATGAAATAAAAATATAATTATGCCTTTTTGCTTGCAGACGCAGCCATAGCTCGATGTCAGACGGATAAGAAAAACAGAAAAATGGACATCACACTACATCAATAGCCCGCAAAAACCAAGCAGATAAGCAGCCTTACGAATTAATTAGTATCACCGGTGGTGGGAACTTAGCATAATACATTAATCATAATTTGTACCTAATCTACATTTGTAATAACGTTATCGTATTTAAAAAATAAAATAATAATAATAATAATCGAATTTCAATAGGTAATAAGACATGGAAAAAAAATGCATTGAATTGTTAAATAATTAAATTTCACATCAGTGCGTGCTGTACAGTGACAAAAATAATATTAATAAGATAGACATATAGGTATTCGCTCCGACTATACCGCCGTGCAGTTCTTTTGAATATGAAACAATATTGCCTTCTATTCTTCTATGGGTTTTAAAATTGTTTAAAACGGTTAAATCACGCAACGGTGGTGGTAAATTGTTCCAACACTTGCTAGCCGCGTATCTAAAGCTACCTTTAAATGCAGCAGTTTTGTGCCCAGGGATGCACAGTGGGTGAGAGCATACGCGCTTAGGGTAAAGCTGCCAAAAGTTTAAAACAACATGCGTGTGGGTGTGTCAGTTTATTTTACTAGCAATTTCCCGCGGTTTTTCTTTAAGTGTGAAATTTGTGTATATATGGTTCTGCTTTAGTAGCCATTGTTGGCTCGGTCGCGAAAAATTGGTTACCACTGAATTTTCTTCCAATAATCACACCAAACTAATAATAGCTTGCGTACTTTGGCGACAAGATAACGGATAGATAATACTTTATTGACATTATAGGGTTATAAGGGTTAGATCTTATTATCACAAAACACTTGTCCCGAATTCGAACCCGCCACCACTGATAGTAGATAGTCCAGGGCGCGAACCACCAGTCTTAACAAAACTTGTCATCAAATCCAGGTCATAGTCTAATTGTGTATCTTATTTATTACGCCCATCTGTCACGCCATTGATGTGAGGAAACAAACATTCATATTAACATTCTCACGTTTACAATTATAAGATGATACAAATACACCTAAAACATTAATCTTTCTGAAACAGTCGAATAAAGCTAATCACATCATCATCACATCACCAGCCTATATCAGTCCACTGCTGGACACAGGCCTCTCCAAAAGGAGGATTTTGCCATAATCGCCACGCTTGGCAGGCGGGTTGGCGATCGCAGTTTGGCCAATGGTGGAGAGGAGACGCTGCTGCCCGTCTTCTTGTGGCGGCTCTCCTGTAGTCGCTTCTTACGATACCCATAGGAAGAGAAGGGGTGGTGCTATTCTTTTAACGTGCCGGCACCACACGGCATACCCATAATCCCATTTCAATCTAAAACTTGATGCAAATGAACAAATATTTATTGAATCAAACCCACTAGTTAAGTTTGGGTGACTTGATTTTCCAGCCATTTCCAACCTCGGGAACTCAATCCAATACCTAGCAAACAACATGAAAGTTGCCCGAACAGGGAACAAGCCTAAACGACAGATAACAGGCGACACACAGTAACAAACAAATCTGTATCAAACCACAAAATAGATTAGACCAGTGAAAACAAAATAGGAGTTTCAATCTATTTGGATGCCATTTTGTTTGGAATGGACTGACTACAATAATACTGTTTGGTAAAATAGCACGAACATTAATTTATATTTCTGATTAAAAAGGATGGTCGTTTCTCGCTCAAAGGTTTAGTTACATTCAGCTAGGAAATATCAGTATTCTTGCTTCCTTGCCTTATGGACACGCTTTTATTTTTGTTTAGGAAGTAGGTATTTAGTTATATTCAAATAAAATTGATAATGTATTCTTCTCATTTGAAGATGCTTAAAGCAAATTGGCTTTTTTTTTAAATTAACATGGGGAAATGGTCCAATCACACCCGCTAGTATGGGGCAGCCCGAGGCTTAAGGTACAAGCTTGAGGCTATAATCGGCTGGGTTGTGGCAACTACTAGTGGGACGGACTTAGGCTGAGCCAAAACTGCTGGGCGTAGCTGAAGAGGCATTCCTCAGAGGCCGTCAGCGATTGGTCCGTCTGAAAAAATGGGTACATATCCAGTTTGCAACATGCTGGTCGTTGGCCAGATTTTTAGGCACCCTTAGAGTACCCGCAGTCTACAGACTTTCTATCAGCAGGCAGTGTCTTCTCAAGTACTTTAGTCAGATATCAATCTTCTTTAAAACACATAACGGGTTTTCCGGCCGGTGTTGACAATCTTCAAGCAATGTCTGCGTAACGAAACCACAATAAACATGATGTGGCTTTCTGACCGTTCCTATTTTGTATTCAAACGTGGTATTAAGTCAAACTTGGAGCTAGGGATGCCAGTCGAATACTAGTTGGTAACTCGAATAATTACACAGTTTACAGTCAAGGTGAATTTACCGAGTACCTTTAGGTTAGTGGATCGGCTGGTGCACAATGCTGAGTGACAAAACTGCGATTGGGAATAGAACACCTTTTCACTTAAAATGGAACATCGCCTCATGATTCTAATGGGGTTGTAAAAATTTGCCATGCATATCATCATCATCATCACCATCATCACCAGCCTATATTAGTCCACTGCTGGACACAGGCCTCTCCAAAAGGAGGAATCTGCCGTAATCGGCACGCTTGGCAGGCGGGTTGGCGATCGCAGTTTGGCCAATGGTGGAGAGGAGACGCTGCTGCCCGTCTTCTCATGGCGGTTCTCCTGTAGTCGCCTCTTACGACACCCATAGGAAGAGAAGGGGTGGTGCTATTCTTTTAACGTGCCGGCACCACACGACACATGCATCATATATGCAGATGGGTATTTTGGCTTGGACAGTTATTATCCTCCATTTTATTCACGTAGGTATTACCATCGCCATCTTCAAATATTGGGAATAAGTGAATATGTTTTCCAGTCTCCTAGATTGTTAAATTGCATACACAAATTGGAGGGCTTCAATTTGATACTTCTACCTTCAGTAGACTGAAAAACTTTATCTGTATTTGGGCTTAATCAAGCTTCAGTCGTCTGAACCTATTTAGAAAAGGTCTCATAGGACTTCTTTGTATCTGGGAAAATTCATTTTAATAGTATTGGGTGATCTTATGAGCTGCTGTTATGAATGCTGGTTGGGGTGAATCCGAATCCTAGCATATAAGTACCTCTATGTTTTGGGATTTATGGACAAATATTCGTTATCTTGCTCGGTAAGGAAAAACACCAAGAATAATCCCGAATTTAAAAACTCTTGATGTGTAGTCTCGGACCAAAGTAGATTGAAGTTTCCTTGCCAAAGAGTTACAAAAGTTTGGTCAAGTAATAATTAGACTTACCGCAACTAGGCTCATGGTCAAGCGTACCTAACTAGAACTTTGTGCCCGAAGCGTTTCATCATCATCATCATTATTTCAGCCACAGGTTGTCCACAGACTGCTGAACATAGGCCTCGCCAAGTGACCTTCCAGATTGGCCGGTTGGAAGCGGCTTGCAACCAAATCCAAGCGACCAAAGTGACCCAAGCGCATGGATATACAAATATAACTATACCTCGGCAACATGCCAGTGGAATCTTACAGCTGACTCAAGCCAATTTAGAGAAGTTCGTTTTCTGAAAAGATTAGAACCTGGAATTAATTTGCATTTAAGACCTATCACCTCGCAGTTTCTACGCAAATAGGATTATCTATGAAGAGGTTTATGAGCGATATACCATCACATACTCGTCTCAATTTGACTCACAAATAAAATACCAACTAAAAATCTACCCTCCCAGTGAACTTTAACAATTATTCCGTCACTTCCCCTCAACCATTTTTCTTTCAGTTACAACTTTATATTTTCCACATAAATCAGGAAACGTCAACTTTCGGGTCGTAATAAAAAAAAGTTTCGCCTCTCCCCCACATCTGTTGTGGCAATCCCGATAGGTATTACAAGGCAGGTGCGACAAACTGCTTTGTGACCGTACGCATGGTCGTAGAATCATCGACAATGGAACGGGCTTATGGCGCGTAGTCGCCGTCGAGCACAGAACGTGATCACTTGCTCATAAAAATCAAAATCATATTATTTTTTCATATGCTCCATAAATTATCATTAAGGTAGCGTGTGAGCTTGTTGGAGTATTTTGTTCTAATTTTGATGTTGTTCCCGGTCATGTGGTTTCAGAAACCCTTTACTCTTGATCATCGTGCAATGTATAGAGCAGAAATGTCACCTAGTTTGTTCAAGAACAATTCTGCTATATTTTGGTCAGTGGCGTACCGGTTTATTACGGGCTAAAGTTGGTAACACAAAACGTTATATTTCGCAATTGATAATGATCCCTATGTCGGCCTTAAAGTTGAAAATCAGTTGGATGTCCTTTATTTTTTTGGTAGGTTGACCTGCCGGCGACTGTACATAAAGCCCAAAGCTGCCTTAATGGTGCTTTATAACATAATACAAAGGTAAATTAATTAATCCAATTAACCGGTTTTAGTCAGAAAAAAATACTGACATGTTATATCCAGCTAAAAATATCAGTGTAAATCGAAAAGCTGAAAACCGAACGTACCTTATTAACGGCGTGCCAAAGGAAAATGTAACATAAACCGATGAAAATGTATTGAGAAGTAACAACAGTGTTAATTAGTCTTAAGATGATAAGAAAGCCTTCTTATATGTCGGGTTAGGATTACATTTACTGGGAAAAACTCAGTTTGGCCAATTAATAAGCGTAATTAGAACTTATTTTGCATTTTTTACTATTATAATCATCTCAGCCTATTGCAGTCCACAGCTGGACGTAAGCCTTCAAAGAGCTCGCTCTCCCGCTTTTTTCATCCAGCCACTTCCTAAGGTCGTCGGTCCATCAAGCTGGGGGGCGTCAAGAGTACTTGACTTTAGTAGTGACGATTGCCAAGGCGTAGTCTCCCACTCGAGAACCCGTTTACTCCACCTTTCATAGGTTCTGTGACAAATGTGGCCAGGCCACTGCAACTTAAGCTTGCTACAATTTTAACTGTGAAGAGCCTAAAATAGGACACATCGTAATTAATAAGGAAGAGAGAAATAGTTTGATTTTTTTTATCCACCACGTGACTTGACGACCTAGTCATGATTGCAGGATGTCGATGGGTACAATTGGCCCAGAACTGCTCGAGTTCACGTTCCATATAGAACCCTATACTGTATGAGGCCTGTGTCCAGTAATGGAATTCGAAAAGGTAATGATAATGTTGACACACGCACACACATGTAACACCTAAAGGTTGGAACTGACCCACGTTACGGGGCGTAATGTGACATGTTACTAAGCGAGCAATTGAGCGGTCAGACCGGTTGACAACCGAGCAACGAGCCAGATTGACATGGATTTGACACACGCACACATATGTAACATGTAAAGGTGGGAACTTACCCACGTTACGGGGCGTAATGTGACATGTTACTAAGCAAGCAATTGAGCGGTCAGACCGGTTGACAAGCGAGCAACGAGCCAGATTGAGATGGATTTGACACACGCACACATATGTAACATGTAATGGTGGGAACTGACTAACGTTACGGGGCGTAATGTGACATGTTACTAAGCAAGCAATTGAGCGGTCAGACCGGTTACAAGCGAGCAACGAGCCAGATTGACACGGATTTGACACACCCACACAAATGTAACATGCTACTTACGTAGTATAATTTTTTCTCTATGATGCTACCACAAATTACGTATAGCGGCGGCGCTATTTTGTGATGCTACTAAGCGAGCATTCGTACATTCAGTTCAGGGTAACAAGCGAGGATCGAGTCAGATTAACACGGATTTGACACACGCATACATATCGTTGCAAAGTACAGAGTAATAAATATGAACAAAATAAAACAAAAGACAAAATTTTAATAACCTAATCGCAGATTTTGGCCAATGACGTACAAAACATGCTCGCTGCGAATGTAGATTGTTACATTACGTCCGCTATTCAGCACAAAGTAATAAATAAGGACAAAAAATAAAATAAAAATAACAATACGTAACAAAACATGCTCGCTGCGAATGTAGGTTGTTACATTCGCTCGTTTTACAACAAATATGAACAAAATCAAACAAAACAAAATACAAAATGTTAAGAACCTAATCCCAAGCTTTGCTAATATGTGTCAGTTAATACCTTGCACTCTTGTATTGGGTTGTTTCAAAGCTGAAAACACTCCGTTAATCGACTTTGAGGCAGATGCGACCGGCCATTGCGGCTATAGTTGGCTGAATTTCCTGAATTTAAGACTGTTTCCGCTCGTTTTCAGTGGGTATGTGAGAAGCAGTTTGTGTTCATATGAGCTGGTATTGGTTACAAAGTGACACAATTTCGCTTTCCTGTGCAAGTAAGTGAAAGTAACAAAAAGCTTAGCTTGTTTTGGGGATAGTTATTTTATTTTTTACTTTATTATTTAAAAAAATAATAAATAAATAAATTATTTCCACAATCACACCAATTATCTAGCCCCAAACTAAGCAAAGCTTGTGCTATAGCGACTAGATAACGGATAAATACTTAAATACGTTTATAAAGATCCATGACTTAGGTGCAAATGCTCGTGCTCATCACAGTAACATTTGCCACTCGCGGGATTCGAACCCGCAACCGCCAGGCATCGTAGTCCGGAGCGCGAACCACTACACCAGACGGTTGTCATTTCATTTCAAACGAGACTAGTGTTTGATGAGTACTACCTTATTTGAGATTGAATTTAGGGCCGATGCATTTAATAAATTTATCAATCTTTATGTGACTGTTAACATGTTGACAATTTTAATATAGAAAATTGACACATTTTGACGATTTATTCGTCGGTTAAAAGTTCTCCGACTTTTGAAATATCGGTAAACCCTCGTCGTCGGTCCATCGAGCATGCCTAATATAAATATCCTGAAAATGGACCTCTCAACTAAAATTATACACCCTATTTCATGCAGGTTCTCGGAAATCCCATAATAATGGCTAGCCTAATTAACATTCTATATCTAATAGAACTTGTACATCGATTGGTTATCGAATGGGTGAGTTACAATGAATAGTGCTTGTATGAGCTATTAGGCGTTTCGCAGACGGCGCCGTGGCGGGGCGGGCCGGGCCGGCCTGTCCGCGAAGCAATAAAGACCGCGTCTGCCCGTCGGTGCCCGCGGCTGCCCTCACCACGAACACTAAGAACACCGCCGCGCCGCCAGTGCCCGCCGGGCACCTGCGGCGCGGTCTTTTTGCCCTCCGTGTGCGTTGGTAGTATAGGATTCCCTTTGCGCTATCGTTCGCGGTGAAATTGACCGGCCCGGCCCGCCCCACCGTCTGCAAAGCGTATTAACGTTCAATAGACAGATGTACTGTAGCCCTATACAAAGTAAATGAAGTAAGAATAGATCCCCATTGGATTCGGGTCGGTAAGTGTACTGGACTTCATGTAGGATTATTTTAGAGTTCCGTACCCAAAGGGTATACTATACTTACTTGTTGTTCTTTGTACTGTTTGTTTTGCGTGGTGTGCAATAAAGATTATCTACGAGTACTATCTATCTATCTATAACAATAGCCACAATATTATTAATAAACAGTATTGCTTTCACGGCAAGTAAATACATCTTAGTTAATCTGATACATTATGACTGTAATTCAGTTAAATATCCCTTTATCCCTATTAACATGCATAGAAATCAATGGGATAATACTCTCTTATTAGTTAATGCAAGTGTAATCTGATTACCCGCGAAAGTCATATACCTACATGATGAAGGCAAAATACGACAACAAATAAAATCAAAGTTGTTACTAGTTTAAATTACTTACCTACTTTAACTAAATCGAAATCGTGAAAAAGTGAGTAGATGTTGATCGATCTATCAATTGAGCCTATTGAAGTCCACTGCTGGACGTAAGCTTTCCCTTAACAGCGCCAAAGAGCACGGTCTCCCGCTTTTTAGGGTTCCGTACCCAAAGGGTAAAACGGGACCCTAATACTGAGGCTCTGCTGTCCGTCTGTCTGTCTGTCTGACTGTCTGTCCGTCTGTCCGTCTGTCCGTCTGTCCGTCTGTCCGTCTGTCCGTCTGTCCGTCTGTCCGTCTGTCCGTCTGTCCGTCTGTCCGTCTGTCCGTCTGTCCGTCTGTCCGTCTGTCCGTCTGTCCGTCTGTCCGTCTGTCCGTCTGTCACCAGGCTGTATCTCATGAACCGTGATAGTGAGTTAAAATTTTCACAGATGATGTATTTCTGTTGCCGCTATAACAGCAAACACAAAAAAACAAAATACATAAATATTTAAGAGGGCTCCCATACAAAAAACGTGATCTGGGGGCACGGTAGGGGGGCACTACCGTGCCCCCAGATCATGTTTTTTGTAAGTCGAGCAAAAAAGGCGGCACGGCCGTACCATCCTTTTCTCGAAGCAGTTCAGGCCATTTTCGACCCCCTATAATTTCGTTGTGGATTAAACTAGATGTCTGTATTTCTAGTAACCAGGCAAGCATTGTATAAACACGGTATAGGTATTTTAAATTTCATTCAATTTGAACCAGTAGGGTAAGAATTATAACAAGTCGAAGTTCTTAATTTTGTCACTCACTGACTGACCGATCATCAAAACTCTAAGGCACTTCTAGTAGACAAAGAAGCTTCAAATTTTGTATAAAATTAGTGTTTAGTGTATAAATCAAGGAAAAAACTAAAATATTTTGCAATTTCAGTACAGTTTTCTAGATACGCTAACTGCATAAATAACTTTGTAATCCTATATAAATATATAGGATTACAAAGTTACATTTGCGGTTATGGATTATGTTCAATGGTAACTTGTAATAAAAGAAGAACGGCAGCCTTCTATAGAGTGCCAGACCCAATATTCGAAACCCCGTTGAATGATGAAATTCTTTTTTAAAACAAAAATGCTTTTATTACTTGTTAATAAAATGAACTAAAAAATTAAAAATAAATTTACATTTTGATGGAACATTAAATAACATTTAGCTTATTACGCCATCATTTTTCTCCTACAATCACAATGTAACACGCTTTTATTTACAAAAAATGCTACCTATATAGGTAATGCTATTTTTATTTTATATGAATTAATTTTTAACTTTTTAGTTCTTTTTATTAACAAGTAAGTAATAAAAGCTTGTTTTTTTTTTAAATTTCTTTTAGTTATATTTTTAACTTTTTATATTTTTTTATGCGAAAGCTCGCATCAAAAATACAGCGTCGGCGACTACGGCGTAGTTTGTAGCGCAAACAAACTTAAATAAAATTTTTAACATTAACATTTAGCATATTACACCTTCAATATTTTAAAATACGTAGCAATCATCTTATCATAGTCAGAATCCACATTCATAACAAACGGAACTACCGAACGAACGAACTTATTTTCCCAAAGATAATAGGGTCGCATATTCTCGTCCACCAAACCATCACCTGTCACCACACTCACTCCCCATCAACAGCTACAGAATAAATTAACCGACTTGGTATTACATGGATCTCACAACTTTTCACGGTAGAAGAACTGAGTTGCGAGACTTGGTTTTTTTTACAAGTTTTGTTATTGATGGCATTTTTTCGTCGTTTTTATAGATAATGGTACGGAACCCTTCGTGCGCGAGTTCGACTCGTACTTGGCCGGTTTTTTCATCCAGCCACTGCCAGCCATGTTTCTAAGATCGTCGGTCCATCGGTCTGGGGGGCGTCCTACACTATGTTTACGAAGGCGTGGTCTCCACTCGAGAACCTGTTTACTGCCACTTAAGCTTGCTACATATTTAGACTATGTCCGTTACTTTGGTCTTCTGCCTGATGATCTCGTTTCGGATTTAATCCCTTAACGTTACGTACGTATGTTAACGCTTAGTCCCAAGCATCGATTTTTCGATAGCTCGCTAAGTTACGTGAAGTCATTCAAAGCAATTGAGTCAAATAGTTTCTGTTTTTCCTCACCGACTAACGCTTTACCTCAATGTTAATTATGTATTGATAATGTATGAAGCAGCAAAATGTTTATTCATGGCTTGGCTTTGTGTATAAAGATTTTTTTTTAAATATTGGACAACATCACATACATTGCTCTGATCCCAAGGTAAGTAGCTAAAGCACTTGTGTTATAGAAATCAGAAACAACGACGGTACCACAACACCCAGACCCGAGCCAATATAGAAAAGTTCGTTTTATACATTGACCCGACCGGGGATCGAACCCGGAACCTCGGAGATGGCGACACCATTTAAAGTCCGGCGTGCTCGCCTCTCGGCTATGGAGGTCGTCAATTGTGAGTGGATTTGATACCATTGCGCTCTAAATAAATGGATCCCAAAAATAGTAACAAAAATAATTTATTGTGTAAAAAACCCTTTCATGTAATGACTTCCATTCTGCATACTTTTTTTCATGTTTTACGTAGATCGTTGTTGAGCTAATGATTCTGAGCCACTCCTAAAAATTCCGCACTACTTCACATTTCAACTCTGTTTAAGGGACCCTCTTTTCGTAACTCGGTAAAAAAGAACAAAACACAGAACCTACATTTTGATTATACTAACATCCTGTAATTGTCTAAATAATAGTGCTACTTAAAGCATAAAAATAGTCTAACCCTTTCTAATTCGTACAAAGGATTAAGTAATTAAGTCTAAATTTACGACACCGCACCTAGCGGGTCGGGCCATAATTTCGTCTGCAGTTCAACGACCATAGCTCAAAAAGATACGCCTGTACACTTGGTGATCCTTTTTTTGAACCTTCTTAGCGAAGTCGCAGCTTTATCTACTTTAAGGCTCTAATAGGGCTCTGTATTTCTTTTGATGATTTCATCAATAAAGACAAAAATGTGAATATAATAGGTTTAAACTGTTAAATGTCTGGCATCGAGTGTTTCGATTATAATATAATCTTTATAAGTAAAATATTATAGAAACCGAAAGTAAAAAATGCGCCGTATTTGGATTTGAAGCTTGTTGAGTTGATGCGAGTGAGTCATGAGTTTGCGAACGAGTATTAAAATACTATGACGGAGATGGTAGATAGATTTGTCTATCAAAAAACATTACGCATAGATTTTATCCTTGATCGTGTATGTCGCTTGCAAGAGTGCCAAGTTATCGAAGAATAAAAAACCAATACAGGGTTATTTGAAAAACATCAGCATGAAAAACATAACCCTCGTTTGGCAGTCGGGAAAAAACAGCCTCGCACGTCTAGATAGCTTAAATCTTTAAAAACAACATAATCTTGTTCTAAGTTACAGTTAACAAATGTAGATACTGTTGTAGTATTACCTACCTATCACTCGTGAATAAAATTATATAAATAATGTACTACATCTTTTGAAAAACATATGCGTATAAAATTACTTAAAAGCTTGTAAAAGCTGAGTTATTTTCTACTAATGGATTTACTGTTTTCAATAACCTGTGTTCAAAATGGAGCTCCGACAATTGCCAGCAGATTTGTTGGGAGTTTAATAATGTCTGTAAATTACTCAGATACTGTCACAGGAGTAGGCTGACGAATCCAGGAATTTTGTAATAAGTGCCTAGATCGGGCGAGCCTAAATTGGAAGATATTGCAATTGGTATGGCCGTTACGTCTCATTGTTAAGGAGATATTACCTCGGCGACAGAATTAATCATAGTTAAAGGTAGGTTAGGCCGGCCGATGGAAGTCACTGGGGGAAGCCTATGTTCAGCAGTGGACGTCCTGTGGCTGAAATTATGATGATGATAGGTAGGTAGTAGGTATCAGAACTTAAGTCGAACAAGATACGGCATTAAAACGGAATGAAAGGGCTTCATTGATCTATTTATGAAACGTGAATTACGTAAGCTTTATTTAGAATTTGATAATATTGGTTTTCATTATGAATTGTGCGCGTTGTTTAACGCGTTGCAAAATCAAATTAGTTATTACGATGAAAACTATTAGCGAAATTGTGTGAAATATTAAAAAATATCAGAATAAATACTAATAGATTTATAAAATACTTACCATGGATTAATTAAGGCTAAAATATATTATGTTATTTTATAATGAATTGAATCTGAATTGCATTAGATAGTAAGTTATATTATATTAAATTGAAATTTTGAATTGAATTGAATTGGATTAAATTAATTAATGTTTCTTATGTCACTTGTATGGACTCTGTCTGAAATAAATTGTTTAATTTTTTATGTTTAAGTGACAAGTCATGTTACGGGACTATTTGTTTAGATTTAAGAACCTTGTACCAACATGATGCAATAAACATATATGACTATGACTACTATGACCATGTTGTTACGTGCTGTGTTTGTTGCTTGGTCACCACCAAGAGTTCGTTCCGTTACCAAGAGTTACTTCCCGACGGAAGAGTTTTACTAAGATGTTATTAACTAAATGCAGGATGACTTTGACGCCAATTCTCAAGTCAATTTGTTTTGATAATTTTATAAGACATTTCTTGGAAACATTAACCAGTTTGCTGTTCAGGAAATTTCGAGGCTTACTTTTGAGGCAACCAAAGTATTTGTTATACGAGTAATTATAAAATTGCTGGAATACTTTTAAAATACTAAAAATCTGTTTGTTTGTTACAGGTAACTACAGGATTTTCATGTGTAAAACCGTAGAACAATTAAGTATAGTTCAGACAAATATTTATGTATCGAATCCCGTAACAAAAATATCCTTAATACATTTCTGACAGCCCATCCCAGGATTTGTCATCGACAATGATTTGTCACCAATCATTATTCAGTTATTAGAGGCCATTCACATATAATTTCACGTCATATCATTTGTCACACACACACACTGTTCATCATGTCATTTTGGACAACCCACACACACACACTTTTTTCCCATCTCCTTAGCACACACCGTCATAGGAATAACCCCCATGACCGTAACGAAATACTTACATATAGACGAATTCTAACCACTTGTAATTAAATATACTTTGAATTGCGTTCTCTTTTAATTATACGTCCACCCACAAGGTGGACTGACGACCTGGTAAAGGTTGCAGGAAGCTGCTGGATGCAGGCCGCTTCAAACAGGCTAATTTAGAGGTCATTGGATTGCCTATGTTTAGCAGAGGACGTCTTAAGGATGAAATAATAATTTTATGATGATTGTTACGATCTCGTAGTAACTTCGTACATAACAAGTTATAGACAGGCAAAGGTATTCGCAGTGTATTATATAGATGTTTGCCGAAGATGACTGAACAGTCCTGATGGCGAATTTCATACAAGACTGTACTGACCTAGATATCTCACAGTTCGAAACATATTGGCCTGTCCCTTTATGACGTTCCTAATCGATGGAAAGGCTTTGATTAAGCCTTTGAAACCAATATGGATTAGAGTGTCTGGATCTTACGACATATAACATAAAGTTTCAGCCATAATTGAAATTCAAGATATGATTTTATGTTCATGAAATTACAAATATCAGAACCTTGATATTCTAGTCAGTTTTAGTCATGCCGATTTCAGCTCTGTGGCATCAATTTATAATGTCCAGACGTACAGACAAATTAAGGTTACCGTTTTTGAAAGTAATAAGGATTAGTCTTCATCGGATTTTGATTTCCAAACACTAAAAATCATGTTTTCCATGGATCAAGTTTGTCTGTAACTTGCTTTAGTTTTCTACACCGTGAAATATACTTAGCTATAACTGATTATAAAATAAAATCATGGAAATTGATGTATGTGATGTCCAATATTTATAATATTTATTATAATATATTAAACGAATGAAAAAACAATATTTTTTATCATCGTGCTGATCTTTTAATGTTGGAGCTTTTCATTTCTTGGTTAACGGGAACTGTTAATACCTACTGCATTTTTGAAACTCGCAAGCAAATCAAAGCCTACTCGTATTAGCCTTAGGGTTCATTTCGTGGACCTAGAATCATTAAATTTGGAAAAAGATAATATCTTATAGCACAAGTAAAGGAAATATCCGAATAAAGTAATTTGGTGGTTAAAACACAAGAAAAAAAGTATTTTTTCAACCTCGCAACAACCGATAAAAATCTTCGAGACGTAATTACGTTATGGCACAACTAATAACAAATCTACAAGTTTGCACGGAACCCTCGTTGCGAAAACGTGACTCGAACTTTTCCATTTTTTTAAAGTGTTGGAATGCTGAAGTAGCAATGGGCGTTAGATTTGATGTTGTTGTTAACTCCTTGTTATTGCGTTGCTTCAGGCTGTATAAGCGCTGTATAAAAAGCTTATGAATTAATCAGCAGTAAGTCTTGAGATAACATTCAGAGAGTATGTTCTTACTCAAGTATCTATGGAAGTTGGTAAAATTAGCCACATCTGTCGGTGCTCGCATACATTTACGTATTTTTTGTCTTTAACTTTGACTTATCAGCTGTTTACTGGTTATCTTTACAACCTGTAGCATCAGTTCATCATCTCAGCCACAGGACGTCCACTGCTGAATCAGCTAGCATCAGTTATATGAGTTATAAATTCGAGCATCTACTTTTTTGGTGTAACTAAAATAAATAAAAAATTAAAAAATATTTACAAAAGCGAAAAACAAATAAAAACCTAAGCTACTTTTACAAAATCAGATATTTTATGTATAGGACAAAACCCTATAAATAAAATATCTGACTGAGCTTGCTGTTTTGCCACAGGTGCCATATTGCCACGCTGTATAGGTATACAACGTGGCAATGTGGCACCTTTCCCCAAGACTGGCCTATTTTTGGCCCAACGTATTAGCCTAGCTTAGGCTCAAACGTTGCGAAATGTTGCTCCACAAAATCAATCAAATGACTTAATCGATTGAATTAAACATAAGTATTCAATGTATTACAGTTTGTGGTCTTGTTGTTTGTCGTTTTGAACTGCAGCCAAATTTAAGGGGGCGAATTCGTTCATCAATACAAACAACTTTAACTTTAGGATCAACATCGAAATCATAAAAAAATCTACTCCATACATTATAACAGATAAACATAATTTATTTTCTTAAAATTGTAATTAAGTAAGAGAGCAAGAAACGAAAAAAAAAAACGCAAATTCGACGTTGACATTATAGACAAATAACGTTAGCCCCATAGAAAATTGACACAAAATCGCCCCCACAATTTGATCTACTGTTCTTTCGACAGCCTGTCTATCTATCTATCTTCAGCCTATTGTAGTCCACTGCTGGACGTGAACCTCCCTCAAAGAGCGCCAAAGAGAACGATCTCCCGTTTCTTTCATCCAGCCCCTGCCAGCCGTCTTCCTTAGGTCGACAGCCTGTACCACGTTTGAATTATAATATGACCCCTCTAACACTGGCATATATCTAAAGACAAGTTAAAGTCATTAGTTTTAATGATGTTACTACTGTTATTACTGAAGCAACGATTTGTAGGTACGATGTGAAAAGTTGGAATTCTAAAACAGCACGTGTTATACTCGTAGACGCCAATTTTTTACTTGAGCATTGAGAACATGCTTAGAAAAAGTGATGTAAATAACTTTACCATAGCTACACTCTACGCTCACTCATGGCCAACATGTTCACTATCCATCTTTCTCATAATTTTGCCGTAAAATTAAGAACCTACCAAGAGCTTGTGCGAATAAAAAACATTTTAACTGAGTTAAATGGGTTAGCAAAAATCGGGTTACTTGAGGTTTTTATTTTTTTACTCGTTTTTTTTTAGTATGTAACTAACAAGTACTGTACCATTTTACAATCCTGATTAAATGCGCCAAATTTTAATGGCACTTGCCAAGGCACTCTAGTACATTTTTTTTTTAAAGCAGGGCCTTTCAAAGTCGCCAAACGTCTGACCATAGAATATAAATCTTTACTGAAATAATGACATATAAATTTGGTGCTTAGCAACAAGTAATTACTTATTTATAAATACTGTTAAAATCTTATCATGATGTACCTTATAAAGATTGAGAACATTATGATTCATATGTTTTCCACACAAATCTTTAATCAACCTGCTCATTTCTGCACATCTCGTTCCAAACGCAATACTCCTGTTCGCATCAGGAATCGAATAGGCAATATGTCACGCGTGTATTATCCCCACTCATCGATCTATCGGATCCCATGCGAGATTGCCATTTAGACAACAATGGGGTCCAAATTGAGTTAAGCCTTGTAGTTTAGACTAGACAGATGGTTAGACGTTTTGTTAATAGCTTAATAAGTGCTAGAAGCATAGACTTAGGATTCGCTACGCTTAAAGACTGACAAAGCGTGCAAAAGAGACATCATATCCTTGCGGACACCCTACAAGATGGAAAGAGATAGATGTCAATGTATCTATGTGACACAAAAAAAATATTTAACTGACTTTAATAAAATATAAAAAAATACAAAAGGAAAACATATTTTTTATGTTTCTGTAGACAACGTGTGTTGTTCAATTATTATTTGTGATGAATCAAGAAAATACAACCCAAATAAACACACATTTCAGAAGTAAATACATTTTTGATAAAAATATTTCGAAACAATATTGTGTCTAATTCATAATAATAATCGACAAAGAACTTAGATTTTACAAAAGATTAGTATCTTTGTTTGGGGTATGTTTGTGTGTGTATTTCGTAGTTATAGGCATAATTACAAAAAATATTAAGTAAAATAGTAAATTGCATGTTTACACTAGGGCTTGAACTAGCGGTGACGTCATAAGTATCGATAAAATATTGACAGCCATTTGTGGATATGGGAGATTTTTTGCAATTACTAAAGAAATATTTGTCATGTTTAACTACAAAAAAGAACTCTAATACTGTTATTTTGTGATGACATTACGAGATTTTCGTTTTATTTTTGGTCTTCTAAAATAAAACTTTTTTATAGTACCTATTATGTATAGTTTCACCAAATATTTAGTAAAATATTATATATTTTTTAAGAATACCAACATAACCGACGTCCTTAGTAAATACGTGAAAGGAAGATAAGAGTTATTAACAGGCTAGAGTGAACTGCGCGAAAAACCGAAATTCACCTCTATTTTGTTTAAAGATTAAGTTTAACTTTAGGTGCCTCAAATTCCGCGGCGATTGTATGTTCTGCTAAATCATTTTTTTTCCCGGTTGCAATTTATCGATAAAAAATGTGGCTTAAACAACACTACTACACACACACATACGAGTCACAGTTTTTGTATCATTTGCAATGAGACATTGTCTATCTTGTACATTCTATATCTATGGTTAGAAGTGATAAGAGTTGACGTGGATTTGTCACTTGAGTATTCAAAATCATCAATTTGAGTGCTTCGAAATCGATTTCGCTCCACCTTGTCGGAGGTTAATCACTAACAAATTAATTAATCGGCAATAAATCTCCATGGAATAAGGTAAAACAAGTCATGAGTATTCGCGGTCGGATGTATTCGAAATACCCTCGGCTGACACTATAGCAAATGAGTTACACAAGCCGTTGGTCTTACGAGCATAGAAACCTATCGATCCTTATTTCTCTCACGTTTTCAACTTCACAGCTAATAACGGAACAGCCAGCACACTTGATTGCAATTTAAATAATGCTGTTGTTATTATTTATGTTATACTTTATTACACGTTTATAATATTATACAAATGGTGGACTTAATGGTTTAATGGATAATAAATAAGTGCAAATAATCGTCGCCGAGAGGCGAGCACGCCGGACTATATGGCGTCGCCATCTCTGAGGTTCCGGGTTCGATCCCCGGTCGGGTCAATGTGGAAAACGAACTTTTCTATATTGTCTCGGGTCTGGGTGTTGTGGTACCGTCGTTGTTTCTGATTTCTATAACACAAGTGCTTTAGCTACTTACCTTAGGATCCGAGCAATGTATGTGATTTTGTCCAATATTATATTATACTATATTATTATTAATGATTTATCAGCTATTACATAAAACGGTATAAGTAAAGCACTCGCCCGGCATGCGATGGGACGTGGGTTCGTGTCCCACCTGAGGTCGATGATTTTTTCAAGTGTTATTTATCTTCAATCAAAACCTTTGCTTTTAATTGCTAAAAACAAAAATTTTCAAAGGTATAAGTATTGTTGTCCTCTTTTATTATTATTTATTTATATATTGACACTAACAAAACCAACACCTTTTTATTTATAATAAAAAGTTCTGAAAAAATCTTTAAAGCGATGCTGCTTGATGACTGCTTATTGTCCACTAAATGAAGAGGGAATTAGCGGCAGCAGCATTAATAATGTGGTAGTTTATAGATGGTAAAAGGTTAAAAAGTTACATTTAAGTAGCATTATCATCATCATCATCATTTCAGCCACAGGACGTCCACTGCTGAACATAGGCCTCCCCCAGTAACTTCCAGATCGGCCGGTTGGAAGCGGCCTGCATCCAGCGGCTTCCTGCGACCTTTACCAGGGAAGAAGCATTGCAAATTTTAAATATTTATAACCTAGAAGATACAATGATTATCTGTACCAGCAACAACACTTATCCACATATATTTTTCGTAGTAGCATTATTAATAATTTCCGAAAGCTATACATGGCTGCTCTACTTCAGATGTACCGGTTCAACTAACAGTGTACGCATAGATGTCGCCGTTGATTAATGACGTCACAGACCCACTTCCGGCTACAGCTACGATACATACACTTCGAGTATACTATCGAGTCAGTAATAGTGTGGGATTCGCTGAGTTTCGGCCAGCCGGCTTTTCTTTATTTCCAAGAGACAGTTTTAAGTCATTTAAGTGAAATAGTGTTGATTTTGGTTCACTGATTCATTTTTTGTAGACGAAATCAGAACCAACATTAATTATTTACAACTTTGTTATGAAGCCTTGTATGATGCGGAAAGCGATTACATTTGCTGGGGAGAACGCTCCAGCCTCAGATCAGAGAGAGGACTAGATATGTAATGGAGGCGTGGCGCGTGACACCGCGACATGGCCTGAAACGAACATGGCTCCCGAAATAAGCCACGCCACTCTTTAATCACAGCTCAGACGTACAACAGTAATGTTCTCCGATATTTTTGCAAAATGCAGAATTATTGTGAAACAGAAGTGAAACGAAAAACTACAAGAATTATTGAGTCACTTACCTAAATTAAATATTAGAATTTCTTAGCTTAGAAGTAAAAAAAAAACGTAACAATATCACGAATATAGTCCTCCTTGTCGTGTCCGACAGCGGCGACCTCAGACTCTTCTATCGTGAGCACGAATGTGGCTGGCGAAGCCAAACTTTGATTTGAACACCCGGTCACATAGGGGGCAGAATAGCTGTCCATCCGCGTTATAGGTGTAGTTGTAGCTGGGTTTAGGACGATTCTTGCGAGTTTGGCGCTTTTCGTCGAGTTCCTTCAGACGACACTCTTCAAAGTTGGCTACCCCTTTTTTACAGAATGACGCCACTCGGGTCTGAGAACAGCAAGCTCCTCCCAGCATTCAGTGGAGATACCGCAAGCGGCCAGGTTACGTTTAAAAACGTCCTTGTACCGCAGATACTGCCCCCCGCGTTTGCGCTTTCCACTAGCTAATTCAGAGTAGAAAACGGACTTTGGGAGTCTACAGTCATCCATACGGTGGACGTGACCACACCATCTTAACTGCATTTTCATGAGTAATGCCTCCATGCCGACCATACCCGAACGACGCAACACTTCACTATTAGGTACACGATCTTGCCATGTGATCCGCAAGACATTACGGAGACACCGCATGTGGAAGGTGTCTAGCTTCCTGATATCAGTTTTGTATAGGCACCAAGTCTCGGAGGCATACGTGAGTATTGGAAGGACTAGTGCCTTATAAACAGAAAGCTTGGTGTGCAGCTTAAGGTCGTGAGATTTCCAGACTCTCTGTGTTAGCTTTCCGAGAGTTGCAGCAGCCTTGGCTATGCGGGTAGGAATCTCAGATGCTAGGCGATTGTCACTTCGAATCTGGCTACCCAGGTACTTAAAAGTTGAGACCTCTTCCAAGATTGAGTCACCCAGAGAGACATTTGACTGGTCAGCGCTACAGCCTCTTGGTGGTTGCTTGAGCACTTGGGTCTTGGAAACGCTTATGACCAGGCCAAACTTAGAGCACGATTCGCTAAGAGAGTCCAGGTATTGTTGCAATCACGAATAAATTAAGTGCCGAATGAGCTACCATAATACCGAACTTGATTGTGATGTTTATTTAGACATATTAGACATTGCTTGCTTAGTACAGCAACCACATAATGTTACACCTAATGACACCGCAATTTATTCTGTTGCTACCGATATCCACTGCTGCGTGAAAATACCATGGTACGGCCGCATGCGCCGTTCGCGAAGTAGTGGTGGTAGTGCCGTGCTAGCTAGTGTCTTTTGCAGTTTTAAAGTGTGCGTGAAGTGCCTATAGGCCAATCACAACACCCGTATACGTGTTGTCGTAGACTCTCAGGCTCCTCCTGTTGTTTTGTTTTTACACAGTTCAATGTGTGTGTGGGAGCTATGGTAGGAGAAATCCGGCGACACCGGTGCTCTTCGAAGTTACGTACGATGCGACTTCTCCTCCATTAATATTTCTATGGCTCCAGCGCTCAACATCGGTGCCGGTATGAAAATATGTTTTATTTGCAATTTCGATGTTGGTTCTGCAGTTAAAGTAGTTGTTAAATACAGGGTGTTTGGTAAAATCTATATTAAGCCGAAACTAGTCTATGTTAACATAAGCATATAATCAGTATAGTGAAGTCAGAAAGATATCATCATTTTAATTTTTCCAAGTTTTACACTAAAAATAAGTTTAAGAATCCGATTAGTATAAGAATGTTATTTTTTTCAAAAATGATGATATCAAACTGACTTCACCATACTATTTATATTATGCATATGTTAACATAGGCAAGCTTCGGCTTGATATACTATTTACCTAACACCCTGTATTTGTTCCACCAGAATCCCATTTCAGATTTGTTAGTTAATGTGAAAGTATCAATATTTCTTATATCAACTTGATAAGAAATTTTTTTGGTAACTGTTAGTGGATTTAGTTTGTAAAAATATTCAAATCAAATATCCAATATTTTTGGATTACACTAGTTCAAGCAGTAAATGCTTAAACAAATGGATTTTTTTATTTTATTTTTTTGACATCTTTTAAATTTTAATAATATTTCGTGCCCCCAGTATGCGTAGCGCCAAAACAATACTAAAAAAGAATTGAACTACAAGAGCATAGCAGAAAAATAAGGCTTTTGTTTACTTGTTTTAAAAATGAACAGTGCGCGGACTTGAAATAGGGTTGGTACTTGCAAAAACCAAAACTAGCCGTTATTAGGCTACAGCCATAATAAGATACTTTTGTTTATATTCATATAATACTGTCCAGACATGTGTTAATGTGAAAACCAAAGGGTTTTGAAAACCTCGAAAAAAAAATACTACGTTTCATTTATTTTACAATTACACTTATTGAGCTTTAAAAACTTATTAACTACTAAAAGTGTAATCAGTCTCGTTGTCAACAGATTAATTAGTTATAAAATGTATTTTCACTGTCAGACATTATAAATAGCGGGGTCTGGCGACATTTCTTTTTGCTGGAGGTTTCATTGAGCATGACTCTAAAGAAGAGTGTTCAAGCACTTAGCAGTACAAGTAGGCGTTAACTTCTCACTTATTGGTTGCCGAGCGTTCGCATGAGACCGGACCGGAGAACGATAAGATACCCACATTTTGTATCTTGTTTTACTCTGCAGGGTTTATTTTTGTAATGTAACTTGTAAGCTTTTGCCGTCGGCAACCCTAGTTTCAACATGGCTCGAGTACTTTCTGCTCTCATTTTTTCTGACTCTTCATTTTTCAGGACCAACCTGTGATACTGCCGACTCGCAAAATCGATATTAAGTTGACCTTTCACCATCTGTTCAAACACTTAACTGTTTGAAGTTCTGTTCAAAAGGTTTTATTTGCGATTTTACCCGAATTCACATATTTGTTGGCTACTTTACGTTAAGAAGTCCCGCTACCATTTAAAACCATTCAATTCAATTTATTTGAGTAAATATGCTTGTTGTGAATATATTACATTTTATGCAAGAAAAACATAAACTAAGAGCGAAGCGACCGCGAAAATTTTGCTTATGTTACAATATTATAACATTCACTGATGTGTTGCTGGTGAATCTTTTCCAATAAATAAATATCTCTCCTTAAACCGCTGCCCAGCTGAACTAACCATAATTTTATCAAAGGAAAGCGTAAAACACACAGAGGACGGGCGCGGGGCGCGCGCGGTTCGGGTCGTGTGCGCTTGCATGGGCCACGTGGTTCACGGTCTACTTTCACACAAACGCGCGGGCGCGGGTCGGGTCAGGTGTACAACGGTCATATTTACCTATTTTTCTCCCGCGTCACCCGCCCCGCGCCCGACCCGCGCACGACCCGCGCTTGCGAGATGTGTATAGTCATCCATATAAAAATAGGTAAATATTACTGCTGTACACCCGACCCGATCCGCGCCCGTCCCGCGCCGTCCTCTGTGTGTTTTGCGCTTTAATGACGTCAGAGTTTATTATATAGTTTTCTAAATAAATCCATCTTTCTAAATTTTATTGATTTTTTTACTGAGTTATTTTTTTTTGACCTCGCGCGATTTTAAGCGATTGCTATCAAACCTTCGTAACCCTCACATTAAAAAAAACTTTTTGAAATATGGCTGGACACCCTGTGTTATTTCAAAGTGCAGATTTTAGCACAATATTTTCTTTCGCCGACGAACAAAAGTAAAAATTTAAAGGCGATTCAAATAAATTCTGAGTTTTATTGGGATATACTACTACTACTACTTTTACTTGACCCACAAATGTGTGTCATGCTTGTGTCTTTTACTAAGAAGCTAGAAGACTAAATATAAAAAATAAATATTGTGAAAAGTGTTCATAAAATAGTAGCATTTAATAGCTCTCAAGAAAAACTAATAACTTTACCATTATGAAACACGAATACTTATCTGAGCACAAACTTTTAGTATATTCATCATCATCATCATCATTTTATCCATAGGACGTCCGCTGCTTAACATAGGTCTCCCAAAGACTTCCAGATTGACCGGTTTGAAGATGCCTGCATCCAGGGGCTTCCTGCAACCTTTACCAGGTCAGTCTTGCCTTCTTAGCCCCCAGGGACTTATTCCCCACTTACTTGTCTGTAAGCTATATCGATCATGTTATATTCAAAGCAAACACGCTCACATATATCTTTAGTGGACAAAACAAACCTGTAGTAACATTACGTTAGGTTAATTAAATTGTCAGTTAACACTGAAATGCTCTGACGCTGGCTATTAAACGTGTACATCTTGACTATTACCCAAATAACAGGGTTTAAATGAATTAGTTGCTTGTCGCACAGTATCTGCCTCGAAACATTTGTATTTAATACCCACATAGAATGTTGTGTTAATTAAATGTAGAATAATTCGATTATAATAACAGTGCTTTTCACTGTAAATCATTAAATAAATAATAAATTGTTTCCACAATCACACCAATTAACTAGCCCCAAACTAAGCAAAGCTTGTACTATGGCGACTAGATAACGGATTAACATACTTAAATACGTTATAAACATCCATGACTTAGGTGCAAATGCTCGTGCTCATCACACTAACATTTGCCCCTCGGGGGTTTCGAACCCGCCACTGCCAGGCATTGTGGTCCGGAGCGCGAACCACTACACTAGACGGTCGTCTAATAGTATTTTATAAACACTACATAAAATGTTGTTTAGTGAAGTACTCCTTTTTTGGTAGCAATGGCTGTTTGTGTGTTTTTCTTGCCAATGTGTAATAAATAAATAAATAAAGTTTTTGTATTCGACTATCAGAGTCAGCTCTCGAAAGATTTCGCGTTTTTGTCTAGTGGTTTGCAAACCAAACTAAAAAACCACCGGTTGCTTGTTTGAATATCGCAAGTGTTTGCGCATAAATGAAACCAATGAATCTTCATTCACTATGATAGCACGTGTCATTGTTAAGAATCACGGCAAGAAAATGTAAATCTTTTCAAAGGAATATCTGAAAACAAATAAAAATACTTTACATTTCAATAACCATGAACTCTTAAAACAATCTCCAAGTTGTCAAATCTGTCAATTTTGGTACGTCATTTCATACAAAATTTGACAGAAATGATAATGTTTGACAGATTTGTGATTGTTTTAAGTGTTCATGGTTAGGGCCCTGGTGACCCAACGCAATATTATTTAATTAATATCAAAGAAAATATCTTTTTTGAGATAATCATAATATTCCTTCATCGTACCTACTAAAGTACCTACTCAAAGCATTTTTAAATAAATAAAGTACTGCAAAAGCTTCTGAACCCGAGTGGAGTACCACTAGAAGTGGCTTTTTGCGTCGCTACTGAGTTACATTAAAAATATCCTAAGATTTTTCAATGTAGCTCCAATTTTGTACTTGGAACTAATCATGGTGCTTCACTCAGCGGTTTTTGAAACAAACTCTCCTAGACAGATGGGATTTGTTGTATGTCACAGGGAGTCATGCAACGAAAGTTTTTTTTTTTGGAAATTTTGTGTTCTAGGACTTTTCTTGTTCATTTAAGGATTATTTTTGTTTTTTTTAGGAGTTTTCTTTTTATTTTTATAACTTTTTGTGTCTACTGTTTTGCTGTTATGATATTCAGTCCTTTACATTGCACCACTGATCCAAATAAACTGGCGGAAAATGCGTTAATACAAGCTGTGACGTGACGCGACGGTCAACTGTTTATTAAACAAAATGTCTCAAAAACTATTGTGTTGACATTACTATGATCATTATGTGACTTTATTGCTTAAGTGACAGCGCCTATCACCTAAGCAGTACAAACACAAAATAGAAAAAATACAGAAGGTCCACTCCCGCCGTTCTCGAAAACAACTGCCCAAATTGGGCTGACTGCCTAGGGTTGCTATTCTGATTTTTGAAATAAATAAGTGTGCCTTATTACACCGATACAACGATTAGTTTATTCATTCATCTTATCATACGTCCAGGCCTAAATGGGAAGACTGAGCAATAATTACTCTTCCCAACTTGGCTTCTTCAATTACTGTCGTTTTTAACAGCGGCGGCAGCTGCGCGTTGTTAGAAATTATACGTACTAACTTCATTACTTAGGTACTGTTATGACATATACTGACATTTCTAGGTGGTGTATTTATCCTAGCAACGACAATGTAAAAAAAATCAATGAATAATTTAATATGTTTATATTTTTTTATTCAACGCTTACCTAAAACACTGGTGTTAAACCAATGACGATTTAAGTAAAATATAAAAGCTCATTCCTGCTGAATGTGTAGTGTTATGAAATGAATGATTGATCGCTATAAAAACTTATCTTTACCTCTACTACTTACTTACTTTACTTACAAGATAAAAACCTAGACCTAGTTTTATATACCTTTTAATATTATTTTGAAAATTTAAAGAACGTGTAATCACAATTTTGTGTTGTATTCAAACATCCAAACACACTGCAACAGTACCTAATAAAAACGCTTATATCCATTTTTCGCATAATAATGATCAATGCGTAGTAAACTGTCGTGAGTGACAGACGGCTGTAGTACTGCCCCGAATCGTCCGAGATTGCATATAAACGCAATTGTCAATTTGTGCGTAACGATTTTGACGCTTAGTTCCGAGTGGCCTATCTGTCTAGCGCGCCGCCGCTATACGTAATTTGTGGTACAAACCAACATAGTTAATGGATGTCGAACATAATCTTGTTATGTTAATTTAATAGATATACTGTAAGATAAAGATATTAATTTACTTACTTTTTATTTGTTAAGAAAAATTGGTGTGAATATTCAGTTTATTATTCCTAATGTAATAATGTTGAAATGTGTAAACAAGTATTAGTTGCCCTGGGCCATAACCATGAACTCTTAAAACAATCTCAAAGTTGTCAAATCTGTCAATTTTGGTACATCATTTCATACAAAATTTGACAGAAATGATAATGTTTGACAGATTTGTGATTGTTTTAACAGTTCATGGTTAGGGCCCTGTTTGCATGTTCGAAACAAATAGGGGCCATGCTTAAACCAACAGACGACATCAACAAAACACTTGCCAAGTCGTAAAATTGTGTTAACAAAATTAGTTCATCCCAAAAATTACTAGCCTGCCAATATGACTTATGTTCAGACAAATAAGTCAGAAACTCGTAATAAACATTTATGGAGTAACTTCGATTAGTTTTCGGATCGACTCGCGTAGGGCTGCCAGCTTGATTTCGAAAATATCAGGAAAAAAATATCATACAACAACGTTGTTTTTGTAATTTTTGTAGAAAAAAAAATAAGTAACTTTAATTTACTTCGTCAAATTTTTTTTGACTGGATTCAAAAAAGAAGTTAGATAAAAATTTTCTTTGTTAATAAATAACAAAGAAAATTTTTATCTAACTTCTTTTTCGTATTTCAATCAATCTTACAACGCATAAGCATAATACATATCAAAAAAATTACGGCAGAAAACAATCGAAAAATTTAATTAACAGGTTTTTTATGTTTTTATACTTACAAATTTAAGTAGGTACTTTTTTATAAGGCTTATGATCATTTTCTCTGCGCTCAGTATGAGTACGGGACGGCGAGGTATTTTTGGAGACAAATAGTTATGTACCCTAATATTATAACATGGGTTAAAATTGCAATGGTTGTGGACTCAGCAAGCCGCGGTATACTAAGGAATACCTAATTATTAATTTCAACCTTAGTTTTATAAAGTTAAGGTACATTACTATTCGGTACCTAAAATCCCTCGCGCCGTGTCAATCATTTCATCAAATTGAAACTAAGCCTTTTCAAACTGTACAGCTCTACACATAGAGTTGAATATATATCAAGAAAACGTGCTGTTTGTGGTATATAGTTATGGCGACTGTAAATGTAATCGCTGAAAGCATACCATAGTTCGCAGATCATTAGTAATAAAAGCGGTGAGTAGTAATTTAAAGTCCTTAACATCAAGGTTTATTTGGAAAAAATATATTTTTCAAATTGAAGATTTATTATTTCTACATCTGGCAACCCTGTGTCGTGTTTTTGGATACATTTTCCTCATTGGGAGAAAGGTGTAAACATATTGTATTGTCAACGGTCTGACGAAGTTTGATGAATGTAGCGAAAGAAACTTGGATACAGCAGACGGAATATAGAAGAAAAATAAGATTATTTTTAGTTAATTCAATAATAGTGACGACCTCCGTAGCCGAGAGGCGAACACGCCGGACTAAGGCCGTTGTCATCTCTAAGGTTTCGGGTTCGATCCCCGGTCAGGTCAATATAGAATAACTAACTTTTCTATATTGTCTCGGGTCTGGGTGTTGTGGTAACGTCGTTGTTTCTAATTTCTATAACACAAGTGCTTTAGCTACTTACATTAGGTTCAGGGCAATATATTCGATGTTGTCTTATACATTTATTTATTTATCACAGGCTGACCTGATGATAATGAGAAACAGATAAAAACGAGTTTTTTTTGGGATTTTGAACAGATAAGTTCTTTTTAATGTCTATAAATAACAAGCATTTTACATAGAAAATTTCCAGCATACGATTCACAAACGCACGGCAGAGTGTAGCGGAGCAGAAACCCGTAGCTCGTAGTCGTAGCTGCTACGAATTGAAGATCTTGCATTTTAAATGCGCTACGAAGCTCTCGTAGTACGGACGCTTTTCGTATTCATTTTACGGGCAAATGCGAACTGACTTGCGAAAACCTTCTTAATAAGACGTCAGGACTAGAAGCTAGACGGGTTTGATTCCCGTATAAGTCTAGTGCTTGTCAGTTATCTAGACGCCATATTACAAGGTATGCTTTGTTTGGGGCTTAGAAATTGGTTTGATTATTTACTAATTTTAAACATTCGTTTTTCTAAAGCTTTACCCCGTACATAGTTACAACTCATTTTTAACCATAATCGTAGATGCAAAAAAGTCTGTTTTTAAATTAGGAGTCATCATCTCAGCCTATTGCAGTCCACTGCTGGACGTAGGCCTCTCCAAAAGAGCGCCAAAGAGCACGATCTCCCGCTTTTTTCATCCATCCACTGCCAGCCATCTTCCTAAGGTCGTCGGTCCATCAAGCTGGGGGTCGTCCTACACTACGTTTGCCTAGGCGTGGTCTCCACTCGAGAACCCGTTTACTCCACCTTTCATCGGTTCTGCGACAGATGTGGCCAGCCCACTGCCACTTAAGCTTGCTACATTTTTGGACCATGTCCGTTACTTTAGTCCTCTGCCTGATGATCTCATTTAGGATTTTATCCTTTAAAGAAATCCCAAGCATCGACCTTTCCATAGCTCGCTGAGTGACATGACAAATTAGGAGTGATTCCCACAAATTAGGATACAAATTATATATTTTTCGCGGCAATTTCGTCATAATATTTAGACAATTACTGTCATACTGTGTTAGCATAATATACAGGCTGTACAAAAGAATAGGACATACCTTAAAACCACGTCATTAGCAGCTGATACGATTTCTTTAGATTCTCCATACATTATCCGACGTTAATAAGTAGCTAAAGCAATCGTATTATAGAAATCAGAAATAACCACGGTATGGACGGTACGGTATGATATCGGTATGGCGGTATACGGTATGGCGTCGCCATCTTTGAGGTTCCGGGTTTGAGCCCTAGACGGGTCAAGGTAGAAAACGAACTTTTCTATATTGTCTCGTGTCTGGGTGTTGTGGTACCGTTGTTGTTTCTAATTTCTGTAACACAAGTGCTTAAGTTACTTAGGACCAGAGCAATGTACTAATAGATAGATATATACTCTTTATTGCACACCACACAAAACAAACAGTACAAAGAAAAGAAAATAAATTTAGAATGGTAAAATTTCGGCGGTCTTATCGCTAGAAGCGATCTCTACCAGACAACCAACAGGTAGAGGACAGTTTAAAAAGTCGAGAGGGGAAGGCGGTGAAGAGTTAAATAAAGAAAACATAAAAATGTTGTCAAATAAAAAAATATTGCAAACCATTATGTAAACCATCTGTATCTGCCTTTATTATGTACCCAGGTAAAGCAAGACTCATGACGTTGCCCGACAAATGACGTCATCAATCCCTGTGGTCTCTGCTAAGCCAATGCGTTATGTCTTCTCATTCAGGCTGTTGTATCTGAAAGCGACCTCTTATGTCTTTAGAAATTAATCAGCAATTTGTCAATACTGGCGCCCAAGCACGAAAATGTATCTTTTGTTCGGACGTATAAACCTAGCAAATTAAATTAACCAGCCTCATGTAGCAATCCTTTGATAAAAAATGACCAACTCAATCTAGGCGTGCAAAAAAACCCGGCCGTTTTCAATTGTTCAGAAATTAGCAAACATTTTATGCAAGGGAAAGGATATTTTAATTTGATAGGATAATACGACCGAAAGAACAATAGGCTTTCTTATTACTCCTCCTGATTTTTTAATGTCGGAATATTTTAAGGGATAAGTTTCATTCTTTTTTATGCTTCTCGCGTAGAAAATATTTTTAGGAAATATGATTTAAATTTTATAACAAAACATATACATTTTTCAACTAAATTAGCGATAATATGCGGAAAAACCGGCCAAGTGCGAGTCGGATTTGCGCACGAAGGGTTCCGTACCATTATCTATAAAAACAAGCAAAAAAAAAACACTTTTATTGTATGGGAGCCCCCTTAAATATTTATTTTATTCTGGTTTTTAGTATTTGTTATTATAGCGCAACAGGAATAAACCATCTGTGAAAATTTCAACTGTCTAGCTACCACGGTTCATGAGATACAGCCTGGTGACAGACGGACAGACAGACGGGCAGCGGAGCCTCAGTAATAGGGTCCCGTTTTACTCTTTGGGTACGGAACCCGAAAAACATGTTTTAATGACATAAATGCCAATAAATAGGATAATCAAATATCTTTTCAACATGTATATTTCCACGTTGTTTTGTGTAAACACAAACAGTAACGAAACAGGTTGTGGCGTTTGAGTTAAATTTTGCAATTTATGAAAATAAATTATACTTTTTTGTGGTTCTAATAATACAGGGAAGCTACTAAAAACAAAATTATGCCATTCAAATGTTTATTAAATCCTCTTCTAACATATCGTGTTTATTTTTTTTAGATTAAAGTAACAGGTTTACTGATGATTTGATTTTCATATCCGAGATTTTAGGCATTTCACCCTTCGTTTGGCCTTAATGTAAAAATCTTTGCTATACGGTCAACGCTGCAAGTGCTGCAACACAAAAAAACGAAATGATTCACCAAGCAATTATCGCGTCGTGTCGTGTGGTGCCGGCACGTTAAAAGAATTGCACCACCCCTTCTCTTCCTATGGGTGTAGTAAGAGGCGACTACAGGAGAACTGCCACAAGAAGACGGGCAGCAGCGTCTCCTCTCCACCATTGGCCAAACTGCGATCGCCAACCCGCCTGCCAAGCGTGGCGATTATGGCAAAATCCTCCTTTTGGAGAGGCCTGCGTCCAACAGTGGACTGATATAGGCTGGTGATGATGATGATGATGATTAAGCATTATCATCGAGGTAAATGATAACTTTGTAGAAACGTGATATTTTTTTCAGATTTCGATATTGGTATCTAAGTAAAAGATAATAATTTTATTGGGTAGTGAATTCTGTCAATTGTCTTTCCAGTCACCCTGTATAAACATATTTTTATATTAAGAAATGATCAGAAGCTACTGATGCAGAAATAGACGCAAACTGCAAAAACAAATTAGCTCTATATTATAACTATTATATATTTGACGACCTCCGTAGCCGAGAGGCGAGCATGCCGGACTTTAAGGCGCCGCCATCTCAGAGGTTCCGGGTTCGATCCCCGGTCGGGTCAATGTGGAAAACGAACTTTTCTATATTGGCTCGGGTATGGGTGTTGTGGTACCGTCATTGTTTCTGAATTCTATAACACAAGTGCTTTGGCTACTTACCTTAGGATCTGAGCAATGTATGTGATGTTGTCCAATATTTATATTTATATTTAACTTTTTAAACTATCTTGTTGCATTTTTTAAACATAATCATTACACTCTAACGGTATTTCATGCAACTACATACCTAAAACGATTTGTTTTTTGTCCCGACGTTTCAGCTCGATTACACGAGCCCTGGTCGCGGGTTGAAGTCAACCCGCAACTACTATACTACTCAGCTATACATATAGCTACAACATTGATCAGAGATACGCTTGCTTCGACAGTGAAAAAACACTTGAGAAATTTCATCGTGACGTCCTCGGTAGTTTAGTTTGTAAAGCACTCGCCCGGCATGCGATGGGACGTGGGTTCGAGTCCCACCTGAGGTCGATGATTTTTTTCAAGTGTTATTTATCTTCAATTAAACCTTGCATGGAATTTCTAAAAACAAAAAAAACAAAATACTTATAAATTGAAGCCTAACTGTAATCATAATTACATGTCAGAATTCGCGAATAATTATGACCTTAAATTAAAATTTTCTTGACAATCCAACCAGTAAATTAGACCCAAACATATAATTAATAAAAGTACCTACCTAATGAAAAGTCACCCCTAATCCCAATATTACCGATGCACAAAGGCGCGCTCCTCAGTATGGTGAACTTTGCGAAATGGCTCATGACTCTAACTAACATTATAGCAAATTTGAAAGTGAGTATAGTTGTTGCTTTTGTTGCTGTAATATGAAACGTACGGCTTACTGTACGTCCACACACAAAGTGGACAGACGACCTGGTAAAGGTTGCAGGAAGCCGCTGGATGCAGGCCGCGCACAACCGGATAATCTGGAAGTCACTGGGGAAGAAGGCCTATGTTCAGCAGTGGACGTCCTGTCGCTGAAATGATGATGATGAATATTAACGGCTCGGAAATGGCAAAGCACGCTGCATATTTATTCCATATCGATATCGCATCGTCTGTCTGTATTAATAATCATCATCATCATCACCAGCCTATATTAGGCCACTGCTGGACACAGGCCTCTCCAAAAGGAGGATTTTGCCAAGATCGCCACGCTTGGCAGGCGGGTTGGCGATCGCAGTTTGACCAATGGTGGAAAGGAGACGCTGCTGCCCGTCTTCTTGTGGCGGTTCTCCTGTGGTCGCCTCTTACGACACCCATAGGAAGAGAAGGGGTGGTGCTATTCTTTTAACGTGCCGGCACCACACGACATAATAGTTATGTATTGATAATAATGTCACTGATTAGATTTTCCTGTTCCCTATTTATGTCATTATTTTGGCACACATTCAGGTAATGATAGGATAATTTTTATTCCGTTTTCTTGTTTTATTACATTCCATTTGGCCTATTTTAAAGTCTACGCGAACGAAGTATCTCAAGCAGTACTACATATAATCCTGAACCAATAAATGTCTAGAAACATTTATAAGCCAATTAAATACTCTTTTCTGTACAAAAGAGAATACAAAAATACTGAATTTGCATAAAAACCAAACTATAAAAATATTCAGTTCAAAAATAAACTTCGATATTTTACTTCTGAATTTGACACGTTTCATAACTATGCTAATTTTGAATTTCACAGCAGACTTTTATACCTTTGTGAAATATGCTGAAGCTTTTTACTTGTTTAACTATAAATGCCGCAATTTTGAGCAGGAATGAAAAAAGCATAGACAAATTCTACCTGCACAATTTGTATTTTATTTAGTTGTAGCCACCTGTTACTTTGTTGACTGATAGAAAGAGTTTATGGTATTAAGTACGCCATTTGTACTATTTGCTTGTGCGTGGAAAGTTGATTTTAAAATTGCTGCCACTTAATCTTATACCAGTCAACAGCGCGCGCTTGACCGGCAGACTACTGTGAAACGAGTTTTAGTATCGAGCGTTTCGTTTAGGGTATATATAATAATAATAAAATTGTTTATTTTTCACCACAAATGACACATTGATACATTACATGATAACAATGAATCCCTATTTATAAAAATATAAATAAGTCATTCGTGGGAGACTGGTGCCTGTGTAGGTTCAGAGACCCGTATTATAGGTCACCAGCCCCCCCCCCCCCCCCCCCCCGTTGTTACAAAGCAATTATTGTAATGAAAAACATAGCTAATGCGGTAAGAATACTACTACATTAATTACAGTTTTTAAGACAAGTGGATATAAACAAAATAGCGTGTGTGTGTGTGTGTGTGTGTGTGTGTGCGTGTGTGCGTGTGTATATTTTTATTTCATAATCTGAAGTAACTGTTCGGTATCTATATAATTAAGAGACATCAGGTATTTCACAAGTTTACCTTTACATGCCCATTTGTTGTCATCGTAAATATTGAGTATTTGGTGTAACTTGTTGTATAGGTACGGTCCCAAAAATGCAAAAAATCTCTTTGCAAATGCTGTTTTACAGGGCACTGAACGGACCACAAGATGATTTCGGCGATGTTTATCCTGCTGGGTCACGTTATTTAGTGAGTGTTGTCTTAAAACCATATAAAGCACAAATAACTGTCTGACTGAAAGAACTTCGCTAATCTTGTAGAGGTCAAGAGTTGGATATAAGAAGGGTTTGCAATAAATAACCTTTAGAAGTGCTCGCTGAGCGCGCTCTACTTCAATGAGTTGGGTTTTCGCGGCACCGCCCCAGACTTCTATACCCTAGGTTATTAAAGATTGGCATAGGGCATAATAAGTCATTTTTAGGATTTCCTTATTTGCAACACACCTTAGCCTCTTAAATACAAACATCAATTTACGGACCCTACTACATAGATTTTTAATGTGAGAATAGAATGTCAGAGTACTGTCAAATAAAATACCAAGATATTTTAAACTGTTAGTTCGCTCCAAGGCGGGGCAGGGACATTGAGAAATGGTAGGATTTCCGCAGCAGTGAGCAACAAGCATGTGACTGTCTCGAGGTAATGATGAATTCCGGATAGAAAAAGGCATATATTTGTTTTTTTTACAGTTTAACGTTAGTAGGTAAGCGCTAAGCCAAGCGCACACAGCATTAAAACCAGCTTGAGATTGAAGGAACGCATTCTCCCAGGTGTCACCGGAAAAAGGAGAGCTGTGTCATCAGCAAATGTTACAATCCGACCACTTTCAAGATTAAGATCACACAAATATATAGTTATTTATAGCCGTCATCGTGGAGAAAAATCATGGGCAGCGCTGACCGACACGGCGCGCGATTCAAGAACGGCGCGTTCGAACTGCGTGAATGTAAAACGTGGCAACTATCTAGTGTAAGTGCAAGCGCGCGCGTCTGAACGGCGCTGTTTAAACGCGTCACTCTGAAACCAGCCATAAATGTATCGTTCTTAAAAACCTTAAACGGCGGTTAATTATGTTTTCTCTAGAATTTACACATACTATATAAAGGTTGTTTCTCGGCTCGTAGAAAAAAAAACGTTTTTAGACAGTTTAAAAATGTATGTTTTCTGACCAGGTGGTCAGAAAACATCCTCGCGCTTCTACGCTTTTTCCTTTTATTAGATTTAAGTACCTATATTGTGTTCTATTAAAGACTCGTTTGTATTCTAACGGCAACTTGCGTGAGCCTTTAACAGCCAGATATTATGCGTACGAAAAACTTAATAAAAGATTATATGCTTGGGTCCAAACTTTTTGCGAATTGATTATTCTCTCCCCTTTCTTTCTTACTAATATCTAGAATTTTTGAATATTATAATTAAGGCCCACTTGCGCATCTCAGGATTAGCGAATTTAACCCTGGATTATTCACTGACACGGTATAAAAAGTCATTTTATAGCTGTCAGTTTGTATGGAAATGACAGAGACAGAAATATGTCTTAATCTCGTACTAAACTAATCCGGTGGTGCGCAAGTCCACCTTTTTAAAGTAGTAAGTTGACTTCTGTCATTAAAACCGCTAAGCTTTTCGCCCGGGCTGTGTGAAGAAGTCTTTATTAAAGCATTTGGAACTCATAGCAATTAAAAGAGAAGGATTTTTCACATAAAAACAGTCCTCAGCAAGTTTTTACTGTTATTTATTGTATTGTTAAAACGGATTTAAAGGGTTTTCAATTGGCCATTGGGCATTTAATTAATTGTTTTAAATGGAAAACAATCACTGAAATGTCGTGCCGTTGTTGGATCTATCACCGTTAAATTTTAACAAAAAAGAATAATATTTTTTTTATTTCTTTGATATAGTTTCTGTTTTTTTTTCATTATTTTGCAATACTACGCTAATGCCAGTGTTACATGACTAATTTAAATTGCCGTACTAAACGAAAAATTTTAAACACAAAAAATATTTTTCAAAATATTCGGTTTATTCCGAAGGACACTCAAAATACACAAATTCCATGGTCAGGATTTTCTCGAATTTGGTCGGGAACAGCAGTAGTGCGTTAACGCTTTCAAGCCTAAAACGGACTAGGCATGTATTTTAGTTGGATGTCAAGTAATTTAGTACCCAAATCTATCAGCTATGGGCAGGCGACTTAAATGTAGTCTAGTTATCAGGCCATGGAAACTAATTATAATGAATAAGTTTCCATGGCCTCCATTAAGGTAATCTTTAACCGGACAAAATTATTCACATTACTGCGTAAAAAGTAACAATAAAAAAATTATCGAAAGTGTAAATAGGAGCAAAAAATGGTATTCTATAATAACACGTTGTCTCAATCCAGTATTCGCCAAAAAAAACTAAAATATCGGTACAAAAAAAAGTTGCGTTAAGTTAACCTAAGCAACTAAAGTTAAATTTAACGCCACTTTTAGGTAATAGAAAAAAATCCCTACTATCTTGAATTTTATTTTGATTATCTAAATCAAATTACTGTAGCAACATAAACTATAGGTTACACATATAATTAAATAAATTCTACGAAGGTAATATTATATACCAATTTGGACAAAACATATTTCAAGTTGTTTATTAATCGTGTTTTCTCCGAAAAATTACGTCGAACGTATTTTCATAATCGAAAGACAAACTCGCAAATAAAGACATGTGAGTATTGACCACAACATAAATAGGCCTAGAAGTATCGTTCGGTATCGGACAAAATGGCACAAGTGATTTTTACAATAAAAAAAATCATCATTATTTCCGCCTTGGGAAGTTCACTGCGGAACATAGGCATCCCCCAATGACTTCCAGATTTGCTTGTTGGAAGCCAGATTCGCTATTCAGCGGCTTCCTTAAACCTTTACCAGTTAAAGAACAAAATCTGCTGACATATCCCGACGGATAACCAAGCGAATCTGGCAGTGGGCGAGGCACATAGCACGTAGAACTCATGACTGGTGGGGCTGATTGGTTCTGGAATGGAGGCCACATACCGACGTCCATCCAAAAGGAGGACAGGCGAATTAAACGCCATCACTCGTCAGTCAACTGATAGACGTCTTTTCAGCTATACGCCACTGAGCTTGATCTTTGGATATATTTTTTTTCATCTGCAACGCAACTTTGCATGACTTCACCTTGTCGGAAGATACATGACTTTTCCCGCTGAGTTTTCCTCACGTCTACCCAACCCATCGGTAATCGGTTATGCAGCAAATACGACAGCAAATGTGATTAATAACAGTTTAAGTAATTTATTAAAATAAAAACCAGATAGAGAAAAACTCGCGCATCTGCATCATTCTTACAAACTTGTAGATAGTTAATTCGTCCATGAAGTTTTTTTAGATGTTACAAGAAATTTACGATTTTAAGATTTATCCCTTAACTTGTGCTGTAAGATTTTGTTTTTGATTTTTTTTTATAATTTTTATTTAATTGGTAGTTCCTTTAGTTTTGATATCCTCACTAGTGTCAAAATACGTGGTATAAACGGCCGTGTCATTTGATTGCGTTCACTTTAATGTTTGCTATTGTCACAGCTTCAAGTGATTGTAGAAGACCTGTGTATTTGATTTAAGTTTTATGCCTTTATGAATTCTTGTCAAAAAGGGCAATAACAGGCAGACGGACAACGGTTCCGTTTTACAGTTTTAGATGCGAACCCAAAAAAAAACTAGAGAATAGCTAGTTTTCTAATGAGTCAGTCTACTGTTCGTGTTTATACTGTGAACAGAATACCAACACATTACGTAAGATGCGAGGGCGTCACCCCACGATATTATAGTCAGTGTTATCGTGGCATAAAGACGATTATGGCTTGCCATTCGACATGGAGTCTCGAAGATAAGACGTGAATCGAAAGTCAATACAGATGGCCCCAGGGTTTTCTGATTCGGTCAGAGGTTAGAATTAATGACTTATTGTCGTTAAATGTTATAGTGCCGTAAGTCAATACGGATAATTAATTGTGTTTTCCACAAACATGATTTTATTCGGGAAAGTGGGGTGAGGGGGGGTGTTATTAAATGTTAAGCTGTGTTTATATATTTTTAATGATACTGTATTTAAAGATGAGGCTCCGTTATTTATTTATGCAATTTTTTAGTGTTCCGTACCCAAATGGTGTAACGGGATATTACTAAGTCTCCGCTATCCGTCCGTCTGTCACCAGGCTGTATCTCATGAATCGTGATAATTAAACAGTTGAAATTTTCAAAGATGATGTAGTTCTGTTGCAGCTATAACAACAAAGACTAAAACCATAACAAAATAAATATTTGAGGGGGCTCCAATACAGCAAACGTGATTTTATTGCTCGTTTTTTAGAAAATGGTGCGGAACCTTTCGTGTGCGAGTCCGACTCGCACTGTATTTAGGAAGTTTCTTTAATATCCACTGCTCAAATACAAAACTTTTTTTTTAAGGACCAACTATAAAATTGACAATATTTTTAGGGTTCCGTACCCGTAGAGTGAAACGGGACCCTATTACTAAGGCTCCGCTGTCCGTCTGTCTATCTGTCTGTCCGTCTCTGTCCGTCTGTCACGGGACAAAGATTAGCACTTAGCCTTTTATAACGTTTTAGAGAAAATCGCCTTTATTACTATAAGATAGGTATAAAAGTAAAACTACTAAAGGTATATCAAAATTTCAAGTAAACAATGTAATGTATATAAAAACTTTAACCTTTTGAACTAAAACTACAGGTCACTTATAAGTAAATACATACAACTTTATGGTCTACGCACGCGTGCGTGGTTTAAATTGGCGCCGAAATAAAAATTTAAGAGAGCACTTTAAAATTAATGGAAAAATATTGATTTTATTTTTAATGCTGGGGCTTCACCTGCGTCTAATGTCGTTAATTAGTGCTCTATTTGACGTAATACGCAGGTGTGGCCGGTCTTTGTGCGCTAATTTGCTTCAATATCATTAGACGTTAGGCGATAGCTCGGACGGCGGTAACTTTTGACACATCAAAGGGATTAAGCGGGCGTTTAGTGCGTTGTTGTGGCTACACCTACTACACTAAACATGTTAAAACACGGTCACATTCAAAAACTCTTTGTGAAATAAATGTTTAAGTGCATAGTTATTAAGTTAGGATGGAGTAGACAAAATAAGAAAAGTATTGAGTTCTTGGAAGCGTTTTATTTTATTTTAAAGACACACTAACAGATCACACGCTAACTAAGTCGCTAGACGCTAGAATCAAACGTCAAATAAGTGTGGCCACGCACTTAGCGCTTATGCTTTAATTTATTTAACGCTAATCATGCCTTTATTTGAACGTTAGGCGTCACGCAGGTGAAGCCCCAGCATAAAAGAAATAAATTGACGACCGTCTGGTGTAGTGGTTCGCGCTCCGGACTTCAATGCCTGGCGGTTGCGGGTTCGAATTCCGCGAGGGGCAAATGTTAGTGTGATGAGCACGAGCATTTGCACCTAAGTCATGGATGTTTATAAACGTATTTAAGTATGTTTATCCGTTATCTAGTCACCATAGCACAAGCTTTGCTTAGTTCGGGGCTGGATAATTGGTGTGATTGTGGAAACAATTATTAATTTGTATAATTTGTGTGAAACGTTATTTCATTTGTTCATAAGTTATTAAAGGTTTGATACAAGTGAATTGATATTTTAGAAATAGCCATTAATAGCTCAGTGAGTAAGTATAGCTTCTTTGAGATTTCTATCATAGAAATAGGCGACAACAGCTGCAACATAGTCTTTGTTTAGTTTTTTTCTTTCGTTAGTATAATTATACCTAAACGTTACCAAATAAATAATTGTATTGAATCTTTAAACTATCAAACCTTCTGTGTCTCTCTACATTGTTCGGGTAATATTTTCCATTTGCCGATCTGTCAATTCAGTCCGCCATTCTTAATTATCTCTCGATATGGAATGCTATATCAAACCCATTCGTGCGACGAAAACGATAAGCTTAATCTGTTAAGTATGTTTTACTGACAGTGCTAAATAAAACATGTTAAGGCAATCAACGAAAAGCATTGGTAATTATGAGAGTTAATTTTCGTCACAATATTTATGTTTAATTTCTGGAATTTTACACTTATATACTTATTCACATTCATTTACGCCATCAATTTACAACTGTCACATACAGTGCAGTATGTAAGATTAATGTTTCGCAATGGTTCGGTACTTAATGTTTTTTTCTGGGTTTAAATATTAGTTTACTATCTAGGTCATAATATTAGAAGAGTTTACAGTACCCGGCACTGATGCTAAGCTCTCGGACAAAGAGTGGGGATCGCTTTGCGCATCTTACGAGACGATCATCGTATCAGACACACGTGTGCGCGGAGTTAACAACTAATCCCGGCTGGCGGTGCAGGCGCGTCGCACGACTAGCCTTCTTAGTCTTCTGAGCATCTTTCACCCAGCGCTCAAAAACTAGCAGCCACAGCTTTCATCATTTTTCAAACTAAAAATCAAATTTGTCATATTTGCTTAAGAGAGTAGTCTTATAGCTTAGAATAATTACAACCAAAGACAAGACTTTCTGACTTTAAAATAGATAGATATTCTTTATAGCACATCATACAAATTAAGTAAATGGATTTTTACAGAACGACTATATAACTAGAGGTTTACAGATTGTACATCTAATTATTGCAGATATAGATCATAATCATGTATGAAATTGTTTGTGCTTACTTTTTAGGGCTCCGTGCCAAAAGGGTAAAACGGGACCCTATTACTAAGTCTTCGCTGTCCGTCCGTCTGTCTGTCTGTCTGTCTGTCTGTTCGTCTGTCACCAGGCTGTATCTCATAAAACGTGATAGTTAGAGAGGTGAAATTTTCACAGATTATGTATTGACCTATAGCGGCAACAAATTGCCGCTATAGGTAACAACAAATAAGTACTAAAAAACAGAAAACAATAAATATTTAAGGGGGCTCCCATACAATAAACATGATTTTTTGCCGTTTTTATAGATAATGGTACGGAACCCTTCGTGCGCGATTCCGATTCACACTTGGCCGGATTTTTTATACTTGTACCAATAATAATTTTAAGTACTATTCAGGTTAAGCCACTACGAACATACTAAAACATATTACTAAGTTAATTAGCAAAGAGCCTTGCTAAGCTTCATAGAAAATGCATTCACTTGAAAACTTCTCTGCGTTCATTTATCAGTAAATTTTAAAACTAGAAATTATTTTTCACGGGATTAAAAGGTCTAGTTTTTCATTTTAAAATTTAATACCACTCGATTCTTTGATTGACTTTTTTCATGTAAAAGTTTTATTCATAAATGGTCGTATGGATAATATTTCAGGTTTTTGTTTAATACCTTAATAGTTTCTACTTTTATTTTTAGAGGGCTTGCGAATGTAATGTGAACATAGCAAAGCTGACAGACCCAAATACGTGCGCACTCTCCATATGCAACCTAGAACTGCAAAGTTCAATGCAATAATAGTCACAATGGCGCGTGAAAACAAACCTTAGCCTTTTCGATGTAAGGTACATTTTGAACAGCAGGAGCGCCCGCGCAAACCAGAGGTCAAATTACTTACAAGGACCTTATGCAGTGCAACACTAGATCTTATTTTTAAAATTTGGCACTACCTTGCAATGTATCAATGTATACCTAAAATGCACATTAAGAATGCAATAAAGTATTGAGTCATCTTTAATATATCTTTTTACTGCAATTAAAGAAAATGTTAAATTTTACAATACCTACCTCAAAATGCCCAATATAATGTCTACAAAATATTTGCGTTAAAAATTCAGTGAAAAAGCTTCAGCATAACTCTCATCAATAAGCATGGAGTGTTGAATTCACAATTTCCGATGAACCTGTAGATATTTTAGAGTACCGTACTGAAATGAATAAAACGGAGTATCGATTTGCTAGAATAAGTAAGTAGTATGCCCAATTCTAATTCTTTATTCAGCCCTCTTGCGGGCACTTATACACGTCACAAAATATAACTTAGCCCTACGTCTACATATCGGCTGGTGATGAGAAGAAGCGGTGCTACAAACTCATTCACCTTTGACAGCCTGAATTTATTACAGAAAATATACGTCCCATTGCAGGGTATCGGCCTCGCCTCAACCATGAGGTGGTTTGGCTCATACTCCACTACGCGGGCCCAGTGCAGATTAGTGGAGGGGCGTTGTAAGGCCAGCGACTAAACCTACTGTCAGATCTAATCAAACTGCAATTCCTCTGCCTGGACATCACGACTAGTACTGGGCGGTATTAACCGGCAAACTTTTAATGTGCCTTCCGAAGCACAAGGGTAATATATATCACTAAATATCTTCGAAATCTCCTCATTTCTTATTTGATCTCGCAAAGAAACACCGAGCATAGCCCTTTTCATAGCGCGCTGCGCAACTTTGAGCTTTCTTATAAGACGGCTGAACGAACAAAAGTCGCTGACATAGCCTGACGGATTAGCCAGCTAAAGTGGCATTGGCAAATGGCACATAGCACGTAGAACTGACGGCCGATGGAGCAGAAAGGTTCTGGAATGGAGGCCACGTACCGGCAAGCGCAGCGTGGGACTCACACCCACAAGGTGGGCAGACGACCTGGTAAAGGTTGCAGGACGACGCTGGATGCAGGCCGCTTCCAACCGGCCGATCTGGAAGTCACTGGGGGAGGCCTATGTTCAGCAGTGGACGTCTTGTGGCTGAAATAATGATGATGATGATGATCTTCGGAATGGTCACTTATCCACTAACAGCCGCGTTGTCGGTTGCTTGACTTATTTGACCAAAGTAAAAAGCTACCGTCACTGAGCTACAAGTGCCCGCTGTAAACCTATCATGTAATATTACCTGTCAATCTTACATCTACGATATTGAGCTCGATATGCTCTAATTACACATTCAATGCAGTTTTCGACATGGTTCCGTCACTGAAACTAACATTATCCAGCTTGAAGCCTTTTGTTGTTGCTAAATATCAAAATACTATTTCATCAGTCCTCTAAATAAGCTTTAGTTTATGGTATTTTCTTGACAATAAAATCGGTGTTGCTAGGAAGAAAAATTTTAGACCTTTAGTCGTCTTTCTTAAGGATAAATAACACTTGAAAAAAATCATCGACCTCAGGTGGGACTCGACCCATGTCCCATCGCATTCGAGTCCCACCTGAGGTCGATGATTTTTTTCAAGTATTATTTATTTTTAATTAAACCTTGCATGGAATTGTTAAAAACAAAAATTTACAACGTCTTTCTTAAGATCCAATTCTGTAACCGTTCCCTTTGCCTATTTCTGGCAATATACCGACATAATGAAAATTTCAACGGGCCCCTTCTAAGACTGTGTCTGCAATATATAAAAAATATCGTGGTTCCGTAATATCTCATAAAGTATATTAAAATGCTATGCTTACATTGAAGTGCTTGTAGCTTGAAGTACCGCTTTGTAGTTGAATGCTAAATCATTAACTGCCGCACTCAGAGGCGTCAATCCTGTCCTTCTTAAGACGATACGAATAAAGAGCAATATTGAACGAACAAAAATGTTAATTCACACTTTATTGTTAATTAGCGTGTCTGAGTGCAGCATTTATAATACCAAAGTTAAGCAACCCCCATCGCGGTTGTGAGTGGATGGGTGACCATTTCAGGCATATGTGTCATAAGCATCTCCGTGCTTCGGATGACACGTTAAAAGTTAGTCCTGGCTGATATCGCTCTATCTGATTAATATCAATCAGATATCTTCAGGCGGCTTGATATCCGACAGTAAGGTTTATTCACTGGCCTTACGAGGGGTCTTTACAAACCGCACTGATCCCGCGTAGATGACTATGGCCAAAAATCACCTTATTATTGAGGAAATTCCTATGCTAAAAAAACGCAAGTTAACTCATTCTAAATATCACCTAAGCGATACAAACAAACATAGCTTCTATTTCGCTAAGGTGTGGGTTCACTTTACTTTGTCGATGAGTGACTTCAGTGTTAAAGTGACACCGCGTCAAAAGTCAAACAAACGTAGACTCTATTTTGTTACAGAGTTGGTTCACATTTTTAATCGTCTATTAGTGAAGTGATGTCGAGGTGATCGCGGTTTTGTTAAGTAAATCTACAGGCTGCAGTGAGACGTATAAAAGCTTACTTTTCTTTTGTTCTTACACTAAAATTATAAAATCTCAACGTATGTACGGAACACTGATCGAGCAAAAACTGTGTTCACTTATCAAGTTTTTAATATGCAGTTAAAGTTAAAAAAATTATTCGTGATTCAGGCTTCAAGCTCTGTGTAACAGATCATGTTTCGAGCCACTGATGTGTGAAATGTAAAAAGATATGTTAAAACTTTTACGGGTATCTGCAGCTGAAAAGAGATTCTGTTGGCTGTTTTAATTATAGTGTGGTTTTGGAAAGTAGCCTTTAATGAGGTAATATAAAGGCTGTGGTTTTGAACTGTAGCCAAATTTAATGAGGCGAATATTTTAATCGATATTCATAACTTTTTATACAGGATAAATATAAAAGTGAATAAAAAAATGTTTGCCGCTTCACACATTATCATATTTATCATTAGGGGAGAGCGTTAGTCAGTAAGGAAAAACAGAAATAGTTTAACTCGATTGCTTTTAATCATCATCATCATATCAGCCACAGGACTTTTGTTTTTAATGACTTCACGTAACTTAGCGAGCTATGGAAAAATCGATGCTTAGGATTTCGTTAAGGTATAAAATCTGAAACGGGATCATCAGGCAAAAGACCAAAGTAACGGATATAGTCCAAAAATGTAGCAAGCTTTAGTGGCAGTGGGCTGGTCCCATCTGTCGCAGAACCGATGAATGGACGAGTAAACGGGTTCGAGTGGAGACCAACGTAGTGTCGGACGCCCCCCAGCCCGATGGACCGATGACCTTTGGAAAATGGCTGGCAATGGCTAGATGAAAAACGCGGGTGATCTTGTTCCTTGACGCTCTTTTAGGATTGCAATTAGCTGTAAATTTAATTACGATGAAAATTCTAAATTATATTCAATTGTGGTAACTATGAGCCATACAACTTTAGATCAATCCATGCGTTGCGATTAATATAACCACATACTAGGCCCTTACATACTTGAGTACTCGTATTATCCTTATCTTATTACGTAAGAGGCTATTATTGTTGTAATTCAGATTTGACTTTGCCACGTTAAAATAGCAGAGTTAAGCGAACTTTGCAAAAACACATTATAATAATTGGAGATACGATCGACCTAAGGACTCTGATCAAACGTATCAAATTGTTATAGAAAGTTACGAACAATGTCTAAACTTTGAACCTTGAAGTGAGTAGATTTGGCTAGTGTGACGTGGGTTAGTCAAATTGCTGATAGTGCGGATACACAGTCGATAGTTTGAACTGGGAAACTTTGTCGATAAATGAACTGCCACCATCCGAATTCCTCTGATCGGGTTTTATTGTTACGACAGTGGTTGCATTTCTTGTGTTAAGCGTAAACAGTGAATAAAACAAACACATGCCATGAAACTCTCCACAATTAGAACAAATATGAATATGATATGACTGAATACTAGATTAAGTTTAACTTTTAACTTGCAAGTTAGTTTATAAACTAAAGCAATAATTAGTTATTCTGTGTGTTTACGCTATATTACAAAGAAAGCAGTAAGTTTATTACCTGTTCCGATGCTATAAATTCTAATAATTGTAAACAAGAATCAGTTCATGGTTCATCGTGGTTTAACCACACCACTACCGGCTGATGACAATTATTTAAATTACCGTAAGTCGATTGTTTCAAATTTTCTAAGAAAAATAACATACTAACAGATCTTACGCTGTTTCTTATGTTAAAATCTTTACAGAAAAAATAAAACATCTTGATGTTTTTAAAGCATATGGTTCTTAAGAAACTCATAATATAAATACTCAATATCGATACCTAAACTTACTGCTGTGTCTCGACACTAGATAAGGTTATGACAGTGTCTAGTATCTGAAAGTTCATGGTGTTAAGAGTCCAACAAACTTAGGGTTCGCGTTCCCAAGGGCCTCAAGGTTTCGTCGAGTTACTATCCCACACTAACTAGTTAACCTTTCCTATCACCCATCAGGGCGGTAACCACGAAGTCTTAAAACAATCTCAAATCTGTCAAACATTACCAAATCTGTCAAATTTTGTTTGTTATGACGTACCAAAATTTACAGATCTGACAGCTTTGAGATTGTTTTAAGAGTTCATGGTTACCCCGCAGGTACTATTGAAGTTTGTTTATCTCAAATATTATTGGTACCTTCTACTTTTCTACTGCAGTTAAAAGTACATACAAGACAACCCTTCGTGCGCGAGTCTAATTTGAACTTTGTTTTTAAAACTAAGGGACATGGCGAAAAATGGCACAGCCTAGGTCACCATGCATAAGCTTTTACAGCAGTATTTCTTCATGCTTGTTTTGTTTTTATTTACGTAAAAACAGCACTGCAACATCATGAAACCCATTCCTATTAGCGTTTAAACTATTCCAAATTGGACTTCGAATTCGTCAATACATCGAAAGCGCACGAGCGTTTCCAATCCTTTAAACGCTATAGGATTAGTTTAATTTTACGTGTACGCGCTTTTCAGTGCGGTCTATTTAATAGGTCTTAGGACAAGAGAGGAAATCGTACTGAAAATACGACCTTAATAAAGATAAATGTTAATAGACTAATAACATATTACAAAGCTCTGACTTGACTCTTACCAACAAAACGTATTGTTATCTTTGAAACAATAGGAAATGACGTTTCAACCATTTTAACAGCAGATCCGAGATATCCCAATCTCTAGCCCTGAAGGATCCTTTATCTTGAAGTTTTATGTGCCGTTTTACGATCTCGTAAATCGCAGAATATCGGACTGGCATATTTGTTCCGCCATTACAGACGACGTGTGGAGGAGCGACGTCGAATAACATTTTCAAGCTTGCAAGCGGTATTTTCTGGTGATAAAGGTTAAGTGTCATACGATTTTGGAAATGCCGACGACGTGCAAACACTTCCATGACACCTGAATTATAAAGTTGTCAAAAACTTAACAGTACTGTAGAGATTTATAACTCACTGAGTAAAACCATGATATGTTCGAAAAATTAAGTCTTATTTTTAAAATATTTTGAGTGACGCGAGAGAAACAGTGGATTTTCTATCGAGCGTCTACGGAGTCAGACGTATTTCATATTTTACTACGAAGTACCCAAACAGTACTACAGTACAGTACATACCGTAACTATGCATTGTTATAATAAGTCATACTCTGTGCAGATAAATCAAAACAACATTAAGTCGAATTGAGAACCTCCTCTTTTTTAAAGACTGTTAAAATGAGAGTCAAATTATATATAGATTTACTGCCGCCGTAGCCGAGAGACGAGCACGCCGAACTTTGCATCGCCATCGCTGAGGTTCCGGGTTTGATTTCCAGTCGTTCTCTACAGTCAGGTCAGTGTAGAAAACTAACTTTACCTTGTTGTCTTGGTAACGTCGTTGTTTCTGATTTCGATATCACAAGTACTACGAGCCGTCGAGCTAAATACCTGTCGAGCAAATAAACCTTCGAGCTATTGATCTTTCGAGCTAACTACCCACCGAGCTAGTGAACCTTCGAGGTATAGACATCGAGCAAATGAACATCGGCGAAATGCTATTCGAGCTAGAGTAGGGAACTCCAATAGCTACTTACCTAGAATCAAAGTAATGTATGTATGTTGTCCAACGTTTATTTTTATTTTCGTTCGGTACAACACAGACAAGATATTTAATTTCGTGGTAAAATTAAAGTAAGAAGCTACGGCCATGTGTTACAATGTTCTGACAGAGAGTTTTTGCTGGAGGTATCTTCAAGTACTCACATTCTTAACCTAATTTTAAAAAGTTTGTTTTATAAATTTGTCGTACTAATATTAAATTCCTTAGTTAAAAAAACTGCGGGCACTTATTTCATCGTGGATTAACGAAACACCTAGAAGTTGAAACAACAACTGAAATCATCTCGTCTCGTATTGGCAATATTCGGCATCCCCGACTCTCAGACACTCTCGGTACTCTTATTTTACTGAGATTTCTTATTGAGGCTTGCACATGTGTGAGTAGGTCATTTTGACCGTTTATAGGTAGTTTATTTACTGTATAGATATATACTGTGCTATTGGTGTGTAACTTAACACCAAGTAGAGGCCCTAACATATATCAAGCGCAAAAATTCTACCGTCCAACGTCCGATCTACAACCTTATGGAATACGCTAGGGAGCGATCAGTTTTAACTTTCCAGATTCCAGACTTATGCTGGAAAGTTTAGCCTCAATTTTTCTGGAAGATTCCACTGATGTATAAAAGCGTCTGGAGACTAGGATATATCAAAATATATGACACATTTGTCCCTCGTATTTGGGTCGTAAGAAGGCCGACTTTTGTAACACTTCTAACTATTATAAGATTTAGATAATAAATAAATGAATTTATAGTGTTTTCTGAGTCCAACCTGCTCGTTAACCATTCGGGTGTCAGGTACCTAATCACATTTCAAACAATTAATTTTGTTCATTTATATTTTTAGGATTTGATTTTAAATTACAATTTTATCTGTCTTAACGTATTTTCTTTTGTTAATTACAGGGTTTGGTTTTGATAAGTAGCCAAAAAGAAAGTGAATTTGTCACGAAACCGCCATCGCACGGTATTTAAAAAAATCATGATTTCGATGTTGACCTTATATTAAAAGTGGGATGTATTTTAAACTACAGGTATAAATTAAGCTAATTTCTAAGCAGACAAAGTGGATCATTTAATTGAGCATATGAGGATAAATAATAATTTGAAGGTGGAATAAAGGAGAATGACTAATAGCAAATAATTGATATAAGTAGGTACAATAAATGTATTCTGTCAACATCAAGTTACCAAGAAATATCTTAAAAAACTTTTAAATGTCTGAACGCGCTTTTAACAAGTTATATACCGAACAATGCTGAACAAAGTTCTTGATACTCAGCCATTTGATTTACCACTTATAAAACGTCTGTTAATGACAAGAGTTCAGACTCATCATCGTATTACCCACATTTGGTATGTTGTAGTGATGTGCCAGAAGAAATCATCGATGAATTTCGATAGTTTACAGATCGTATTAAGCGCTCGAAAACCTTTCTTGCCTAACGTTTGTCAATTCTACGCACGATAAAATTCTATAATTTTAATATGCAAAAAATAAGAGGTTTATAATATCGATACTAATTTATTACACTAATTTTATAGTAACATGTGTGCCTAACAAACATACTGGTTTATAAGATTATATTTGATGTGTGATCTTTTCATCTGAAAATTCTGAAATACTCTGTGTTCCTTAGCTAAAGTCATGTCTCTAAAATCGGCATTAAGCTTGAATTTCAACTTCAACCACTACAACATTTGTCAAAAATAAAATGACATTTAACACTTAGGATATCAAACCTCACTTAAATTAAAGTGGTTTTAGTCTGCTACTTGTAACTGTGTTACGAAATTAAATAAAACTTGATGTAATTGACTTTGTTTTAATACTTTATTCTCTATTTCTTTTTCATATCAACTTTATTTACCGCTGAGACGCCTAACTTTATTTTTCTAAGTTGGCAGCTACTACTTCAGTAGTCTTAATTAGTTTTGACGTACATAATATTATAATTTTATATTTTTGTACCATATTAATCTGTCTGACCAGAGGGTTTTTTTTAAATCAGCCAAGTACGAGTCGGACTCGCGCACGAAGAGTTCCGTACCATTATCTACAAAAATGGCAATAAAATTACGTTTGTTGTATGGGAGCCCACTTATTTTTTTTTTATTTGAGCATTTTAATATTTGTTCTTAAAGCGGCAACAGAATTACATCATCTGTGAAAATTTCAACTGTCTAACTATCACGGTTCATGAGATACATCCTGGTGACAGACGGACAGACAGACAAACAGACAGACAGACGGACAGCGGTCCCGTTTTACCATTTGGGTACGGAACCCTAAAATGGCCTCAGTTTAGGTCTCCTCTTAGCAAACAATTAACTATTCATTATCACCACTATCATTTCAGCAATAGGACATCCACTGCTGCCTCCCCTTAAACAGTCGATAGTTATTTATTCACAATAATGTGAAACAACTATGAAATTCTACTAGGTACGTCTAAATTATCGTTTTTGAAATATCGATACTATAAACCATTAACTATCGATTATTTCGCAACGGCAAAGCTTTATCCCGTCCCTATTTAAAACTTTTAGAAAGGGTTGTCAAGTTCGAAACTTGTTCTACAAGTGAGAAGTTGCGCCCTCTCTTATTTTTGCGCCTTTTCGAGCAACCTTATACACTCACTGTACTTTTCAGTCTAGTGAAGGTTTTATTAATGAATCGCAATTTTTCATTGACAATAAGTTTCATGTTTTTCGATTGCATGCGTGTGTCACGGTTGTAACTTTTTTATTAGCAAGAGTAGTTTCGACAAACGATACATTACAAACGAAAACAGAAAAGATTTCTTAAAGCTTATTAGCTTTATACTCGAAAGTATGGAGCTATGGAAACATCTGTAACAATAAATTCAAAAATACATACACCCAAAACAGGTCAAAATAAATAGGTCAATCTATTTTACTTCGTTAACCTCAGTAGCGTACTACAAAAAAACTAAATCCAATATTCCTTGTCCCAAATGAACAGCGTACAGTTATCAACAAAACACAATTTTGACTCCTATTACAATACTCTTATGGTAAAACATTAAACTTCTGCCGAATTCTGTACCAGACCATTCTGTACAATCGACAGCAGAAACAAAAGACAATTTTGATCCTTAATGTGAAGGTTATAAGCATAAATATAATTTTCTCATAGGTGTACTGTACATGCCATTTGGGTCCCTACATTTTCCTGTTAGTCATTTTGATCGTGTGCATTGAATATGTAACCAGTCGCCCGTAAAATCGACATTATTAAACTTATGTAACTGATAATCAGATTTACAGTTGAAATATTTTATCTAAGAATTAAATACAAAAGTATTTAAGGCTCGGCCTACAACTATAGCCCACAATTGTCCCGTGTCATTGGTAGGGAAAAAAATATTGGGACATGTAAAAGTGCTTTTATGGCCAATTTACAGAAACAAATGGTTTTGATTTTCTTGATTTTATACCATTAGTATTACAGAATTTAAACTAAAACTAAAGACCCGATTTTCGATGCGGGCGACGAAAATACCTTAAACGCAAATAGTACACATGAATATTGTTTGAATACTTGGCGAAATGAATTTGCACACCTACGTTCAGTTCAAACAGATTAAACCTAGATAAGCCATTGTAAACACCTTTATAACTTGGGTTCTGGCAAATAAACGGATTCATTTATTTATGCAAGAGGTTCCAATTTTCGACGACCTCCGAATCCGAGAGGCAAGCACTGGACTGTACCTATATGGTACCGCCATCTCTGAGGTTCCGGGTTCGACCCCCGGTCGGGTCAATGTAGAAAACGAACTTTTCTCCGTTGTCTGCTCTGTGGATCAGAGCAATGTATGTGATGTTGTCCAATATTTATTTTAACTTATAAATTTAGAATCCTCATCTTTTAATTGGCTCGATTGTAGGTGTAGGTACTTATGGAAAGAAATCTGTCTGGTTTCAACCATCATTAATCATTCGAAGCCTCACAAATAGGTTTGTTGCCTAGCGCGTATTTTGTTATTTGTTTAATACTGTGGGAATACCTGAAGCATTAAATAAATATTTTTATAAGCGGACACACTGAAATTGATATTTTGTTCGAGATCTGTTTGTAGCGTATCGGCTTATCTGAAAAAGGGAACATTATTTTTATGGTTTATAAATTTACATTTATTTGTATTTATTCTAACGTGTTTTTGCTTGAATATATTGTTTAAGTCATCTTTAACTCATCCAAACAATTGAAAGATATTATTTATTATATTTATTTGCAGTTTTGTCTAATATAGAGGCACGAACTCTACGAACTGGAAGACGCAGTGAAGGCAGGCCTCCCTTTCGATGGACTGACGACCTTATCAAGATTGCGGGCAGCTACTGAAAATGTTTCGTTCGTTCGGACGTATTCTATACTTATATAAAAATAATTGTTTGTTTGTTTGCATTGAGTAGACGCCAAAACTACTAGACCGATTCTAAAAATTATTTTACCTACGGTAACCTACATTATACGCGGATGACATAGGCTATAATTTACGCGGGAAAATTCGTCGGAAAACAGCTAGTAATCTAATAAATAAAATAACCATTCACTTGTATCAAACCTTTCACAATTTGTGAACTATTAAAAACGGTCGTGATTTTTACACGGCTAGTTTGAGTTGGTCATACTTTGAACGATTGATCCACCATCTCCTTGTGATGGTAATTTTAATGTGTTAGCTTTGTACGTCTGAACGAACGCTTCGTAGTAGGCCTCCTGAGCCGATTGGCGTTGGCCTATGACCAGACTCCTGCAGTATACTTTCAAAGGCTGATGATGATACTTTCTTAACCTTTCATTTGAATAGTCTCTCATAAAAATAACGGTTTTCCAATTCCACCACAACCTACTCGTACAAACTGGTACTGCAGCGCGCTGACCCGATTCCGAGGCATAACTCAAATGCTGAAAGAAAATCGGTGAATCGCTGATATCCGTAGGGTCGCAGTGATGCGAATCGATACCGATTATCGGGTTCATCGATAGAGCAATCACTTTTCTTGTTAGATAGTAACGGCTACAAGAGTAAAGTTCATTTTCCTATTGCAGTTTTAAATATCTGTGATAGATTTTCTTGCAGATGTCCAATTTCAACTATGTGGCTAATGTTTTGTGTTTTTACACAAAATCATCATCTTTCGTGTCATTTCGTTATCAAATGGTAAAATGTAATTCTCTGCTAGTGAATTTTTAATTCTGCATCTTTTTTAGCAATCATTCTGAGCAATCGCCAATATAATTACAACGCATTTGATACTGATGACAATCACATATATTATCATACTTGCTTGAGTATTAGTGCACATTGGGGTTCCGCAATTTAAAGTAAGTGCTAAGTCATACGTACAGACAACAGTATTTCAAGCTTGCCCAATATAAGTTGAACGACTATTCGTATTAAAATCTTTAATCTGAGTTCAGCTTATGCTCGAGTAAAAATAAAAAATAAAAAACATTTATCGACATATAGTAATAATTAAAAGAATTAGAACATCCCTACCAGACATCCTGTAGGGTAAGCGCGACGTCGATGAAATATGGGTTATCGACTGAATAGCCTTATTGATATGGTTTTGCGGGAGATTACCCAAGAGAGTGTGGCCACATTGTTTTCTGAGCTACCCACTAATATTAATAGTGTATTAGCTAAGACAAATGTGTGATGAATTATTACTACGTTCATTTCTTTTTAATCTGTTTGTTACAATTTGCTATTTTTTTACTTGCTAATACAGCGTGATAGTTCTTTTTGAATTCCCATAATTTGAACTGACGTCGTATTTTTTAAGGTATGTTTTTGTCAAAAGATTTTTCACTAAATTTTTGTTTCTTACGCGTAGTTGCATCGATTATAAATACTGTAAAACTGAGAAGTTTTAACTTGTTATCATTAATAGTCATAGTTTATGAAATCGAAAGTGGCACACTGATTAAATTCCTTGGTTAGGTAGGATGGTGTTAGGCTATTTAAAACCCAATGACTTCGAAAAATCCGAATCCCATGAAATCAGAATAAACACTTGGTTAACATAACTTATTTTTTTCTAATATACTTTTATTTTATTTTCAGGTCAGTTTTCTCATCATACCGTTACGGGTAAGTACGCAAAACGATACCAATACTCATTTCAAACGACGTACATTACGTACGTACGTACGTATTCAAAACTTAAAACCATTTTATATTTAGCTGAATCAGCATGCATACATTGGAATAGACTGGACATACAGCGAATTCAGCAGTTAAGGCTAAACATTTAAAAGAACAAGCTATTTCAAACCTTAATCCCTTAAATTTAAAGACTATTAAGAATGATGCTGTTGGTTACAATTTCTGAGAGTTAAGGTAAGCCCACAGTACGTCAAAAATTGCATCTTACTAAGGTCGCTTGTGACCTATTATTTCATATGTGGTAACAAGTACCATTCTGCTGGTGAAGAGATTTACTTAAGGGTCAGGAACATAAAAAAAAAAACTTAAAAAGGTACATATTGATCATCCCGAATTAAAATTGTTTCAACTACCAATCTACTAATTTTAGAAACTAACCACAAAAGTTATCCATACAACTATTTCTTAGCATTAGTCAACTCTTCAGCTTTTCATCACCAGAAATGCCGGTCAAAAATGTATCATCGTTACAAAGCGATGTTCTATCGTTCCCTTCCTTCTCTTATTGGTCATGTAAAAAAAAGATGACTTTACCATAGACGTAGTTTTTACCCTCATAACTTAAGCCATGAAAACGAATTAGATGGCATTACTTACCCTTTAGATCAGCAGTACGCATTATCTATCTCCGAAACATATTGTTAGAGATTTTTCACTTACATTTAATATGAACTGACAAGTCCTGTCAACACTGGTCCATACTAAAACTGTTCAGTCACATATTAAATAATGGCGTAATTTTTGTAAGGAACAACTAAATGACAAGTCTCGCTACTGTCTAATGTGTGCTTTATGGCATCACATTACAGACGTTATTTATTTTTGTAATAGTTATACATATGTATGCTTTTGCAAAATACGAAATCAAGACGTTTTTCCATCGCTGTCAACGTGGAAATTTGAATACTACGCGCCTACCGGTAGGTGGTTTGAGGTTAATACTATGTTAATAGATATTAGATACGAATATTAACTTTACTTTGTCTTAGCTCTCTGATACTTAATAATGTGGTATTAGCCTTACAGTTTTATGTAAACCAAGATTTATTCGCGATGGCGGAAACAGTATGCGTTTAACTTGGTATAACAGCGTTTAAGTCGTGTTACAAAATGGTTTCTTCGAAAACATGTTTGTATGGTTCGCGGAATATACGTCTTGACGATCGTTGCAATGAATTTGAATGGCTCCTATCTTAAATTCCCGGTTCGGTTCATTTAATAAATAAAAAAATTTAGTCTGGGGTGTAACCATGAATTCTTAAAACAATCTGAAATTTTGTCAAATTTCGTACGTAATGACGTACGAAATTGACAGATTTGAGATTGTTTTAAGAGTTCATGGTTACCCCGCTGGTCTGCTTGTGGCACTCCTGGATTCCTGGAAAAATTCATCATCTGGAATTTTAAGTTGTCACAATAAAATAAATAAAAAATATTGTTTTCTTTTTCTATTCGTATTCGTATTTCTGTAAAATTTTGATAGCCAGTATTTTGCCAAATAAATACATTTTTTAAAAGAGACATTGGCGGTATTCAACGGTGAAGTCGTATAGACCAATGAGATGACCCAAGATGTGGAAAAGAAGAAGAACTACACTATTGGTGACAGGAGTTCTCTTTGTTTGAAGCAGGGCTTTTAACACTTCTTCAATAAAATATCTGTCTTGGTCGCAATTTAAATTAATGCATATTTACTGGAACGAGCAAGAAGAAAAGGTATCTTAGCAAGACAAATAATGTTTTCTTTTTTAAGATGGTAATCTTAATGACGCTGCTTTTTTCCGAAGAATACAATTTCAGCGGTTAATCATAAACAAATAAAATAATTACAATATTACTTCAGTCGTCTTCATTCAATATACTATAAAATGGTCAAAACAAGCCATAAAAATCGTTTTTTGCACATAAAAAGCCATTGATAAAACCTATCTGTTCGTCACACGGCTCATTAGTTGTTGCCCATTTTATTCCCGTTCCCGGGTGTGCCCGGGTGATTTATTCGCGGGTTCCCGGAATTTAAATTAAAACTGTTTCGGCTTTCAACGCGTCATGGGTTAAGAAATAATGTTTATACTGGCTTTTTAATGTTGATTATCTATTTATTTATACTTTTGTGTATAAAAAACGAATAGAAATACAAGTGCCGGACTTAATGCCAAAACCCTCTTTTTCAGTCGACCGTCGTTTGTCCACCTAGTGGGTTGACGCCGTACGCTGTGTTTGCAGGCACGTAGCCTCCATTCTAGAACCTCTCTGCCTCGGTTGTCAGTTCTATGTAGAACTGACCACTGAGGCAGAGAGGTTAAGTTATGTAGGTTATCTAAGAAATCTATTTTTTCAATTGAATTATAATGGCAGACGACCTGGTGAAGGTTGCAGGAAGCCGCTGGATGCAGTCACTGGGGGAGGCCTATGTCCAGCAGTGGACGTCCTATGGCTGAAATGATGATGATGATTATAAGTTGTTTCCATTAAAGTATTTAAGTGACTTAAATCATACCATAAAAGGCTTTGTTTATTTGAAGTTTCACATTATCCGAGTTTAGTGAAAACATCAGTATTAACCCATTGTGTCCGGATTTGCAAGGCATCGACAGGTTTGATCGCTGAACTAGCAGCGAATATGCAAATCGTATTAATTCCCCTATAAATGATAGACCAATTTATTAATTTATCCTACAAAGCTTGGTCAGTGGTCGCGGGGCTCATTATTACGCGTTTTAGTGCCTTAATGGTGCTGTGTGGTTTTATAGTTTAATACTTAATGTCCCTTAATGGATGAGACTTGCAAAGACCGCTAGTGGTACTTGTGGTGCGAAATGACTTATGCTGAGTGTGGTCCTTTTGCAATGGTTGTTCGGTCATTTTATGTTTGTTTTCTTGTTAATCGACTTCATTTATATTAAGTATGTTTTATGTTTATGCAATAAAATATATTCTATTGGTATATTTACTAGCAAGGAGCAAAAAATTGGTACCTATAGAAATTATTTACAGTGAAATAAAAGATAGATATTATTATGGTTGTTTAAAACATACAAAAATACGTAAAAATCGATTATCATGTCAACATTATCAAAAGTAAAAATATACATTGTTAAACCAATTACAACATGGAAAGCTATAATCTCACAAAAGGAGATGCCAGCGACAGAAAGAGATAGAGGTTTTCGTCTAGCAGGAAAGCGAGCAAATAGAAGAAAAATAAACATAATATCAGAATTTATACTTAATGGTAGTATTTATATGTAATATTATTATAGCATACGTATTTCAGATGAATAGGATCAAACGTAACACCCTGTATATTGACGACCAGATTGACGTGTGGCGGTAAAACGCAAAGGGTCCCAGTTTCGATGGGCCCGTTCAAGTCAAATTAGAAAACTGTTATTAAATAATAAATAAATAAATTGTTTTCCACCATCACACCAATTTATCTAACCCCAAACTAAGCAAAGCTTGTGCTATGGCGACTAGATAACGCATAAACATACTTAAATACTTTTATAATCGTCCATGACTTAGTTGCAAATGCTCGTGCTCATCACACTAACATTTGCCCCTCGCGGGATTCGAACCCGCAACCGCTAGGCGGTCGTCGTCGGTTGTTATTGGACCATTTGTAATGTCTAGCAGGGGAACTGGTTCAATTTAATACAAGTAGTAATTGTTAACTCACTGTTATTCAAACTTATTTTTATTCATTTTATTAATTGGGTCTGGGACGGCCTATAAATATCATTTTATAAAATAAAATATTACTTTGTATTCTGAAACGTTACAGAATTTTAAAATGGCTTGATGCTCTTTAATTTAATTCTGAGCGGTTTCTATTTAATAGGCAATTTTTTGAAGACTTGATTATTTAATATCGAAGTCATTATTTTATCAGAAATAATATTTATATACCTAAACAGTACAGATTTGGTTAATATTGAGGTAACAATGTTTATTTTACACATATATATCGCTCTATCTGAATCGTAAAATAAAAAGAAATGCTCCTTATGCTTTATCTCGATGATTGTATGAAGCGTCAATTGAATATAATAATTTCGGTACCTATTTAAAGTTGTTTGCATTAATTAACAAATATTGCGACTAAATTAACACCTTATATGCCTAAAAGTAAGAATACTTAACATTAAACATTTTTTTTTATATTGAACAACTTCTCGTACATTGGTCTGCTCCTAAGGTAGTAGCTAAACCACTTGTGTTATAGAAATCAGAAACAACAACAGTAGGTGTCTATTAATAATTAATAAATAAACACCCACGTGCTTAAAATTTCACTGTTTGAACTCAGAACCCAAAAAATTCACCCCTGAATTTTCTCGACAAAATTCAATTACATGAAGTGCCTATTCATTTCTCACAATACCACCAAGATAATCTAAAAGACGTACCGATAAACGTAACCTCCCCCCGAATATCCCCGTTTACGTCAAAATCGTGATAATGTCATAATTATGAAGACATTATGGACTGGCCTCCCATTTTCGGCTTGAGAGACTTGGCTAAAGTCAAAAAATATAAGCCATACCTCCAATTCTGATAAATCACAAAATGGTAGTTAAATTCCGTGTAAAGTTTAAAGAGCCGAACGTAAGTCAATCAAGCAACATAGCTCCTTATATTGCTTTTTAATTTACAGATTTTTATAAAATACAGACAGGTTTTTTGTAAAATACATAATTTAATATGCTGTTAAGTTTTAAACTGGGTACGAGTGTTTGTTCTTAGTTGTGGTTTAAGCTTACCAAACTTACTTAACTTACCAAAAGATCAAAGCAATGTATGTGACGTAGTCAAATATTTATATTGTTACCGATAATATGAAGAAAGAGCGAGACGGCACGATCACCGGTCCTGCTTGACGCGCTACGTCACAGAATACGTCACGTCTACTCACCGAGCGCCGATCTGTGGGAGGGACGAGTAGACAGATGTATGTATACTGTTTTGTGAAGATTGCTCAGGCGTATAAAAAAGGTACGGAATGTTCTGGCTGAGTTGTTTCAGCTTTGTCTGGTTTGGGAATGGCAATAGATCCCAAATAAAGATAATCTTAATTAGATTAGCCTTTGCCATAAAATAGGGCCTTTGATTAGAAGGATTACAGAGAAAACTGAAAGGGAATTTCTGAGATATCTTAGGCATTTGTGGAGATAAGTGCTTGATCCTTGGATCACTTATTCGAATTGATGTAGCTAAATTATTGATAAGTATAATGGTAGCTTAGTTATCCCACCTCAGACGCCTGCGGAGTAACCATAAACTTTTAAAACAATCTCAAATCTATTCGTACGTCATTACATACGAAATTTAACAGATTTGACAGATTTGGATCGTTATAAGAGTTTATGGTTACCCCCTTGGTTGGTTAGCCGTGTGGTGCCGGCACGTTTGAGAATTGCACCACCCCTTCTTTTCCTATGGGTGTCGTAAGAGGCGACTACAGGAAAACCGCCATAAGAAGACGCGCAGCAGCGTCTCCTTTTCACCATTGGCCAAACTGCGATCGCCAACCCGCCTGCCAAGCGTGGCGATAATGGCAAAATCCTCCTTTTGGAGAGGCCTGTGTCGAGCAGTGGACTGATATAGGCTGGTGATAATGGTTACCCCCTGGGGTCAAACGGTTAAATACGTACTTACTTCTACTTCTCGCGAGCTCAGTGTAGCTCGGAGAAGAAAAAACTAGACTTGTCTTACTAAGCATGAAACGGATACGTTCCCATCATTATCTTCACATTTTAATTAACGTGTCTTTTTCCCCTTTCCAATAAATTCAAAACAGATACCTAAAACTAAAAAAAAAAACTTAAGACCGTTTTTCCTCGCTTCTTTGATAAGTATTTATCCTATTTTAAATGAACAATTTCGTTAAAAAGTAATGTTTATATTGTTTACTAAATTGGAAAAGCAAAGGAAACTCAGAATTACTTTAATCAAAAGTAGTCTCAATATTTGTTAAAACAAATGGAGCTCTTATCTCCGCAACTATACATTTACTCGACAAAGTGTTATATGCAAAACAACACTATTACTACAATCGCACAAATAGCTCAGACGTTAACTTAAGAGTCTCTTTTCCACTTGTTTTCCCGGAGTTATGTCATCGCCCAACATTTGTATGTAAATGCGATAGTACCTCATAGTTAGGGGTGGGACAGTCTTTTTTTAACTTTATTAATATCGATCGATTAGATGAATATTTATTTTTGTCGTTTATTTTTAGAATTTTATATTTTTACCGTTTTATGGAGGTAGTTTCAGGCAATTCAACATTCAGCTAGAGTTCACCCACCACAACCTTCCTGAAACCGTTATAAAATTATTTTGAAAGACCTAACACTCATTATACCATTGTATTAATGTTACCCATTTCATTAAATGACATTAAATTTGTAGTATTTATAAAATAACTTGCCATTAATAAAAACAATAACAGTAGAAATAAATAAGTTATTATTAACTTACAGATTTGATGAAATCTAATCAATTCTGTTTAGATGTAAGATTTACTTCCTTCTTTGGGACTCGAATTTGGCTTCAAATAACATACCTGTTCGTGTGTTTCTTCAGTCAGCAACATATAAATCCTTAAAACTAGGTTGAGGTTCAGTAGGTATCTGAAGTCAGTGTAAGTGAGTGAATAAAGATGCCATTAGGCTTAGGCACTATTAATGCCACATAAAATGTTAGATTTATAGATACTCTTTATTGCACACCAAACAAAGAAGTTAGTTACATTTGATATTTACAGAAAGATGTACAATTTAGGCTTCCTTATCGCTAAAAGCGATCTCTTCTTGACAACCTTCGGGCAGAGGACAACTATAAAGAAAGTGGAAAGTTGTGCAGAGTTGTTTTTGTAAAATTATATATATTTACCTACCATTACAATATCAATAAGTATTAACCTACATACCACAAACATTAAGTTATATTTCGTTGATTTATCGAATGAAAGTATCGACTTTTCACATCCTTAGTGCGTACAAACGAATTACACGAGGCAAGGCTGGCGTGGATCGACGCCAAACGCCCCATAAAAGGGGTTCCATAAACCTCCTGAATTCCAGCTTTTAGCCGATGGTGTCACATGGAGACCTGATGGCTACCCATAATTATGGAAGGGAAATACGTACTCGCATATCCCATATATTTATTCTCAGTTTAATCTTTAACTCGGACAAAATCGGTTTGTAGAATAAAAAATCTACCTACTCTAGATTAAGCAGTGGTTACTCCCGTACAAAAACTTACTCCAGTTTGTTCAAATTGGGTTTATGAGAGCACAGTTTATGAAATAGACAGATAGATAGTAACGAAATGATCCTTTAAGGGTTTCTTCTTACCTTTTGAGGCACGGAACCCTATAAACTCAAATAAGTATTTCTACGTAAATACTATTTACATGAAAAATATTTTAATACTATAGGTACATTATACAGGGTGACTGGTACAGGACCCGCCATAGCAAAATCTCGTATGGAGGAGGTCATTTTCAACCTATTGAAGCCTGAAACAAAAAAATTAAAAGTAAAAAAAAATTTTGAGCAGCTTTAAGGTAAAATTTTGGGAAAATCGTAAAAAAGATGAATAATTACCCTATCTCCTAAACTATCAAACTTTAGTTAGGGAAAGTAAGCATCAATAGGTAGCAAGCAAACGACCTCCTATAATAATATATAATAATTGTTTCTGATTTCTATAACACAGGTGCTTTCGCTACTTACCTCAGGATCAGAGCAATGTATGTGATGTTGTCCAATAAATATTATTTATTTATTATTGAACTAAAAGCTGTTACAATTGTTTACAAAAAAATAACACATCTTTCACCCTTTATATTGGCAACCGCAGTATTTCAAAGATTGAAGATTTGAAATTTAAATGACCTCGACCAAAGCTTAGTTTCTTCCGACATTTTTGCTCCTCAAAAATACTTTCTCCTATGCGCAATAGAACCAGTATACCAACTTGTTGTTGAAAAATGACACTTATTCCTTTTAAAATAAGGTTCAGGGCGAGTTCAAAACCCTTCACTACACATAGAAAGGTGTCAAGAGTCCTCAGTCGCAGCAGGGTGGAAGTCTACTATAATGTGACCCCTGAAGAGCATATTTGAAAGGGAAACGGGAGGTCTTAATATACTGGGTGGCGGGGTAAAAATCGAAAGCCTTTGTACTGTGCCACCTCTATAGGTTTAATAGGCCGGGAGAGCATTTGATTCGAAATCGTGGGAAAAATATTCCATTTAAATTCGCGCGCGAATTCCGTATAAACGGTTGGCTGTTCAGATCGAAAATAAGTCCTCACTGCTTCAAATAAAATCATCATCATTATTTCAGCCAAAAGATGTCCACTGCTGAACATAGGCCTACCTAAGATTTTTAATACTTGAAAAAAATCGTCCGCCTCAGGTGAGATCCGAACCCACGTCCATCGCATGCCGGGCGAGTGCTTTGACCACTAAGCTACCGAGACGTTAGTCAACTCGACGAACGACAGATGGACATGGGTTCGGATCCCACCTGAGGCGGACGATTTTTTAAATCTATCTCAATGACTTGCAGATTGGCCGGTTGCGAGCGGCCTGCATCCAGCGGCTTCCTGCAACCTTTACCAGGTCGTCTGTCCACCTTATGGGTGTGAGTCCCACGCTGCACTTGTCGGTACGTGGTATCCATTATAGAACCTTTCTGCCCCATCGGCCGTCAGTTCTACCGGCCATGTGGCCCGCCCACTGCCTCTTTTGTAACTATAAATATGTGTAGTGTATAATGGCGTTTATTTTATACGTTCTTGTCTGTTTTGGCGTCAAAAAAGTCATACTGTATATTAAATTTTACCAGAATTTCCTTTTATTTAATAGATAATTTCTTTGTACACGATGCATGTCATAACGCGATGTCGGTATTAATATCATTTTAATTACTTCACGCCATGACTACTGCATTAAAATAATGAATTTTGCTCCCTGGAGCAGAAACACGAATTTCAATTATACTCCATTTTGTTTTATTACATTTAACCCTACCACTTTCTGATATGTGACATAAGTGACCCTACAAACATTTTTCTGTTAATAATCAGCTTTTACGAATTTACCTTTGATGGATATCAATCTATTGCTTGTCATGCTAATTAAATTGAAGTGCTCGTTCATTAGTTGTAGAAATAATGAAGCCAAAGATAACATATAAATTAGTAATTGTTTAAAAACACATTTTATGTGTAATCATTTTGATGACTGTAACACAGCTTCTGTCGGTCGATTCTCTAAAAAAACGCAAGTAAACTCGGTCTAAATATCACCTAAGCGATACAAATAAACATAGCCTCTATTTAACTAAAATTATTATTGTCAATGAGTGACTTCAGTGTTAAATGACAGCGCGTATCAGCTTATTAGTGCAAACAAACAGACTATTTTGTAACAGAGTTGGTTCATATTATTAATCGTCGATTAGTAAAGTGAAAAAAATAATAATTTGACATCGAATAAATGTCCCAGGAGTATTACCCAAGCCAACGTTCATATACCAACTACTTGGGTGTTTTAGTTTTAAATTATTTTAGCACGGAAACCTAAATGTATAAGAAATTGTATTTATCAATTTGTGTACTTTGAGAGAATAGATAAAACTAATTAAATTGTGAATATTATAGGCATGCATGTTGGGGTTAAAAGTAAAAAAAGTATGCCTATATACGTCCCACTGCAGGGCACAGGCCTCACCTCAACTATGAGGTGGTTTGGGCCATACTCCACCACGCGGGACCAGTGCTGTGCGGTGGAGGGGTGTTGTAAGGCCAGTGACTAAACCTTACTGTCAGATGTTATCAAGCCGCCATAAGGCCTCTGACTAGGCTTCACGACCAATATCAAGCGATATTGGCCGGGACCAACTTTTAACGTTGGGTTTAATTTAAAATAATTTATTTATATACCCTTTTGACGAAGTCTCAAAATAAGCCGTATGTTCTGTCTTCTTTTGTTACCGAAAGAAAAACTTAATCTTATTAGGATGATTTATTGGGTATATAAATCACAAGTTAGAAAACCCATTTATCATTTTAGATCTTAATAATGATCCCGGCTTTTCATTATACTACTAAACTTTGCAATGGTTATAACTAGCTGATCCGGGACCGAAATTAGATTAGAATAGATCTTTTAGTAATAGTATTATTTCTACACTTAGAAGTTTGTCATAAAAACTGTAACCCCCCGAAGCTGAAGAAGGGTGTTATAAGTTTGACTATATTTTGAACAGAAAGATACTTTATCTTGTTTGGTTTTTGCCAAGTGTGATGAAAGTCAAGTCAACGATCTGAAGATTATCATGTTTCTTTTGTGGATATCAGCTGTTAAATAAAAATTTGAGACATTCACTAGTCGGATCAACATCAATTTTAACTAAATGTTAAATTTATTAAAACTGAGAAAACTCTTGCTTTAAACCTGCTTCTTACCTAAATGCATAGGGGGCCACTATACCATAGTATACTAGTAATAATCTAATCTAATCGGCTGCAGCATGTCCATTGTTTGTTATTCGATTACTATCTATTTTCTTGGGAGTTGAAGAGTTAAAACTGCACACCCTCATCACTATCACTCATTATAGATGATTGTAGCTAACGAATAGGCAACGCTTTGAAGTGATTACTTCAACCCTCCGATTGCAGGTGTGTGAGGAATCCAGCCACACCAGCAGATACTTAGTAATATTTTTCACATTCTTCAAAAGCGTAAGAGTTGGTACGGCATAGCATAAGCTTTGATTATAAACATGTGTAGATAGAGTGTGTTGCTGCAATTGTTACCAAAAGAACAGCCCAGATTTGAGTGAGTAACAACCATGGTTACTATGGTAACAATTATGGGTTGCTATGGTAACAAGCGCGCCAGTGAGCGGGCGAAACAAACTTTGGCGCCAACGGTTGGCGTATAAATATTTTTTGACGTTTATGACACTCAAACAGGGAATCTAGATATGTATATTATAATCAAAGAGTTGATATCATAAATCAATATAGCATACCCTATAACAGCTTTATTAATTCTTACAGTAAGTATATTACTGGACTCATTTTAGAAAGCTCCAATTGGCTTATAGCTGACTGATGATGACTGATAGACACCGCATAACTAAACATCAGGTAAAACCTAGTGTTTAGTAGAGAGAAGAGAAGAGAAAAGTAGAGATTACTAGTCTTTCTTAATTTCAACTCTTCAAAGAGTGAATTAAAGGATGATTTACTTACTAACCAATTCGATATTTGCTCAAGTCAAGAACCTCTTTGATATAGCTAAGTGATTGCCCACACCCATTCACAAATGAGGGCAAAAATAAGAAAATGCACAACAAAATGAATAATTCATGTTAATTTAAAACACTGTCCACTACAACTGCAGGCAATTCATATTCATTTAGTTCAGTGTACTGGGGATGCATATATACTGAAACATACAGACGTATATTACAGACGGTCCTTGATACGATTACTCAATATTAATGAATCCAGAGCGAGTGCACTAGAAATCAATGAGAGTCTCCATCCAAGTGTTAATATGAATGGATGGGTCTTGGTGAATTTGATATAAGAACCTCTTTATATGTAAACTTCTTTTTGCGCATATTCAACAGGTTTTACCATGTAAGTAATAAGAAATCTGTAAAAAACGTATTTTTTTCCCTAGATCCTACTACAGCTAATTAGCAAAGCTAAGGGACTTTGAAACAGTTATACAGCTTCCGTTTTGACTACAGAACCATGAAACAGTATTTTCGTAAACGTAACTTTATCATATTATACGATTATATTATTCGATATAACCTAAAATTTACTTAAAGCTCGTAAAACTATTTAAAATCGGAAAAAACCTAATTTTGGCTTGTTTCGGTTTCAGTCCCACTACAAAGTCTAATAGCATCTTTTGTGTTATTACTACCAAAACCGATATTCACTAGAATATTACTAAAACTAAATAGTTTCTGATGCCAATGGCTCCAAAAGTAATAGCAATACTTACGTATAATTCTTACTCTGAGGCAATACTGAATCTATCCTGATAATTACCTCCTAGATAATACTAAAACGAAGAAAATGCTTACTACAGTATTTTCTTAGTCTTCCTACCGCTTCGTGTAAATAAATCTGCTACAGCCGCGGTCAAAATTACGGACCGTATGTCATGCGCGATATACCGTAATATTTCGACTTAGGTAACGCGCAGTATATCATAATGCAGCTGCACTTGAGAGATGCATGGCTGAACTGGATTTATGGCCGGGTGTGTCTGCGACTTTGTTTTGAGTTTCAAACAGAAAACGGTTTTTTTTTCCAGAAAGTTAGCCTTGGAAACTTCCTTGGCCTCTTTAAAAAAACCGACCAAGTGCGAGTCGTTTTACATTCTATTGCATTACACTCCACCTACATAATTGATTTTGATTGCAAGTTAAGTGTAAAATATGCCGAGAAGTTTGGTTATTAGAATTAAATAAACGCAACTTTTCAATTACTACATGTCAATATGCAAATACTTATCTATTTATCGATATCTCGATAAACTTTCTCTTCCCTCAACCAAAACCTTTCGAATTAAACACTCGATAACATTCGGAACAAAGCGCCTACGAAGGGACATATCCTGAGCACTTGGAATCGTATCGTTTTACGAGTCTTCTACACTGCGAGCCATGGAACGGACAAATCAAATTATTTTTATGAGATGTGCGGAAATAGTGCTGTCAAAATGCTCACTGAAAATAATCATTGACACAATATTTATAGTTCTTGTACGTTACGAGCAAGGTATGCATTAACATTTATATGTAGGTGAGAGCGGTTGTTGTCGATTCGCCACGAAAAAATACATAATGATGTAAACTCGCTACACTTGTAATTTAATATTTTTGACTACTGTTAACTTGCCACACTTGTTTTCTCTGTAGAGACTGCAGAATAATATAACTCCTATAGTTAATCACAGTTGAAAAAATACTGAGTTTTTTAGTGTAAAAATATTTGTAACTAACATAATATAAAATAAAACGTCAGTCAGCTGATTTGCTGTTTACCTAAATAGCCTAAAAATCATTTAGAGCACTGTACCTCTTAGTAATATTTATTATTCATCACAGTTAAAAAATCACAGTTTGGCTGATTTGTCTGCTTTGTCTTTTTATCCTAGTAATTTAAAAAAAGTGTTTTGGTTTAGATTAATTAAATATTGTGAAAGCCGCTACTCGGGGTTGTCTTGGTAGGGGACTTCGTCGGTGGCAAGGGTGGTACCGATGACGTTGTCCAGGTACACGACGCGTGGAAGGTGTGGCAATAAGACAGGAAGCTTCTTGTAGTAATTATGTGTGTATTCTCAAAAAACGTGGATACAGTGGTACAGTCACGTGGCTGCATGTATACGCACGAGGGGGGGGTCGAATACGAAATACCGAGCGAGAGGCACGAATAGGGACACCACGAAGTCTCAAGACTTGGGAGCTAAGGGCGTACCACTACCTAGCGCAGACACTCAGTAAGATCGGAATCCGGAATCAATCCAGAATTCGGAATTAACTTACAAATGTATCGCGGGTGTCTTATACTATTGAAAGACCGTAGGTGTTTGCGCGGGTCAAACGTCAGCCAGCGCCATCTAGTGTATAGTAGTGGTAGTAGTAACCTGGGGTCTTATTCTATTCGAAGACTGTAGGTGATTGCGTGAGTCAATCGGCAGTCAGCGCCATCTAGTGCGTAGTAGTAGTAGAATGATTCGATACTTGACTACCAGACCAGAGTTATAAGTTAATGTTTGCTTCATGACGTTATGGCGTGGTGTTACAGTCTCCCCCATCAGGTTCCGACGTCGCCCCGACGAGGAAGATGGTTTTCAATTTTTCTTTGGGCGGCTCAGGCCACGACATACGGGGTAATCGTTCCCGGAAGTAGGGGAAGTCTAGCCAGAACCTCGCTATCTGTGATCTTCTCGACGTTTTAAAGACGTTGACGGCTGCTAGGAATGACTCCACTGCTTCAGAGTCCTTTCCTCCCTGGTATGGTAACCAGGAGCTGCTGAAATTGGTCTATCGGGATGTAGACTGCCATCTTCGGGTCTTTCTTCGGACTAGTGTCCCTGGTCGTCGCTGTTCGCCCTGCCCTTGGCACGATAAATTTGTTGGGTTGTAGATCTTTGCCTGAGCCGGAAGCCACTATAGATGTTGTGGGTCGCTGGTGAGCAAAGAAGGCCACTAAGTTGGAGCGCCAGTTGTGAAAACGCTCGAGGAGTGGTTGAATGCTAAATACTGAGCGAGAGGCACGAATAGGGACACCACGAAGTCTCAAGACTTGGGAGCTAAGGGCGTACCACTACCTAGCGCAGACACTCAGTAAGATCGGAATCCGGAATCAATCCAGAATTCGGAATTAACTTACAAATGTATCGCGGGTGTCTTATACTATTGAAAGACCGTAGGTGTTTGCGCGGGTCAAACGTCAGCCAGCGCCATCTAGTGTATAGTAGTGGTAGTAGTAACCTGGGGTCTTATTCTATTCGAAGACTGTAGGTGATTGCGTGAGTCAATCGGCAGTCAGCGCCATCTAGTGCGTAGTAGTAGTAGAATGATTCGATACTTGACTACCAGACCAGAGTTATAAGTTAATGTTTGCTTCATGACGTTATGGCGTGGTGTTACAATATAAAATAGATAAATTTTAATTTAAACCACCTACCTACCAACCAACATAGAAAATAGCGAATAAATTTAGTTCTCTTTACAAACGAGCGATCTGGGCCCTAACCATGAGCTGTTAAAACAATCACAAATCTGTCAAACATTATCATTTCTGTCAAATTTTGTATGAAATGACGTACTAAAATTGACAGATTTGACAACTTTGAGATTGTTTTTAGAGTTCATGGTTAGGGGGCAGCAATAAGTTGTATGTACAAATACATTTTGAGGTTTCGGCATTAATCAAGAAGTGAAATATCATGTATTTAGACATAATTCATCTCATAGATGACCACACTAAAGTTTAGTTACAAAAGACAACATTTCTGTTTTGTAACTAAACAAACATGCAGTATTTTGTGCGTATTTTCCCTGGCAGTCACTGTAAATACACACAACATCCTAGGTACCTACTTCTTCCCTCGCATTTTCTCCTTTTTCTTCTATGTAAGAAACTTTATCAAACTTTTCGTGAAACTTTACGCACTTCGCGCATATCTTTTGTAATGAGTTCCATCATTGTTTCTTAGAGGTACATTTTTTTGCGAAACTTTTTTGGGTACAAAAGTTTGGCAAAAAGATGCTGTGTTTGAAGGGTAAATGTTTTATGAATAGATTACTTATAAAGTTACTAGGTAAAGGAGAATGTATATCTTTTTATAACTCGAGATAGTAGACGGTACGTGGGTTAAGCGTGACTAGTCGAAGATATTTAATAACGGGAAACAAAAAAGGAATTTGCTCTAAATAAAATAAATAGGATAAATTATTGACATAAACTTTCTTTCCAGTTGAAGTTTTTTAAAAATTCTTATAACCGACATCGGTTTCAAATAAAACACCACTCTTTTTTTAATTCGAGCACCATTATCGACGTTTTGTTACAACATGATTTTAAAAACCAACGATCATATTAGTATAACATTTTATCGAAAAAAGATAGAGCAAGAATGTATGACATTTTAACGAATTGTAAACTCGATATAGCAAGATAGAAAGAATTATTACAGTAAACACTTATTCGACGTCAACTTTGCGTCGAATGCAGCGACGAGCATTCGCAAAAACATTACACTACATGTTTTGTTTTAAAAGACTGCGCTTTTGCCTGTATTGTACCTACCATTTGTATGAACATCCACATCTTTCTGTAAACATTTATGGCCTTACTACAAAAAAAAATACTAGTGTTAAACACTTGTCTAAAGATAAGTCAACTTATTGGAAATGTTGACACATTAAACATTCGAGACATATTATTAACAAATTTCAAATTGGTTGACTAATCTTTAGATAAGTGTTCAAAACTTGTCCATCTTTTTGTAGTAAGGCCATAACAGTTGTAACTTATTTGTATGGTTTGCAATAAAGAGTATCTAAAACTCAATGAAACGGAAATTAACGCGATCATAATTTAGGTACAAAATGTTACCTCTTTTGCCTGACGTTTCGATCGGGTTACACCGACCGTGGTCACAGGCTGACTGGAACAGCGATGTCTTCACTCCGTATGAGAGGCAGATTCTTCATCTACCCTCATAATATTATTTTCACGCCAAGTAACGTCACACACTACACTCACTGTGTCCCTATTCTGCACACTAACCGCCGCGTCCGTATTCAGGTGAGAACTCGATCGCAAAACAAAACGAGATTGTTTATTTTTAATCACTGGATTCCATGTCGCGGATAATTTGAAACCGTCTTCCCGATTGAAATTTTTATACTTTTTGATTTCAATAGCTTCACGCACAACTCTTGAATAAAAGTGGCGAACCGTGGAAAGAACTTGCGTTTGATGAAATTCGGTTTCAAATTATCCGCTACATGGAATCCAGTGATTAAAAATAAACAATCTCGTTTTGTTTCGCGATCGAGTTCTCACCTGAATACGGACGCGGCGGTTAGTGTGCAGAATAGGGACACAGTGAGTGTAGTGTGTGACGGTACTTGGCGTGAAAATAATATTATGAGGGTAGATGAAAAATCTGCCTCTCATACGGAGTGAAGACATCGCTGTTCCAGTCAGCCTGTGACCACGGTCGGTGTAACCCGATCGAAACGTCAGGCAAAAGTAGTAACATTTTGTACCTAAATTATGATCGCGTTAATTCCCGTTTCATTGAGTTTTGAATTATGCAGCGCGAAAGTTTAAAAGTAATTAAAGAGTATCTATTTTCTTCTTCCTCGGTCCTCCACAGACTGCGATCATAGGCCGTGTGAACCGCATATTATTATTGCATTTTTTCGCCCACCGTCTTGCTCACCGCGTCCGACCATCTCGTGGGTGCCCTACCCCGAGCACGTCTGCCCTCCATTTGGCCCAAGATGATTTGTTTCTCAAGACAATGCTTTGAAGACCGCATAATAAGTCCGAAACTCAGGGTACGTTTTCTGCAAATAGTGGGGAGCCGCGTGGTGATGCGAAGTTCTTGTAATATGGACTTGTTAGTCCGCATGGCAGTCCAGGGTATGCAGAGTAATTTCTGACAACACCACATCTCAAACGCATCGATCTTACTGCTATCACGGCTTCTCAAACTCCAAGTTTCGGCACCGTACATAAATATTGGAAAAACCAGAGCTATCTAGCCTACCGAACCAAGCGTACCTTAGTTGTGCGGTGAATACCTCTGTTCTTCCAAATCTTATCCATATTAAATATTATCGATCGATCGAAAATGCTCTAGAAAATGCTCTAGTCAACACCTTACCTTACCTTTAGTTTGAACCGTATCCAATAATATCGCTTCACCAGTTTTAGAGACGCAGACAAATACAGAGTGAGTATGCAATAATGTCGTCTGCGTTTAATCAATGAAATTGTTTCGCAAATATCGACGACGTATTGGTCTACCCCTCTAGTATGAGCAACAAAACACGGTATGATACGATATGATATAGCAATTTATCGCATATTTTTTGTCAAAATATGAACTTTTATCGAAAAAGCGAGCATAACCGTGCGTGACGTCGCCGGCACACTGGTCATGCTCACCGTTTCAATAAAAGTTCAAGATGGCGGCTATGTTATCATATTTTGAAAGTAAAGAGGCGATAAATCGCTATATCATATCGTATCATATCTTGTTTTGTTGCGACGCGTGCTAGAGGGGCTGGCGGTCCACTGCTCCACAAAATCAGGATGTTTGTGTGATGACAACGATATTTTAAAAGGTTTAGTATATCGTTGTGTGATAAGCACGAGCTTTTACCAAAAAATGTCTAATTTCCCCAATAAATAATAAAATAAAACGTTGAAGAAATTTGTTAGTTTTTGATACCATGACGTGCTACTATCTGTACCTGAGTCATGTATATTTATTAGTGTATTTCGGTTTGGTTATCTGTTTTTTCACCGTAGTTTAAGCTTAGCTCAGTTTGGAGCTAGGTAATTATTGTAATTAAGAATGATATTTGTACAACTAGCGGCACTACAACTAGTTGAGCGCTGGGCGCGAGAGATGCGCAGAAGACCATTACGATTACGATATGCTAGTCTCGAATCGCGCCTGCACCGCCGGCCGGGATTGGTTGTTAGCTCCGCGCACACGCGTCTCTGATACGATGATCGTCTCGCAAGATGCGCAAAGCGATCCCCACTTTTTGCCCCAACGCTTTGTACCCCCTTGGTGTCGGTGCTGTATTATGAAGTAAAATATTTTGGTGCAGAATATCCTACGCAGCAAAATCACTGTACTGACTTCCAATCCCCTAAAAATCAGTTAAGCCAACCCGCAAACAGGGAATATTGCCCAATATCCCCTAACGCGTTGTTTACGACAACAAAAGATTAAAAAAGCTGAAAACATCGGATCAGGGATTTAGCCATTGGCTCAGGATTTTGTATAGCCAAATCCGTGAGTTAAAATGATTAAATATGTTTTAAAGGACTTAGTGACAAATCTACTTTCACACGCTTATTTTATTATTTTACTTGCAAATAATGTAACAGTTATTACGTTCTTTTATGAATGGTAATGTTTTAATTCGTTATGCTTTGCTAAACTTACTTTAAAAAGCTTTAAAGTGGTTTTTGTACTTAATTTAGTAAAATCCTGTTTATTCTTACTCGTACAAAAACAAAAAAAGAGTTTTGACTAAATATTATTGCACACATTTGTTTCGCCACTCCCGACGCTATAACTAGATATTACTATACAGGGTGTTAGGCCTATGTTAACAATTATGCATATAGGATATCATCATTTTTGAAAAAAAAACATACAAATTTCATTTTAAAAAAAATTGTATTGTATGAAAATTTCAATTGTGATAGCAAACTTCTAACTTCACCATAGTATTTATATTATGCATGTGTTAACATAGCCTTGTTTCGGGTTGATATACCATTTACCTAACACCCTGTATAGTAGGTTGCCTTTAGCTCTCACACAGTCTGACCCACTAGCTAGTAAAGTAAAAAAGTTAAGTATGCCTATATTCGTCCCATTGCAGGGCACAGGCCACAGATTGGTAGAGGGGTGTTGTTGTAAGGCCAGTGACTAAACCTTACCTACTGTTAGTTGTAATCAAGCCGCCAAAGGCCACTGACTTGGCTTCACGACCAGTATCAAGCTAAATCAGCCGGGACCTCGTGATAAATATCAATAACTATGGTCGGAATGGTCACCCATCATCTCACAACCGCGGAATTAGTTACTTAACTTTCGTAATTAATACTTTAAGTACTGCCACCACTGAGCTACGAAAACCTGTAGCTAGCTAGGAGCCTGACTGAAACTTCACACTAGGTAGACGTCGCTGTAACCGCTAGAGGCCGACGTAGGCTGACTGCTTTCAGCGTTCGCCATAATTGCCCAATAGTTAAGAAGGTCGATCTTCAAAGGCCAAATCATAGGACAGTCCATTCAAGTGAATTTTGCAGATATTAAATTAAGTTTAGTAGCGCAATCACTTGCATAGAACGAATTTGTTAGTTTCCTGGCCCGACAAAATGATATGGCAATTTAGAAAAAAAAATCGGCCAAGTGCGTGTCGTGCCACGCGCAGTATAGGGCTCTTTGCTAGTCGTTACTACAATATACCTATATTTCAGCAATTACTTCATTCAAGTCACTTTAATTTTTCCAGATTTTTCAAGCCAATAGTTTAGTTTTTAGAGGGGCGGGGGGACTCCCTACTCAAAGAAAAATTGGCACTATAAAGTTTAATATTTCGCAAACGGATCCCTAAATCGAAAAATAGTTTTAGCAACCCATAAGTAATTTTGAAATGGAATAAAAAGAAATGAAAAATGGTTTATTGCTTTAATGGCGTTACAAACATACATTCACTTATATACTAATTTTAACTTATTAGGAAAGCAATTGGAGGTGGCTCAGCTTGTGCTGATGTGGGAACGCGATCCCACCCAGCGCTGGTTTTCAGCCACCTCCACTTCTTTTCTGATGTTAGGCGAGAAGCCATGTTACGAGGGCCTAAGCATTTTTAAGCTTTTGACATGAAATATAAAAATTAATAATTTTACAGGAAAACCGCCATAAGAAGACGGGCAGCAGCGTCTCCTCTCCACCATTGGCCAAACTGCGATCGCCAAACCGCCTGCCAAGCGTGGCGATTATGGCAAAATCCTCCTTTTGGAGAGGCCTGTGTCCAGCAATGGACTGATATAGGCTGGTGATGATGATGATGGTAAATTTGAAAGAACCTATTTAACGATACCCGATACGATCGACGATAACGATCCCAACACGATGGGGTAGACGATGAAAAAAATCATTCCCACGTTAAAAAAAATCTTCATTTTACCTCTTTGACGGCATGATTGATTTACATATTTCCACAAAATTACAGCTTTCTAGAGTTAACAATCTTCAAACAAAACCTCGGACGGACAGGCAGACAGACAGATGGACATGACGAAACTATGAGGGTTCCTTGTCAGGACTACGGAACTCTAAAAAACTATATCCTACTATGTGAAAGTTCTTAAGTGGGTGTATAGATGTTTGTTACACTTTCCCGCAAAACAACTGAACGGATTTAGATTAAATTTTACACACATATATAATATGATCTGGATTAACATAATTAGATATTAAGATCGATTGGTACCTGGTAATATAAATAAGTACTACTATAGGGCTCTATCTTTATATTGGACTGCGTATTTGGAACTTTATTCACTTATCGTAAGGTCGAAAATTCAAGTAAATTGCCAATATGTATTTTGTAGGGGGTTAAGGTTCTTACTTCACTACAATGATTGAATATTGCTTGGTGTTTTTAACCGACTTCAAAAAAAAGGAGGAGGTTCACAGTTCGTCTGATTGTTGTTTTTTTTTTATTATATGTTTGTTACGCGATTACGCCGGCAATTATGGACCGATTTCAAAATTTATTTTTTAGTTTGAAAGGGTATACTCCCGAGGTGGTCCCATTTCCACCAAGTCAGATTCAAATGATGGGATCCCGGGAAATTGAGGGCAACCCTCAATTTTTGCTGCTGCAATGCTGATTTTTGGGTCTGGTAATCATCATGTCATGTTGCTGACCTGATGATGGAAGCCACAGAACTCCTTAACGCAATACCTAATCAGTTCTTTTTGGAGTCGGTGCGAATGAATACATTTTAACTCTCGATGGCTAGCACCGACTCCAAAAAGAACTGATTAGGTATGTTTTAGTCAATATTATTTTTCGCTTTTTAGTTTCATTTTGAAGTCGGTTTTTAGTTTTTTATTAAACTTTTTCTATCTGTCTGCACTGCGTATTAAATTCCCAGCTTATTTAACCTGTTCTCAAAGCTTTATTAATGTGAGCTCATCCTCATTCTTTCCAGTATTAAGACTCTTTCTTTTTGTTTATTTTGTAGTAAGTAACAAATAGTTTCTATCTTATTCTTAAACGAAGCGAAGGAATGCTTTTCTGCATTACGGTCTAGCTGTAACCAGATTAATCTAGTTTGAAACGTTTATCCGAGTCATCGCCCCAAACGTTTCGATGGAAAGCATGAATAAGTCGGAAATAGATTTTTGCAGAAACCAATAGTTCTTACATTGAACGGGGAGAACTTACAGATTCAATAAAATGCGCTTTTTGCCGCAAAGGATTCTATCTTGCGGAAACACACGGTTTTCTATTGCGAACGTGGAAGCATCGAATTGAATTTTCAAATTAAATTAAATGAATAGAAAACTCAGCTTCTTTGTGGAGCTCTTGTTTATTTAAAATCATTAATAACCCTTTATGCCTTATAAAAAAATGTACTGATGTTGAGCGCCGGGTGGAAGATGCGCAGAAGACCATTACGATTACGTGATCGCGCCGGCCGGGATTGATTATAAGGTCCGCGCACACGCGTCTCTGATACGATGATTGTCTCGTAAGATGCGCAAAGCGATCCCCACTCTTTGCCCCAACTCTCGACATTGGTGCCGGGGATGGTCGGTCATACTTATCCTGTAGTTCCAAGTCGGCCAACGTTTTATATTATTAATAAAGCAAAATTCATTTTTTGTTTAGATTAAAATTGATAAACTACACGAATCCACGATCAAGTATAGCACGAACTTTATCAATCACAGTTCATTCAAATTCACTACGTTGAATATTTTTAGCTAATTGAAATTCACTTTCTATTTTATTTGAACATGAATAAAAAGCGTGAATTTTTTAAACAATATTCATCAGCGTATTTGACTAACACTTTAATATTCAAATCAAATATTTCTTTTGCACATTTTAAATTCTGTTTGGTTCTATTTTTTATACCCGCGCACTATGACTAGGTAGATAATTTTTCGAGATAGATATTATTTAATGAAATGAATATCATGGAAAAATTTAGAGAAACTGGCGGGACTCGAACTTTACAGAAACTGTAAAAACTGGGTCCTGGTTAAAGTAGTTTAAGTAAAAACTGCGATGCTCATAGTATTAAAAAATAGTCTACAAAAGTGTACGAAAAAATGATGCCTAATAAAAGTTCAGGGATAGAAAATCCATAGACCATTTTGTCTTATAGCATTAAATTTGCATATTATGTTTTACTTATCTGTAATCTGCCTTAAGACAAATAACTACATTCTATTCTATTTTATTTATTCCTAGGGATATCATAGTAATGCTGTAAAGATGTAATGCACTGAAACGGACTGACTGGGCTTAACTGCCTCACTGTTCGATACTAATATTACTAATATTTCACAAAGTTACGCTCACTAATACATCTTTAGTTAAAAAAGAGGTTAAGAATTTTCACCGTCAAAAAAATATGGCGTGTACAACTGTAACCGTTTAAGTACAATTAAATAAACCTATCAATTTCCATTCCTCTTCTTTAATCGTATTTATCGAAGGTAAATCCAATGAACTGAACATTATTAGTGCACCGAATAGAAAAGTCTGTACTTAACAGGTTTACAAATAAAGTTGTTCAGGAGAGCAGAATGCAAATGAGAAAAATATGGCAGATATTATTGAGCCAAATTGCCTTTGCAAAGCGCAGGATAGGTCGTCAAAGCATTGGTATGGACTGCACAAAACGCAACAATGCAATTGACATCGATCGTAACTTGTTGAAAGATCTTGCCTCGAACGGCAACGATGAATGAAGAACGATGGTCTTGGAGTTCTGCTGGAAACTCACGCTAAAGTCTTTCAAATATTGCCCAAAACCTTTCAAAACAGCGACCAGGTTCCTGGTTGTTGGTTCTATAATATCTATTCAGCCTATTGCAGTCCACTGCTGGACGTAAGCCTTCAGCCCCAAAGAGCGCCAAAGAGCACGATCTCCCGCTTTTTCATTCAGCCACTGCCAGCCATTTTCCTAAGGTCGTCGGTCCACTACTCCTACACTACGTTTGCCAAGGCATGGTCTCCACTCGAGAATCCGTTTACTCCACCTTTTATCGGTTCTGTGACAGATGTGGCTAGCCCACTGCCACTTAAGCTTGTTACATTTTTAGACTATGTCCGTTACTTTGGTCTTTATTCTAGATCTATGTTCAGGCCATCCCACTTGCTGGTCCTTTGATGAAATATCAGTCTCTCAGATAAACGCAGCGTTATTATCAGACATTGCCCCCGTATGTTTTTGAAGTCGTTTTCCGCAATGAGTCAGCTACTCAGTAAATAGGTGAGCTGGCTAGGAGTTGGATGGCCATTATACTGCCATTTTGATTTGACGTATTGAGACGAACTCTAGCGGCTTTTGCTGTTAGATCTTAACTTAGATAGTAACTGGTTTCCATTCTAAGAAGCTACTATCTTAAACAAAGAGGATTTAAATACTACTTCATTTAGGTTTCGATGATTTTTCATTCCTAAGAGAGCGTAGCGGGTCTTACTTGTTTTGTGGAAAAGACTTAAATGTTAAACTGATAAATACTCGTATTTCAATGAATATTCTAGACATTGGTGCTATTTTTGTCAGCTGTTTAATGTGACAGCTGTTTGCAGAGATAGCATTTCATACAGAAAAGAAGAGAACAAGATTTTAATGACTGTTACAGCCGCATTAAGATATCCTTAACGTATTAACGTTACTTAATAAAAACCTGCAATACTTAAGTCGATACGATTAAAATTATAATTATTAAATGAACTAAAATGAAAATTCACACTTTAAATAAAACGTATGCCAAGCCGCGGAAATTTGATTGTTACCATAATAACCCAAATTGAACTCTGATAAACAAACAAATGTGCTGTTATTAACTTCGGAAAACCAACTTTTGGCATTTCATCCAAAACCGCACGTCACAACCCCCGTAATGGTGGCTCTGCTGATTTTAATTATGCGTCTTTATAGCAAGGGCTTAAGGTCTAGTTTGGGATGTTAAGTGAAAATCAGAATAGCACCACACATGAGACTTCGTGTTTTGGAACAAAGTGGAACTGCGAAATTCGGAAGACAGTCTAGATACAACAGCCACCTCATAAGAGAGTATAATTAAAAACGTTAAGCCGTATTTCACGCGGGGGAAGCCGCGGGCACAGCTAGTTAAACTATAAATTATTATAGCTTCTTTGATTTTATGCAATTAGTTTTTTGTAAATTTTTGTTTTTAGCAATTCCATGCAAGGTTTAATTGAAGATAAATAACACTTGAAAAAATCATCGACCTCAGGTGGGACTCGAACCCACGTCCCATCGCATACCGGGCGAGTGCTTTGACCACTAAGCTACCGAGGACGTCACGTGACAAGATGAAATTCCTCAAGTGTTTTTTCTCGCTGTCAAAGCCAGCGTATTCTGATCAATGTTGTAGCTATATGTATAGCTGAGTAGTATACTACCGTCAACATCCCAACCCACGTCGGTATGCGATGGGACGTGGGTTCGAGTCCCACCTGAGGTCTATGATTTTTTCAAGTGTTATTTATCTTCAATTAGTTTTTTATCGAATCAATAAAAAGCTAAATTACTATCAAACAGCTTCCACATAATAAACTTTTTAGAAGCCGAGTGGACACATGTAAATTTTCTACTGTGTTTCGTTTTTCTGGGCTGATAAGTAACGGCAACTAAAACATTTCTATTAATTACTTCTTGTTTTAACTGTAAACTATCACGTTTAAAACATATCGAAAACTTTAAGCGAACTACCAATTAAGACAGTTTTAATTTTTTGAATTCCGTTGCTTTTAATTCACATCGGTAAAAAACGAGTCTAATTCCGTTATGAGAGTACAATTGACTTGCCAACGTTGTCAACTATTTTTGATATAATCTTTTTGCTGCGAAAATGTCTCCCCAAAATCACCAAGCTCTGAACTCAATTTTTATTTTATCAAAATACTAGACTAGAGTGAGCTGGTTGATATATTTGAGCTATAGGTACTAGAGGTGATACCAGGAAATTTCTATGAGCGTGGTATGTGACATCTGGAAACGTCTGTCATGATAAGAACTATTGTAATTTAACTTGTGACGGCTAGTTGTTGAGGGTTTTGCGGTTTAGGGAAGATGATGGCAATGTGTATATTTTCTATATTTTTAAGGTTCCGTACCCAAAGGGTAAAAAGGACCCTATTACTAAGACTCCGTTGTCTGTCTGTCAGCAGGCTGTATGTCATGAAGTGTGATAATGAGACAGTTGAGATTTCCACAGATTTTATATTTCTGTTGCCACTATAAAAACAAATACTAAAAAACAGAATAAAATAAATATTTAAGGGGGCTCCCATTCAACAAACGGGATTTTTTCCGTTTTTATATATCATGGTACGGAACCCTTCGTGTGCGAGTCCGACACGCACTTGGCCGGTTTTTCTTATTTGTCCCATTCCTTGACTATGATTCTGGATTTGTTAAGTCTCGTTATTTCATTAGACCATGGTCATTACCATTCAATATTATTTGATGGTGCAGATTACCTCATGTTATTCTTGCTTACCGCCGTACATATATTTTTAAAATTCTTAAAGTATTGGATGAAGTAGTAGTAAATATTGGATTCGTCGATTGACCTCGTTCTCAAAATTGGACGTACCCAAATGGATCATATGTCCCATGTAAACATATTTGTCAACAATTTTGATTATAGAGCTCTTCAGTGCGTGGGACGTCCATCCCACAAGGTGGACTGACGACCTGTCAGGAAGCCGCTGGATACAAGCCGCAAACAACCGGCCGATCTGGCAGACACTGGGGGAGGCCTATGTTCAGCAGTGGACGTCCTGTGGCTGAAATGATGATGATGATGATGAAAAGTATTGTTTGAATGTAACTGAGAGAGTTGTACTATTGAGCTATTACCGCCCCCAAATAATAAAGTTATTTATTACCCGTAATATGTAAACAATGTACTGTAACCTACCTCGTACCTACAAAATAAGAAAAATACCCAAAACAACAACTTACAAGCAAATCGGTCGGTTCGTGAGATATTGCATATGAGATCCGGGTATTCCCGGTAAATATTATGTATGGAACTTTATTCCGGGCACGTGATAGGGGTGAGATAGCGATGAAGTAAGAGCCTTGTACACTATACTTTTGTTGTCTTTTGACAAATAAGGAATAGAATCGGGCCAAGGATCGACCCTTGAAGTACCTGTACACTAGAGTTTGTTGACCTTTGACAAATAAGTAGTAGAATTAGGCCGAGGATTGATCCTTGAGGTACCTGTACACTAGACTTTATTGACTTTTGACAAATAAGTAAAAGAATTGGACCAAGGATCGACCCTTGAGGTCCCAGACCCGAGCCAATATAGAAAAGTTCGTTTTCTACATTGACCCGACCAGGAGTCGAACCCGGAACCTCAAAGATGGCGACGCCATACCGGCGTGCTCGCCTCTCGGCTACGGAGATTGGTCTTAAAAGTAAACTCAATCTCAACTCCTCACTTTTATCATAAAAATTCGGTTGATAAAAGTGAATTAAACTGCGCTAAATTGACTTAAAAACTATCCTGTCTAAACCTTTATAAAGCGATGCCCACCCAGACACAATCTAACTCAAAAAATTTACAATGTCAGTAGTAAAAGTCAGAAAAAAGTTGTTAAATTTATACCACAACGGATTCCATACAATAGCGCTCACTATATCTATATTAAGTTGTTACTATAATTTATGTTAAGTGTGGGTCGAACGCCTACGTTGAGACTTAATAAAATTAGCTTTATCTTGTAATTTATGCCCTATTTACGTGCTAGACTGTACTTACGAGTGGTAGAGTGTGTTTTGACAATTTTGAGATCATTGACATCAATAACGTCCCCATATTTGGTTATTAGAAACTAGCGATTGCCCGCGACTTCGTCCGTGTTTATACACCGTGAATTTTTAATTACGCGAGAAAATTAACTATATACTCAGATATCGATATACATCGAATGTGGCGAATAATTTTTTATTTTTATTTTTATAAGAAAATTATTTTAAGGGTCCCTTATTTTAATGGTCCCTATTCCGTAAAAAATATGCACCATAAAAGTCCTGCTAATTCAAATAGTAATCATTATCATTCCAACATTAACGGAACCAAAATCCACCTAATTTGGTCGCGTATTATTGGCGTACGGAAGGAATAACTATGAATGAAAACAAATTACACAACGTATTATAATATTCGGGAACTAATCGTTTATTTCTGGGTAGTAAGAATATTTTGCGATTCAGATTGTAATTAATCTAACTTAATCCGAATCCGTTCAGCTTTAGATAGATTATTTTGTAATATAGTAGGTTAATTGGATAATTAAGAGCACAATGATTTTTAACGTTAACAGCAAAAAAAACTATTTGGACAAGTGGTACTTATCTGAAATAACGAAAAACCTCTTAGTGTCTGATTCTGGTGATAAAATACAGCAGGTATTACTATAACATGGAGGAAACTCTAGAATTTGTCCAATAATTAACCGATCAGCATTTACAACTAATTTCATGGTATTTGTTTTTGTTGAAATTTCAATTTCAAATCCTTAGAAAAAGTTACGCCAAACACTAAGGTAAAATTAAAGGTTAACTAATGTAAAGTCAATCGTTTTTTTTTTAAAAAAAGCAATGCAATTTTTTAAATTCCAATTAGACTAAAAACCAAAAAATCTTATACACACTTAACCTAAGCACATACTTTTCTTAAGTACTAGGCAGTTACAATATTTTTATGCCTCATAAGTATTAACATAAACTCCCCACTTTAATCCACCAAAGACGAAATTTTGCTGATTTCCTATTAACCAAATTCAAACCTTCAGCCGTAGGAATAAAGTTCATTATTTAATAAAATGCCAACAGCGCTATACACGTCAGATTTTTTGTTTGGGACGTAGTATAAAACGTGCTAAAAATGGCTTCCCCAAGATTTATAATGCATTTTACGATCTGCCAAAGCGCTTAAAAATAGTCGTTTAAGGCGACTCGAATTCACGAAGGCACGACTGCGAAAAATGACCGCGTGAATAGAATAAAGAGACATGGTTCCGTACAATAATATGAAAAATTTGACTCATCTGCTTTTCTTGCCTACCTTCTTTCTTGCTAATTTAGATAGGCCCAAATTAATCGTATTTTATTTTCGTCATTATTTAACGACAGTCAACTAATGTAAGTGCTGCCTTAAATTGAACTTTGATAAGATTGTAAAAAAAAGATCAGTATCCCTGTCCCACTCATCACGCGAAAGTTTGTGAGGATTTTTGGATGTTTGTGACTCAATCACGGCGGTAAACGGCTGAACAGATTTGGATGAAATTTTGCACACATATATAAAATGATCTGGATTAACATATAAAATACTTTTTATCCCTTTTAATGTCCCAGTGGGATACTTGTCTATATATATTGTTGTTTGTTTTTGTTTTCTTAATAAGAGTGATTCGCCGCAGTCCACAGCTTTGCTTGATATGTCACATACCAAAAATCCTGTGTAAGTAAACGATTTTGCCGGCACATCTAGTTATATTATTAATTCATCCTTTTTGTAGCCGAGAATTTGTATTTAAGGCGAATCGCTCAGTGCAGCCCACGAAATTCACAATATCTTGCTATTTTTTTAAACCCTAATCTTCATATTATATATTGAAACACTTGTTAAGTTCTTAAACAATTATTTTTAACTGTTTAATTCTAAGTTAGCTTAAACGATTTATGCTTTTCACAGCTGACCCCTAAAAATACTAAATGTCGCTAAGTCAAAAAGTTGTTTGATCTCACGCCGGCTCATTAAATTCTTTATAATCCTACGGCTCTTAACCCCAAAAGAATAGCTATTTGATTTAACACGGACTCTGAATTTATCCTCTTTCAAGATTTTTTGCTAGAAGTTTGCAAGTAAAAAATTACTATCATGGCTGGAAAAAATTTTGACGACCTCTGTAGCCGAGAGGCGAGCACGCCGAACTATATGGCGTCGCTAGCTCTTGAGGTTCTGGTTCGATCCCCGGTCGGGACAATGTAAGAAACACACTTTTCCATATTGTCTCGGTTTTGGGTGTTGGGGTACCGTCGTTGTTTCTGATTTATATAACACAAGTGCTTTCGCTACCTACCTAAGGATCAGAGCAATGTATGTGATGTTGTCCAACATTTATTTATTTATTACTAGCTGGCCCGCCGAACTTCGTACCTCCTAACAGTATTTTTTTTCGTATGCTGTTCGTATGTTTTTATTATTTATTCTGCTATTCTGGACGATGACAAATCCAACAAATCATAAACCATTAAAATCAGTCCAGCCGTTCTCGAGTTATAAGTGTTGTAACTAACCCAACTTTGTTTTATATATTAGGATTAATAGGAATTCCTGAAATTATTTTGTAGTTCATAAGTTGGAGACGATGAAAGTTTAGTGGTTGAAAGTGCTGGAACTGACTTATTTATACAGGGTGTCCCGTAAATAAAGGACAATCTTGTAACCACAGACTCTATAAATCATGGTATGTATTTTATACATCATTTATCATCATCAATGTGTAATCAATTTGATAACTAACATTGAAGTGAAAAAAATAAAAGTGGAGATGACAACTATAGGTTTTTAAAAAATGTTGTAAAAATGATTGTAAATTTTTGTTTTTTTTAGCAATTCTATGCAAGGTTTAATAGATTTAAAAATGATGTTTGTTTTCCAATAAGAACGTTTGTCAAAAATAAACTCATTGTATTTGTTGGATTGCATCGACTAGTTTGTAAGTAAAACCGCGAGTAAATTGTATCAATAAAATAAGCTGTCATATCAATTTCAAGTAATCACTAAAGAAAGATTTGCCGAAGCTTATAATATAATTATCCTCCTTACCCTAAAAATGTAACAAAAACCATGTAATCCCTTGACTTACTCACATTTCCGATGACTTAACATTCCTAAACGTGAAATAAAATTGAAAAATACAAAACCACAAAGAGATTTACGAATGCGATTGTTCGGTTTTTGCCGAGGTTCTGTTGTTTTACGGTACCGTACCTAAGGGGTACAGACAGACGGAACGGAGTCTTAGTAATAGGGTCCTGCCAATTACTAAGACACCGCTCCGTCTGTCTCTCTGGCTGAATGTCTGTCCGTCTATTACCAGGTGAATCTCCTGAACCATGATAGTTAGACAGTAACAATTTTCACAGATGATGTATTTCTGTTGCCGCTATAACCGATGAAACTCAGTGGTTTTCATTAATAATCCACATTTGTAAGTACCTACTGCCTACCTCATCTCGATTATCATATAGGCACTGCATATAGGTATGCACCGCACGCCACTGCGGTATGAAATTTGGCAAGTAATACCTCCAAGTAGTCTGTTTTAATCTACAAATATAAGAAAACATCTGAAAACTATACATTTGTAATTAAATCATAATAAACAGGGTCTTTATGCAAGGAGCTGTTTTGTACGGAACCCTCGGTGGGCAAGTCTGACTCGCACTTGTCCGGTGCCCTGATTCTTTATCTAAAAGCAATGCGATTGCGAAAATTTACCAATTCTGGCTTTAAAATCGCAAATTCAGCAAAAAAATTCCATAGATTTTGACACAACTATTAATTGGGCGATGACTACGCGATTATTTCTGATAGCTAATTTTTAGGGAATAAGGGTACGGGTTTTTTGCTTTTATGAAGCTATGTTTTTATCTTGTTAAATATGTGTCAAGACTTAACTTGACCATATTAATTTGGGTACAACATATCTTAAATTTATTAATTGGAAAGGTCGATGCTTGGGATTTCGTTAAAGGATAAAATCCGAAATGTGATTATCAAGCAGAGGACTAAAGTAACGGACATAGTCCAAAAATGAAGCAAGCTTAAGTGGCAGTGGGCTGGCCACATCTGTCGCAGAACCAATGAAAGATGGAGTAAACGGGTTCTAGAGTGGAGACCACGCCTAGGCAAACGTAGTGTAGGACGCCCCCCAGCTCGATGGACCGAAGACCTTAGGAAGATGGCTGGCAGTGGATGGATGAAAAAAGCGGGAGATTATAGGATGATATAGATTTGGGGGAGACCTACGTCCAGCAGTGGACTGCAATAGGCTGAGATTATGAGATGATGATATCTTAAATACAACAAAAGAAAGTATCCGTCAATTCAGAATGTTACAAGCCAAATACAGGTGAAGCAAAACTCGATCTTATCTGTTATTGACTTCTTTGAAATGAATCGGATCGGTCTACTTCAAGTAGGCTAAGATTATCCAAACTTCTAACTACAAATGGCATTCCCTTTGTTCGTTCATTTACCAAATACTTCACTCTCTAAATGTTTGGACAGTTCGCAAACAATCCAATTCATAACTAATTGAATATCCGAGGCTTGATTTTGTGTGTGACAGGTAAATTTATCTGTCGTTAGGTTGTATTGTGGTGGGTAAATGTGACTGGAGTTGAATAGAATTCGAAGAATAGAGAGAAAATACTATTTAAAATGGAAAAAAATGATTAATACTTTCAGTCCTGAAAAACAAGAAAATTTGTGGAATACTTAGTCATAAATGCCTATATTTCTTTGCTGCTGTGCTTTTTTTTTTTGAGATGGGCTTACTCTTGACCCCAATCTTGCTCTAGAGCATAGATGGGATCTACGATGGAGCGAGCTTGCCCAGAAGATGCCTATTCACTCTGGACTTAAAGAGAGTCAGGTTATATGCACTCGGAAATACAGACGCAGGCAGGGATGCTTAACAAACATAGTCGAAATATAAACAAATCTTAAAATTTGTTATGACCAATCAGTAATTGCTAGGCAGGTATACTCGTAGGAGAACTAAATATTTTTATATAATACCACCCATTATTATTGAATGTCATGAACACAACCATTTTTTGAAATATGACTGGACTTATGTGACATTTTAAGTAGTTTGTGTTTTAAAGTAGAATCAGTATCAGTAAATACTATACATGCAAAGTTTGTGAGGATGTTTGTGACTCAATCACGCATAAACGGCTAAACGGATTTGGATACAATTTTGCAGATCTGGACTAACATATAGGATACTTTTTATTCCGGTTCAATGTTCCTGTGGGATATGTGTGTTAACCAAACATCCTGTAGTGCACGCACACGAAGTTGCGGGCACTGCTAGTTTTTGCCGCACACTATTTGCCGATGTCGATGAAATTAACGTCCTTGAGTCACTACAAGGTATCCTCGGCCCTCCAAGATGATGAGGATCGATCACATACAGGGTGTAAAAAAAGGCTTAACGAAGCCTTAAACCACGAATTCTATACAAAAAACCAAGTAGAATGCAAAAAAAATAATTGCTGGGAAATGACTTTTATTTTTGGGTATCAAAAAAAATTACTCATTTCTAACCCGCAATGTATAGCGCGCACGCCACAGACTATGCCTGTGTGTGTAAGCGGATCATGTTTGTTTGTAAAAAAGTTTAGTATTATCAAACAGAAGTCAATTTTGTAAAAATCTTTGAAAAAAAATTGTAACTTTGACTGTCTATAACTCGGTAACCCGTCATTTCCCAGGTATAGTGTAAAAGAAAAATGATCGTAATAATACGTAGAATATGTGGAATTCGGCTTCGTTAAGCCTTTTTTTACACCCGATATAGTGTTCCTCTACAGACTGCAATCATAGGCCGTGTGGACCGCATGATGCATCCTTCCGAACACCGTCTTTATCACCGCGTCCGACCATATTGTGATAGTTACTAAAAGGTACCAGACAATTAGGAGGTGCACCTAGCTCAGTGGCGGCAGTGCTTTGGTATCGATTAATAAAGATAAGCAACCAACGCCGCGGCTGTGAGTGGATGGGTGACCATTCCGACCATATTTAGTGACATTTATCACAAGCATCTCCGTGCTTCGGAAGGCACGTTAAAAGTTGGTCCCGGCTGATATCGCTTGATATTAGTCGTAAAGCCTAGTCAGAGGCCTTATGGCGGCTTTCTTACATCTGACAGTAAGGTTAGTCACTGGCCTTACAACACCCCTCCACTAATCCGCATTGGGCCCGCGTGGTGGAGTATGGCCCGAACCACCTCATAGTTGAGGTGAGGCCTGTATGCAGGGGCAGTGGGACGATTACAGGCATACTTTACTTTACTTTACCAGACAATTCATTTTGCCAGAAGCTACTCTCAGCACACCTTGACTCTAACTTATTTATAAAATATCGTTTTCAAAATTGACCTTAACCGAAATTGAATCCAGAACTTTTTGTGTTCAACAAATTATTAATGTACGTTTAGAATGTATTAAAGTTTTAATGTATAAAGTTTTTGCACAAGGAAATAAGATAATAGCCTTTAGGTTTTATAAACCCATTACAGAAATGAGAAAAAAAATGGACTACCAAATTTTGTGGAGAAACTGAAATTGATATTTAAGGAAAATTATGTTGGTAATAACGAAAACAGAATGAATTAATAAAATATATAGGGGTCATCCGGCAGTAATTTATCTAAGTAATGGACATAATTTCAAAAATGTACCAAGCGAACGTAGCCGTGGGCCTGTTATTTTATTAATTATGGTTTTAGAACTCACAAATCAATTCAATATCAAATCAAATCAATTTATTTCTCTCTCACAACATGACTCTTAAAACTATAAAGCATTTACAGTAAAAATACAAAAATGTGTACTCTATCTGTATTCTGTCTAGACTTTTTCTTCTTTGCGTATCGAATCACTCAGGCTATTATACAGGGTGGTTCAGGCCAGATGGATATACATTTTTTTTACGTAGTCGGCTTACGGACCTATTTTTACCCGCCAGGAAAAAAAACGCTTGTCATATGTTTTTTTTTATTTTAGAAATATCACCACTTTTAATGTTTTATTTACCTTTAAAATGAAAAATTATATATTTTTTTAGGTGCTTCTTTAGACATTTTTTAGACATCTGAGATAAAAAATTAGACATTGCGCGCTCTCATAAAAAGTGGTGATATTTCTAAAATTAAAAAATATATATCTTGAAAGTGGATTTTTTCCAAATTATCCATCTGGCCTGGACCACCCTGGATATGTGAGGACAAAAACTCAGCCACCGATATAGCGCTATTGGTGGCCTTGTAAAGATCCTCGCGTGTGCAGGTAAGGACACGCAGGGCATGACAAGAGATGTGCCATTGTATGGGGGGAAATGCCACATAGACATGCGCTCTCCAAGCTGTAACCCCACTTGTGTATGTTCTCCTTGCTTCGGCCTACTTAGATCCGTAGTCTATTTAGGGACTTCCAGGTTGCCCAAGGTAGTTCATGTCCAGGGGGCAGTTGGTCTGATGGCTCTATATTCGGGTCTGTGTGCTATCTCTCCTTCAATAGGTCTATGTCTAGACTTCTAAATACTCCATTCGCTATGAAACAATACCATTTTCATTTGGGAATCGCAAAGAAATTAATTGATCAAAAGAAACGAAAAGAATGTTTTGTTTGCTACTTTCCGTAATCAAAAGTCGGCTAGTCTCAAAGCAATTAGAAATTCTGGTTAATTATTAAAAAGATACTTCAGTCCGGTTGTAATAATTCCCACAATTTCGTAATTAAAAAACAAATATTATGGTGGTACAGAAAAAAATAAATGCGTAGTACAAGTAACAGGATTTTTGCGGTTTGATTAAGTGATATATTATGTAATACACAAACTTGTATAACTGCAAAAACAATAATTTACATTTAAACTTAATAAAAAATAGTTTTGTAGAAATGGAGTTATAAGTAAATATTAAAATATTCGCCAAAAAATGTTAAATTGTCCAACACTATTAAACGCAACATTTTAAACAGGTTTTGGTCCATGATTTGATAAAATTGCGAAAAAAAAATTCGACATAAATTCGGTCAACTGTTTTTTTATGAAATTTTTATAATATTTTAGAACGAGAGATGTTTAAAATGTAATGTGTAATGAGTGCTGACAAAGCAACATAGGTAGTGTTAACAGGACACCTGTTATCCTGTTATACAGGATGTCCCTGGAAGTGTAGATGAAATCGAACAGGATCATAGTGAAGAGTCTAGGAGCAACAGAAAGCTAACTAGGTCTAGGATGCGGAAGATAACTGAAAACCGTCTTTCTAATAAGGCGTATAATTCTGGAATGGCACACAGATACATGGATGGACACAAGAAAAGAAACAGTTCGTTATGTTATTAGGACTACCGTACATTGTGTTGATATTTTTAATAAATAAAACTACCCATACACTACACCTCCACCCTTATTTCACAATTATAAGATACATTATTTTATGTAGGGCATAAGTACATGATAGTGATTATCATAACTGTAATCTTACATAAGTCATTATGCAAACAAGTGAAAGTTTAATTAACAAGTTTAAGTACAACATAAATTAATATATAAGGCATATTTATTTATTTTATTTAAACTTATAAGTACTAAATTTTTATTTTAACAATGTTAATTACGCTGCCGTAATACACCTTAATATACTCTTACTCTTATTATAGAATCGTAGGTTAAGTGATTTACATTATATCTAATCTATCTCAAAACGTACAACAGGTTTTCTAATTCTTTGAGAATAAGTTTTGCGTTCGGGCTGTGTCGGGGCTGTCGGGGGCGGATCAAGGGGAACAGCCGTTTGCCTGTTGTTATTGTTAACTTCTTGGCTAGCACTCTCGGCTACTGGCAATGGAAACGCGCGAGTAACTGGCAATGGCGAACTAGTGTTCCCGTAATCCGGATTGGAGACGTCGACATCCTCACTCCCGTGACTCTGGTCATTAGGACAAGTAACATCAGACAATATTGATCTGCGACGGATTTGATCCGCGTGTCTTTTAAGAAGTTGACCGTCACTATCCGTTATCGAGTACCTACGTGCACTATCACTCACTTCGACGACCGTGCCCTTCACCCACTTATCCTGACTGGAGTACCCTCGCGCCCAAACTGGGTCCCCCTCCACGAATGGGCGCAGCACCCCGCCCGCCGCCGCGACCTGGCGGCGCTGCGCCTCGTGCACGCGCTCGAGCACGGCGCGCTCGGGCCGCAGCGCGTCCAGCCGGTTGCGTAACGCACGCCGCTGCAGTAGCATCGCGGGCGACTCGCCGGTACTACTGTGCGCTGTATTTCTATATGCTAGCAAGAATGTTTGTAATGCGGTATCGATATCTACTCGGTCCCTATATGCTTTTTTTATAGCGCGCTTACAAATTTTTACTGCGTTTTCGGCGGCTCCATTTGACGATGGATGGTAAGCCGGCGAAAACAACTGCCTAATCCCATTATTACTTAGAAATGTCTTAAATTCTGTGCTAGTGAACGGGGGGCCCTGGTCCGATACCAATTCGTTGGGTAATCCAAATCTAGCGAAAGTTGACCTAAGAACCTTGATCACGTTAGTTGCATTAGTGCGGTTCATTTCGAATATTTCTATCCATTTTGATGTGGCATCTACAAGAACTAGAAAAGTTTGACTTTTATAAGGACCCAAAAAATCAATATGAAGCCTCGTCCATGGACGAGTGTGAAAACGCCACGGCTGTACGGGGGAGTGCGGGGGCGCGTCGGCTTCCGCCGCACACGTCTCGCACTCCTTACAGACTGTTTCAATATCACGGTCGATGTTTGGCCACCACACGTAACTTCGAGCTAGTGATTTTGTTTTTACAATACCGAGATGAGCACTATGTAATTGTAATAGAACATGTTGTTGTAAGGCCAACGGTATAATCATACGGTAGCCCCACATCAAACAACCGCACTCGATATAGATTTCATTACGCCGCGAATAATATGGTTTTATCTCCTCATCGGAACAAACTTGAGGCCAACCCGTACCGGCATAAAGCATAACCTTGCTAAGCAACCTGTCATTTGTAATTTTGTTCTTAACATCTATACTAGTAATAGGTAAATAATTTTCAACAAAGTTTACATACGTTGTAGTCGCTTCATTTGGGTTTTTAATAGTTTTACACGGTAATCTGGATAGCCCATCGGCACAATTTTTACTGGACGGAACATACTGTATGTTGTAATTATAACCTGATAACACGATGGCCCACCGCTGCAGACGTGAAGCGGCCATAACTGGTATACCTACTTTATCGCCAAATATGTATGTTAGAGGTTTGTGGTCCGTCCTCAGAATGAAATTACGGCCGTAAAGGTACTGATGAAACTTGCGGACGCCGTATACGAGACTGAGTGCTTCTCTATCGATCTGGGCATAGGCCTTCTCCGATGCGGTGAGCGAGCGTGAGGCGTACGCCACCGGGCGTTCCCCGCGCGGCGTCACGTGCGACAGCACGGCGCCCAGCCCCACGCTGCTCGCGTCCGTCGTCAGCACCAGCGGCAGCTCGGCCGAGTAGTGCGCCAGGACCTCGCTGCTAGCCAACGACGACTTCACTTTCACGAACGCTGCCTGACACTGCTCGTTCCACGTGTACCTAACGCCCGCTTTGAGTAAGCTGTATAACGGTGCCATGATTGTACTCAAGCCCTTTATAAACTTTCCGTAGTACATTACCATACCTATAAATGCTCGTAACTCAGATACTGACTTAGGTGCCGGCGTGTTGACTATTGCGTAAACTTTATCTGGACAAGTTTGGACCCCCTCTTTGCTGATACTATGACCCAGATAATTAACTGAATCGGCAAAAAAGACACATTTTTCTTTTCTAACCCTTAATCCATATTTTTGTAACCGGTCAAAAACTTTGTGCAGGTTTTGTATGTGCATTTTTTTTGTAGACCCCGTTATAATTATATCGTCTAAGAATACCCCCACATTGGGTAAATCGGAAAATAATTGTTCGAGTCGTCTTTGAAAAATACCTGGACTCGACGATAGGCCGTAGATTAATCTATTGTACATAAAAAGACCTTTATGTGTATTTATAACTGTATATCTTTTAGTTTCGTCCAGTTCAAATTGAGCATATGCCTGACTAAGATCGATTTTACTAAAGTGTGTACCCCCTTCCAGTTTTACTAATAGGTCCTCCATTCTCGGGAAGGGATAACGGTCAACCTCGATAACTTTGTTTAATGTAATTTTATAATCAGCACAAATTCTAATGTTACCGTCCTTCTTGACGACGGGCACGATCGGCGTTGCCCAGTCCGAACGCTCCACTGGAGTAAGGATGCCGTCGTTCACCATCTGGTCGAGCGCGCGCTCCACAGGCTCGCGCAGCGCGTACGCCAGCGGGCGCGCGCGCATGAACACCGGCCGCGCCCCTTCGCGCAACGTGATGCTCACGGCGCCTCCCGTGAACCGACCCAGCCCGTCCGCAAACACCTCACAGTATTTGGTGCTGAAATAAGATATATCGAATTCTATATTCGCGTTATGCATTAACGATACATCCGTCTCACAAGTAGGTAGTTGTATTTTTAAAACGGACATCCACTGGCGTCCCAAAAGGACAGTCCTACCGTATTCAACTACATACAGATCTAATTTATGTTCCCTATCCTTATATTTAACGAGCGGACGCACTAAACCTAGCGGTCTTACAGTCTCGCCGGTATAATACCTTAATATTAAACGACATGGTTCGAGTGGGAGATCTCTAAAAAGTTCGTTATAACATTTTTTACTGATGCATGATATGGCACTACCTGTATCGCATTCCATTTTAATATATTTGCCCTCAACATTTAATTTTATATAAATTGGTTTACAGTGCACTGTTGATGATTTAGTAATATTAACACATACTACCTCTTCATCGCCTGAGAATTCGCCATCCTCATCACTGCCTGGATGGGTGATGTTGACCTCGACGTGATGCTGCCCCGTTACGTTTCTGCACATGCGCTTTAAATGTCCCTGCCTGTTGCACACTCGACACACGTAGCGTTGAAACTTGCAAGTGGACACGTCATGGTCGGCCCCGCATGCCCGACACTGTCGCTGCTGCCGCGCATGCTCAACCGGCGCCGGCGCAGGCAATGCGCGTACCTCGCGTCGGTCGCGAACGCCTAAGCGTCCCGCAATCGACCTTCCGCCTTGCTGCGCCCGGCCACCTGTCCCTCTATTGATCGTAATCGCTTGGCATGCCGCGGCCACGCACGTGTCCCCGGACGACCTTCCATGACCTTCTACAACCGCTGCATCTTTTTCTGCCGCCTCCATGCTGACTGCTAAATTAAACGCCTTTGTGCCGTCTAATTCACTTTCGGCAAATAAACGCTGACGGATTACCTCGCTGTTTATTCCACATACTAGTTGATCTCTCAAACTTTCCTGGAGCCATCCCATAAACTCGCAAGTCATTGACATCTTTTTCAAAACTGCCATATACTCCGCAATACTCTCGCCAGGCCTTTGCTTCCTATTTCTGAATTTAAATCTTTCTGCTAAAACACTGGGCTTAGGCTGTAAATGCTTAGTCATGATGTCGGTCAGTTCAGCAAATGTCTTGGTTTTTGGCTTTTCGGGTGTACACAAATTTACTAGCAACTCATAACTTTCAGCCCCCATGACTGTAATTAAAGTTGGCACTTGTAACTTACTGTCTATGTTGTTGGCTAAAAAGTATTGTTCTAGGCGTTCGACGTACAACCTCCAATCGTCCTTGTGTAGATTGAACTCGGTTATTTGTCCGATCGGCATTTTTCTTACTTATATATTTTAGCACTCGCGTTGGTAAGTAATCGTTTATTCGTCGCCACTGAAGAGTCTAGGAGCAACAGAAAGCTAACTAGGTCTAGGATGCGGAAGATAACTGAAAACCGTCTTTCTAATAAGGCGTATAATTCTGGAATGGCACACAGATACATGGATGGACACAAGAAAAGAAACAGTTCGTTATGTTATTAGGACTACCGTACATTGTGTTGATATTTTTAATAAATAAAACTACCCATACACTACACATAGCAGGGATAATTCCCGAACTTTTAACTATGAATAAAATTTTAATTTGTGACGAATAAAAAGTTTAAATTAAAAAAAAGTTTTTTTTTATTTTTGTCACACATGTTTGCTAGTTGATCAAATTAACTCTCTGAGAAATAGCAAATCACTACAACATTCTAAACAAAAAGATTATACAGATATCGTTGATAGTCTGTTCGTTTGAGCTCTGTTTTGTTTAATTCGATGTTACGAAAATATTAAAAATCTATCACAACTTTTTTCCTATCGAAAATAGAACCTACTTTCATAGAGCGAAAAAGCTCGGGAATTACACCCGCTGTGAGCATGTTCGATTTGATCCAAACTTCCAGGGACACCCTGTATATCTTCCCTATGTTTTCTCGCTATCGCTAATGAAGTGCACCAAACATATGATATACGATGTGTTCCAGTAAACGGTACGATCGTTAGTCCCGGAAAATAAATCAAACGCCGGTTGTAAGTGAGCTTACATTTTGAGAAAAATATTACCTTAATGATCAAGCCAGGGAAATGCGTTTTATTGAAATTTATGCACGTATGCGAAATTAATACATATGAAAATCTTGAATGTGTGAAGGGAGGTAGGTAGTTTATTGGTCGGAACGAAATAGCAAATTTTCGAAAGATTTAATATCGAAATCTACAAAGCAATGTGTTTACAACAGTTATTGGTATGATCTCGAAGTACATATTAAACAGAATACACGAAGTAAAACTCGTACGCCAGACTAATGGCGTCGCCATCTTTGAGGTTCCGGGTTCGATCCCCGGTCGGGCGAATGTAGAAAACGACCTTAGCTGCTTACTTTAGGATCAGAGCAATGTACGTGATGTTGTACACACCGTGACACACCGTGATCTTCTTCCATTTTCTCTAGGTGTCCGAGCCACTGAAGCCGGCTAGGCTCTTCAGTGAATAAACAAATCCCATTGTTTTTACAGATTTAATTAATATTTTATCACTATCTTTTGACCGCAGTCTCGCTCGTGTTAGATTTGATTTTGAGTGCATGAGTGAATTTCAAACTTAGTAATAAAAAAACCGGCCAAGTGCGTGTCGTTTCACGCGCAGTATAGGGTTCCGTAGTTGCCCGTCGTTAGCAAAATATATTTACCCCCGTTTTACCCTTTAGGGGATGAGTTTTGGAAATAACTTCTTAGCGCACCCCTACATTATAATAGCTATATTGTTGCCAAATTTCAGCGCAAGCCGTTCAGAGGTTTGAGCTGTGCGTTGATAGATTGTCTTTTAAAATGTACATCATCATCTCAGCCACAGGACGTCCACTGCTGAACATAGGCCTCCCCCAGTGACTTCCAGATTGGCCGATTGGAAGCGGCCTGCATCCAGCGTCGTCCTACAACCTTTACCAGGTCAGGATTTTTTAGTAGGACGCCCACCAAGGTGGGCAGACGACCAGGTAAAATGTACAGAAAGAAGATTTTAAAACTTCTTCGCCACTTTTACCGTTAAGCTGTGACCGAAATACATTCCGAAACTAGTTACTAAATCATGTCCGAGCTCACAAAAAGAGCTCATTTTTATCTCGCATCGACTTCACCTCCTTTGTAAGTTAGTGGTACTATCCACAGCACAAAGGCTTTTGATAGGACACGTTACTACACAAAGGACATTTATGGACACCATAAGATATAGGCCGTTTGATTGGTGCAAACCTTGGACACTTGAGGTAGAGAGAAATAGAAAGTGTGCGTCCACACACATTGCTAAATATATTATTTGTAAATAAAATGTTTTGGCTGTAGTAGTATAATAAGAACTAGGTAAGCAATACATTGATAAATAATTTATATAAAAGACTATACAATGCCAATTTTAAAGATTCCACCTTTAAAGACCCAATACTCCTATTTAAAATTTTACTCCCCTTTTCCCCCCTACATTATACTAACAATTGAAAAAAAAAACTTTTTAATTAATATTATGTTCACATATTGACTAATTATTATGTTTTTACATTTGAAGACAAGACTTTAATGCAAAGTATCCACTTCGATTAGTCGATCCCTATCTTTCCAAAAAATGCGAATTTTTGATACATTATATTTTGCGAATGCTTAGATACATTATAAAATAAACCCACATTACAAAACACAAATCTATACTTGTTAGTTTTGGCTACACATTGATCGTTAGTTAGAGCAAATGATTTTTAAAGTACCTCTTTTGTTTAGTGGACCACGTCATCACATACATTGCCCTGATCTTATGGTAAAGTTAAATCACTTGTGTTATAAAAAACAGAAACAACGATGGTACCACAACAACCAGACCCAAACAATATTCTTGACTTGACCCGGATCGAACCAGGAGCCACAACGATGGCGACGTCAACCCTGGCGTACAAAAACAGATTTTCTTTTGTGTCTAGTTTTGTTATCGTCAAAAGCTTTAAAACTTGAATCTTCGTCAATAAACCCCTCGAACAAATTACAAAAGGCATCGCTGTCAGCCAAGACGCTTCTCCAATTCGATATTTAATAGAGCTATTGTATCATCGGACCCCGATTGATTCGAGTACGGCCATTATATCTGAGTGTCATTGTTTTCGTGGTGGTCGTAATTTGATTCTCGCAAGAGTCGTACTATGAACTGTTAACAATACGTAAGAAATATCGTTTTAAAGTCTTTGACTGCCAAAATTAGACACATTAGAAAATCTATTGTCCTGTATTGGGGGTCCTGATGACGCTTAAGAGGCCTATTACAAAATTTTGTTAGTTTTGCGGTTGTTTGGTGATTACTGGTATTTTAAAAAATAAATCGAAAATTGGAGGCCGCTACGTACTATAAAAAAAGGGAAACCTACACGTATCAATAAATATTTTTTATTATATCTTCATCATAACCTATTGGGACAAAGCAAAAAAGTCATTTCCCTATTTTTTGCACGATCTTATAAATTTATACCGCTTTTGCAGTTAAGACCTATTAATATTTGACTTTCGTTATTTTGTAGTTCGTAGCGGCCTCCAATTTTCGATTTATCTTTTGAATAATTACTGGTAATCGTCAAAACACCGCAAAACTGTCTAAATTATGTAATAGGCCTCTTAAATCCTTTGACTCACAAGCGGTAACCAGTTACCTCACGTCCATTGTTATTTTGTTATTCAATTGTTATCTATTTTCGCTGGGAATTGAAGGGTTAATGTGTAAAGTCCGTTTTTATTTTCTTTTGACCGTCTTGACTTTTCTTCTTTCTTCTTCTTCCTCGGTCCCTCGCTGATGAGGATCGCGACCACATATAGTGTTCCTCCACAGACTGCGATCATAGGCCATGTTGACCGCATATTGCATATTTCGGCCCACGGTCTTGCTCACCGCGTCCGACCATCTCGTGGGTGCCCTACCCCGAGCACGTCTGCCCTCTATTTGGCCCAAGATGATTTGTTTCTCCAGACAATGCTTTGAAGACCGCATAACGTGCCCGAAGAAACTCAGGGTACGTTTTTTTGCAAATAGTGGAGAGCCGCGTGGAGATGCGAAGTTCTTGCAATATGGACTTATTAGTACGCATCGCGGTCCAGGGTATGCGGAGTAATTTCCGCCAACACCACATCTCAAACGCATCGATCTTACTGCTATCGCGGCTTCTCAGGCTCCAAGTTTCGGCACCGTACATAAATATTGGAAAAACCAGAGCTCGAACCAAGCGCACCTTAGTTGTGCGGCGAATACCTCTGTTTTTCCAAATCATATCCAGGCTTGTCATAGCACTTTTGGCCATACCGGCTCTTCGACGAATTTCACCAGTGCAGCTACCACCTACCAGCTACCACTTTTCTTCCTAACTAAATATAATATTTAGTAGTAGCTTGTAAATATCCTTAAAGACTGAAAGAAAAGTAACATTCTACTCGTATATGTACAGTAACTTCATTTCTTCTATTAATAATTTCTCTTTTTAAGAGTATAAGTATCTATCTAAACGACGACCTCCGTAACCGAGAGGCGAGCATGCCGGACTATATGGCGTCGCCATCTCTGATGTTCCGGGTTCGATCCCCGGTCGGGTCAATGTAGAAAACGAACTATTCTATATTGTCTCGGGTCTGGGTGCTGTGGTACCGTCGATGTTTCTGGTTTCTATAACACAAGTGCTTTAGCTACTTACCTTAGGATCAGAGCAATGTATGTGGTGTTATCCAATATTTTTTAACAATGTTTAACATTAAAAAAAAGATGGACACCAAAATAATATAAAATCAAATAAATATGTATGTAGCATTTTTGTAAAAATAGGCATGTTGAGATTGTTTGCAACTTTCGGCAACCAATAAACGGACTAAATATCAATCCGTGTATGAACAGGAATTCAAATGACAAGACCACCACGAAAGCAATGCCCAAGAGGCACTCAAATCAATCGCTCCATTATAGATCCAATTGGACCATCTCAACAATTGTCGTTTTGTTGACAACCGGTTTTGTTACTTTTCGCGGTAAGGACAGTTGATTTTATACTGCTATTCCTAAATGGTAAATAGTGTCTTAGGTGATATAACATTCGGATATAACGAAAAACTCGGCCAAGTGCGAGTCGGACTCGCGCACAAAGGGTTCCGTACCATTATCTATAAAAACGGCAAACAATCATGTCTGTTGTTCATACAATAGACATGATTTTTTTTATGATATTTTAGTAAATGCTGCTGCGAAAGCGTTGTGTGGAGAATTCCTTAAGCACTTGTGTTATCGAAATCAGACACAACGACGGTACCACAATACCCAGACCCGAGACTATAAAGAAAAGTTCGTTTTCTACATTGACCCGACCGGGGATCGAATCCAGAACCTCAGAGATGGCGACGACATAATATACAGTATGTCCGGGTTTTGACTGGCGATAATTTAAGGGCTTTTAATTTAATTCATCAAATTTTATCGCCAACAAACCCTCCCCTCCCACGTTTGTTGTAAGGGAGCCCCCTTAAATATTAATGAATTCTGTTTTTTAGTATTTGTTGTTATAACGGCAACAGAAATACATCACCTGTAAAAATTTCAACTCTCTAACTATCACGGTTCATGAAATAGAGCCTGGTGACAGACGGGCAGACAGACAGACAGTTATAGTATTTTTAAATTTGTCAAAAAACATTTATTGAATTTGTCAATTAAATATTCACTAAGTTTTGATTTAAAATTATCTATCTCATTTGTATCTCGCATGAATTTGGTAATTATATTATTTATTGTTTAAAATGTGAAATCAGACTTTTACAATGTATTTAAATTATTTTTATAGTCGTTTAACCCGTATAATCGTAAAAAAAGATAACAATTAAATGACAATGGACCCGCGACATGACGTGTGCGCGAACTGCACGACGATTCGTTCGATAATTATTATTTTAGAATATTTTGAAAAAAAAAGTTTTTAGTGATAATGTTTATTTGTGTTTGATAAAGTGACAGCACTTTACACAGACGGGCAGCAGCGTCTCCCTCTCCACCATTGGCTAAACTGCGATCGCCAACCCGCCTGCCAAGCGTGGCGATTATGGCAAAATCCTCCTTTTGGAGAGGCCTGTGTCCAGTAGTGGACTGTTATAGGCTGGTGATGACTTACCACAGTACTGACTGAAAGCGTTGTGTGGAGAGTTCCTTAAGCACTTGTGTTATCGAAATCAGACACAACGACGGTACCACAATACCCAGACCCGAGACTATAAAGAAAAGTTCGTTTTCTACATTGACCCGACCGGGGATCGAATCCAGAACCTCAGAGATGGCGACGACATAATATACAGTATGTCCGGGTTTTGACTGGCGATAATTTAAGGGCTTTTAATTTAATTCATCAAATTTTATCGCCAACAAACCCTCCCCTCCCACGTTGGGGTCTAACTCTCCCACTCTTGAAATGGCAGCCATTTAAATATTTTAATTTTTTATGGTATAGTATATACGGCGGTCGTATATGAATAAAATATCCTAACTCGAAGGTTTTACTAGGCATCAAAGCCAGTATCCATTTTCTTTTCTGGATCCAGCATCATATCAGCTCATTGGTATCAAATAATTGTCTCCGTATTTTACATACTTACAAAGTTTTTAATTCCTAAATATGCTTGTTACCTATACCGCAACATAAGTTATAAGAAAAGCTTATAAAAGTATGTTAAAAAATGATTTACTTTCAGATTCCGCTAAGTAAAACATAAAGTTTGACCAAAATACAGTTACAATAGCATGTAACTTGTAATAATTGAAACGCCAATAAACGCTAACGCAAGACACACACAAACAGACAAAACGTAAAAAACTTAATTGACGGGCCAATTGCTCAATGAGTCAGTAACCGCTATAAACTTAGCTATTGTTTACAAAAACCAAAATAAGCGCGCTTATTCCCAATCAGCTGACAAGATAACCGCTTTAGCAAACTGATTCCGTCTCTATCTACTCCGAAGAATTGGCATTTTCCCTCTCACTTGCACACGTAAACAATCGCATGCGCATCCAAATTTCAAAGCTCTAATAGTCGCGTCTTACACGTCGTAGAGAGAGGATGTGTTAACGCCCCTCCAAAATATTTACGATGTTTTCGCGTCGTGTACGTCCAGAAATGTTTACGGATTTCGTGAAATAATTTTGTGATTGTAATCAATTACAATATTGTGTTGTTAATGTGATTAAGTTCAATAAAAATATATATGTAGTTTGATATTAAAATTAAAATTCGGTTGTGGCTATAAAGAAAATAAAATCATATCAAAACTCAAAGTGAGTAGTCTGAGGATAATATCGGATAAAGAAGGAAACACTTTAGGTGGAAATAATTATAAACTAGTGGTTTTAATATAAAAAAAACAGATGTGAAATTAAATAATCTTGGTTGAGAATTTCTACTAAAGTTTTTCAAATGTAAGTATGTAATTCTAAAGATCTTAGATACCATTGTTAATACATCTGCGTCGGAGAGATCTGAGTTATAATGAGACAACTTAGATGCTTGTGACAGACACATTTGTAGAGCATTTTTGTAAAAGCTTTAACTTGTATTTTTTATTTATCTTTGTTTAGAATTCGTTGACGTTACCTAAACTTATCCTAAAAATATATTGTGGCAATACTTAAGATGTTTCGTGCGTACATAGATATGCACTACGTTGTTTAAGGCAATCAACATATTTTTTGTTTTAATTTTTCCGTTGGATTGGAATCAAATTATAAGTGACGTCTAGCCAAGTTCCATTTCACCGCTATACATTTGATAACATCGGTAATACGATCGACAATATATCGGTCTCTGATTCGGTTTTATTTTTTAAAAATAACAAATCTAAAAAGCCTAAAAAGGTTTAACAAGAAAATTCTGACAAAGATAATTCAAATATTCTGTTAAAATTTTCATCATTTAAAAAAAAAGGTACATTTATAATAAAATAGTGCATGCTCAGCCATTCTCTTTTTATTAACAAAACAGTCTAAAGATTGTTATTATATACGCTTTTCGTTCGTATCAAATACGTTGACATGTACGAGAGTTCATTTCATAGCTTAATTTGCGCGCCGGGAGCTTGTTAAGCGTCAATCATTCCTCTCACCCTGTATCTTTGGAGGAGAAGTGACACACCCGGTATTGTCGTAATTATTGTGACTGTAGGGGACGTTAATAGTTCTTTGTTTTGATACGTAATATGAGATCTTAATTAATTTATTAGTAATGTTTGTTAATTAATGCTATCGCCCCTTTTTTGAATAGATCTTCTTTAATCTGTGCATTTAATATTAATTTAAAAGTTTATTTTACTAAAAATGTTTTTTTTTGTTTCAGGAACTCTCAAAAACACATCCCAGTGAAAGTACACAGTGAAGTGTCAGTGGTCTAGTGATGTGCGTACACACAGTGAAAGTTGTCGATATCGATAAATACGTGCGGTAGTATTGTGCCACCGACAATGTTGCCGTCTCGCTTGCACGTGCTTCCGGGCGTGCTGATTGGTCTCCTCCTGCAGTACTGCGTGGAAAGCCAGCAGGAAATATTGATTGAGGAATCAGGTGAGTCTAGATTTAATTTTTTCCTTATCAATAATTGTAAGTAATCAAAAATACTTGTTCAACTGACATTATCGTTTCAGACTTAATTTTTATTCACTTTTGATGATTTCTTAAGTGATAAAAAGCTAATCTAAGGTCTAGAAGATAGATAGATCTAAAACACCATATCCGTTTATTTACTAAAACCTTGTTCGGAATGCTGTATAAATCTTAGCTGATCATTATGACCTCGCTATATAATATTTTATTTATTTACATTCAAATGCACACTTCACGGCAAGCCAAACATTTTGGATAAATATATAATAATATGATAATTTGCGACCCAAATAAATATTAAAACATAACCACTAAAAGATCGGAGTGAGTAACTAGTATTATGTTAGCAAGTACATAATCAATTGTATTGCGTAATGTGTTGATAATTATGTCAAATGTACGTCGGGATATAAATATATTGAGTCTGACATCGCGGTACGATAAATAGTTTCCGTTATCTACATTTCTCATTGATAAATTGACAGGAGCAATTATAATTGATTTATTACAAATTATGCACTAACTTAACGCCATGATGGCTCCAAAACTACGAGTATAACTGCAGATAGTAATTTATTTATGTATGTTTTAATAAAAACCTATACCCATTTTGTCGACTTAAAACGCTACTCAAACTAATGCGTCTTTAATTGGTTACCTCAAAGATCGCCACTAGAGTGCTACAAAAGCGCAGATACAGCACCACAGTTGCATTTCAATGGCGCCAATACAGCCCTCTTAGATATTTTATAAAAATCAGTGGTAGCTTGACAGCTGCTCGTCATTTATGACGTCAAGTGAGTGGATTTAACGTGTCTGTGCTCTGTATGCCACCATTTTAAAGATTTCGTAAGCCTACAAAAATAGTAGATTATGATACAAGTGTGGTAAGTTGGTCATTACGCACGAGTTATTATTGTAAGCGCGAGCCGTAGGCGAGCGCGGTAAGGAAGCCGAGTGTGTAATGATCAATGCACTAGAGTTGCATACGACGTCTTTCAACAATTGATCTGGGTCTTTGTATAGAATTTCGTATTTTGGAATCGTTGTAGCTTACTATGCTTCCTCAGTAAACGTCATTTCGGGCTCAAGAAATATTCCAATTACTTCATTTCAGACAAATTACGTCGGAATAAGCCAAAGGGACGGGATTCCTGAAATTTAAAGGAAACGTTTCTTATTAGCTAGGGTTGTCAACTTAGTGTTAAGTATTGCCTTTTTTGAGAGTTTGTACCAAATTATTAGAGTATTTGCTCGACGACTTTAAACATTAATCTTTATTAAGTCATATGGTTGTAACATTATATCTTTATTTGGTTGTTGATTATCATTAATCATTAAATTATTCTACCAATTATTAATATTTCTTGTTGCCCGCGGCTAGATAAGACATAATTAAGTTTAAAGTCTCAGAAAGAAAATATAGCCCTTCACTATTTGTTTTATATACAATTAAAAACTTTTGTCCTCATCTAAGACATTCATCTAAAGTTTATACCAAATTTTATGAAAAATTAAAAATAACTGTAATAATATATTATATTTATTTGTTCTGCCATTTCACAACTCAATCTTTCAGTTGCTAGCCCTATAAGTGACGTAATCTTTGCTTTGTAGGCGTGACGTCAGCAGACATCTGAAAACGTTGAAATGTACCACAAGTTAAGAAGAAGCAGTAAACCTGTTCAAATGTTTATGATTTATTATTACGTCACGACTTCTACCGCTTGAAGTGTGTGTAAAGTGCAGCGTTACGTTCATCTGGTACAAGGCTCAATAATAGCTTCTCAGTGTTAAAGTATTGACCTATTAGCAGGTTCATAATTAATTAATTGACTTTCCATAAATCTATCTATATAAATAACAATGAATTGCTGTTCGTTAGTTTTCTTTAAACATGAGAACGGTTGGACCTATTTGGCTAATTTTGGCCTTGATATATTTGTGGAAGACCATGGAAAAATTGTGACAAAATTTTTTAAAATGTGATTTTATTTCCTCATGCAAACTGTACCTAGCTGCCAAACAGGTATGAGGTGGTACGAAGTTTGCCTATAGTTCTCTTAATATTTTTGGATAACTTGTTTGCGAATTTGGCTTCTCCCTGCAATATCTGACCTTTATTTGATAGGGTTTATTCAGTTCTTAGCTGTGGTTTAAAATTGCTTACAAATGGTTGCGTTTGTATAATAGTAATTATTTCAATGTCACCGCTGATCTTACGAAGCTTTGAATATTTGGTCGTGTAACAGGTAGTGGTCATACTGATGTTATCTACATTATGGGATTCTTGAACGTTGAAATGTACCCTCTTAGGAATCACTGGCTGAATTATTTCTTCCTGTTACGAAATATGTTTTGATTGTTTATTACTTTCGGGACATCAGGTTAATGGAAGATGACGTAATTTCATCTTATATGGAACGAATCGTTCATAATAATCATATTTTTACTGTGAAGCACAAGTTTATAAATAGGTTTACACCTTAGTGTTATTTGTCTTAGACCTAGCCGCGTCCTGCTTTTTTGGCGTACAATCGTACAGACAAGTTATAAAAAATCCGGCCGCGTGCGAGTTGGACTCGCGCACGAAGGGTTCCGTATCTATAAAAACGGCAAAAAAAAATCACGTTTGTTGTATGGGAGCCCCCTTTAATATTTATTGTAGTCTGTTTTTTAGTATTTGTTGTTATAACGGCAACAGAAATAAATCACCCGTGAACATTTTAACTCTCTTTACTATCACGGTTCATGAAATAGAGCCTGGTGACAGACGGGTAGACAGACAGACAGTTATATATTTAAATCTGTCAAAAACATTTATTGAATAAAATCATTTGTCAATTAAATATTCACTAAGTTTTGATTTAAGATTATCTATCTCATTTGTATCTCGCATGAATTTAAGAATTATATTATTATTATTTTTTAAATGTGAAATCAGACTTTTACAATGTATTTAAATTATTTTTATAGTCGTTTAACCCGTATACTCGTAAAAAAAGATAACAATTGAATGACAATGGACCCGCGATGACGTGTGCGCGAACTGAGCGACGATTCGTTCGATAATTATTATTTTAGAATATTTTGAAAAAAAAAGTTTTTAGTGATAATGTTTATTTGTGTTTGATAAAGTGACAGCACTTAACACAGACGGGCAGCAGCGTCTCCTCTCCACCATTGGCCAAACTGCGATCGCCAACCCGCCTGCCAAGCGTGGCGATTATGGCAAAATCCTCCTTTTGGAGAGGCCTGTGTCCAGTAGTAGACTGTTATAGGCTGGTGATGACTTACCACAGTACTGACATTATTAAGAATAAGCCTTTCCAACTATTACGTGAAAAAGATGTAAGTACGGAACTATGCCATTCGATTCAAATAATAATAATTTATTTCATAACCCAGGTTCCACAGTGTCCGTAATATATTTCGTCTCTTAAACAAAAATATGTATGAAGAGAGAAAATGAAAAACAACTAACTTATTGTTTTATAGTTTAAAAAACATTGTAAAATCGACATGTTTGCATGTTATTGGATTTGTAAATAGGTCAGTAGCGGACCTAGTTTTAACTGTGTAAAAAAGGAAATAAGTACCTACGAACTACACACATATGTATACTGTCACGTAGATAGATAGATAGATAGATCCTCTTTATTGCACACCAAACAAAGAAGTTACAGTTGATATTTACAGAAAGACTAGCTGACCCGGCAAAAGTTGCCATATAAATAATTTTTAAGGGTGGACAACCCTTATCATTAAGGGGTATGAAAAATAGATGTTAGCCGATTCTCAGACCTACTCCATATGCTCACAAAATTTCATGAGAATCGCTCAAGCCGTTTCGGAGGAGTACGGGAACGAACATTGTGACACGAGAATTTAATATATAAGATGTACAATTTAGATTGTTTCTTTATTTAAATTATTATTTTATTGGATTTTGATTTACTATTATTATTTGTAACATACACATAAATCCTCAAAATATTATACACTTGTCATTATTGTATAGTTCTTACGATTTCCCTTCAAATTATTTTTAAATCTGTTTTTGTAATTAGTTACAAAAATTCAGCAGACACTTGCTTCTACTAAAGTTTTTGTGAGGAAAATTTTACTCTCCTATGGTAGTGTAAGAAGGTTGTGTTATTTAAGGTACGAAAAAATCCTATCACAAAAGCTGTCATTTGGTGCTACAGGACGAATGGATGAACATACGACGACCATTATAGATATGCTTAGTGTAGGGCTAGCTAATTGGTGTAATTGTGTTGATGACCTCCGTAGCCGAGAGGCGAGCACGCACTTGGCGTCACCATCGCCATCTTTGAGGTCCCGTGTTCGATTCCCGGTCGGGCCAATATAGAAAACGAACTTTTCTATATTGTCTCGGGTCTGGGTGCTGTGGTTCCGTCACTGTTTCTGATTTCTGTAACACAAGTGCTTTCGCTACCTTAGGATCAGAGCAATGTATGTGATGTGGTCTAATATTTATTATTTATTTATTTTATTGTAAAAATATATATATAGGAAGGGAAAAAGAAAGTTGTTCTTATGTATTCGGAGCATTCTGTTTATTAGATGGCCCTGAATACATAAGAATAAGTGAAATATTAAGAGGATGTCATTACCAACCATTACCAATAGGTCGAGGAAAAGTATTCTGCAGAATATATTTGAAGACAATCCTGAAAGCGTAGTTTAATTTAACTTCTTATTTAAAAAAAAAACAAATATGCAACAGACAGATTCTGATGTTATTTATAACATTGTATTGTGAATTTTAACTCACTCCTTTACTCTAATAAAGAAGATTATGTGTATTCAACTAAGAACCGGGTATTGAACCCAAGACTTGTGTTTATTATGTTTCACCGCGCTAGTAACCCGTTAGAGTCTACAATTAACTGTTATTGGCACCATCGTTTAATTAAAAATAAAGAAAATAATCATTATCACTTATTACTTCGGTAAAACTGTGTTAAATATCTCATGTCGTTGTAATTTACCACAAAATAAACGGCTGTAAGATTATTATTTAGGTCAAATTTCCGAATTTAAAGCCTCTCGCCTGGATTGCTCGGAATAACTAGTATTTTCTTCAACCATTATTTCCATTTACAACCCGTTTCATAATCCCCTATACTGCACGATAGTGTTGCGATTGTGAATTCTATCGATATCGAGATTTGTTAATCTTAATATTCAAATAATCCATATTCTTCTTTATGTCGACGCGACACGATCTCGTCTTACCTTGATAATTATATTCTTCGATCAAATAAATTAATATTATTTTCACAAAGCATAGTCGGTAAACAATATTTTAATCTTAACAAATTCAATAGGTAACAAAAGTATTATTAGAATATTAATAACTATTCTAGTGTTAGTGACCATGAAAGTTTAAAACAATATATTGTAACAAAAGTAATTAAATATTTTTAAATTAATATCATAATTTTTATTTCGCTGTTATGACGACTGGAGAGGATGATAGCAAGTGAGGTAAATTTATCGATATCTCTGTTATCGACATTTTAACTGCACCATTGTATAGTCACTTGCGTAAGCTATTTATGCCTAAATTGAGCTTTATGACTTTAGCAATAAAAACCACGAAATGGACCAGTTTATAGCAATACTAATTATTTAGAACTGTATCGTATGATGTTTAATGTGTTTCCGTGAGTTTTGTATTGTTTGGGGAATAGGTTTATGGGCGGTGGTGAGAATAACGCTGCCGTCTATAAGCTAAAAGGCCGCTAAATGACATTTGGTCATTTTTCACTTTTTAAATGATATAGTATATAGAAAAAAATCTCTATCGATCTGTCTAGGAACGGTTATTCTATCTTTTACCGTTTTCGAGATATTTTTTTTATAAAGGCAGCTAAATACAAAAAATATATACTTCACATCGCATAAAGGCCGCTAAACAGCCCAACTAGATTAAAAGGCAGCTATACTACTTTAACGTTTGGATCGATCAAACATTTTTACCATTAATGCTAAACTAAAAAACCGTTATTATTTAACAATAAGCTAAAAGGCAGCAAAAGTATTTTAGCGGCCTTTTAGCTTGGTTACGTTGGAGTATAATACCTTGCATAGACTTAACTAAATGGCGGTAATTACGCTCTTACCTAACTAAAAAGCAGTTAGAATCATTTAGCGGCCTTTAAGCGTTGTATTGTTACTACTTTTACAATTAATAAACTATTATAGAAAGCCATGCTTGTCCGTACCTAAAGTAAAATAAATATTTTTTTCTATGTCTTGCATAGCAAAAAAGACGTTAAATAGCGATACATCGCTAAAAAGCGGCAAACTACGCAAGCTCCCGCGCCTCTCATTGGGATTTTTTTGGGGTTGCAGAGGACACAAGTCAAGTTGTCAGCGCACTAGGATAGTGCGACGTACTAAAATTTTAATATCACCGACGAAAGGGGCGTTTGCGTATTTCTAGAAATTATTAGATCATTGGGATTACTGACTGATAACGCCTTGCATTGGTAGGTACCGTTTTAAACGTGACTCTTTGTTTTCATGGAACGAACTTTGCGAAGTATTAATTATAGACTTTAGTTTTGGCTATGACTTAATTATTAGAAGCCATTAATAGGCGAATTTATGGCAAAAATGAACCTATCGTTATTTTTGTTTCTATTCTGACTGGTATGTTTTCCAGACTTACAGAAAATCTAACGGAAACTAAAAAAACTCAAAATTATTATTTATAACATCCGACCTTTTTATTCACCTAACATCGCGAATTATGATATTAATTCTCTTGGGTTTCGCGCCAAAATCATCAGTCATCATGGTGGCGTGAAGGTTTCTGGGGTAAGTATTTTATTCACGTAATTATTTAAAACCAATAAAATTTGCATTATCAGTAGACCATCGAGAGGCAGCCGGCTTATGTTCAGTTCTTGAGTCAACCTTCCCGCTAAATCCGCTAATAGAAACTGAGTGATGTTGGTTAAGCAGTATCTTTAGTTCTTTCGTCAGCTAAGATTGTATGTGTGGACTGAGGGACCACATGATATTTAGTAGTTGTGTAGTGTTGTAGTTTTTTTCTGTGGCAGTTGTAGTAAAAGTAACAAGCATTTTGTAAAGCGAATAATACACTTATACAAAAATACACAAAAATAATAAAAAAATCTATGCTTAAATACTAAAGTGTAGTCCCTCAGTCTTCACAGAGTTCTTTCCACTGCAAGACAATTACTCAGTTGGCAGAAATGTTTTGTTAATAAATATTTAGTATGACATTTTTAAACGTTACCAGAATGATAAAATGTGATTTGTCAATAATTTTATGCAATATTAAAATGTGGTGCCTCGAGGACCATAGAAAGATCACTTGAATAATATATAATCATTACACATACACAACGTACGCACGCTAAGGACTGATAAAAAGATTGTTGCGCTTGAATAAAACTTAAGTAGGATGCACTGGAGTATCATTGGAATATCAGAAGTAGGACAAAAGGGCGAGGAGGACACGATAATCCTGAAATCTGGCAACCTACACTATCACCGGAAGGGCGAGCAACTGTCTCAAAGTGGTGTCGAGTTTCTCGTCCACGTCCCTCATCGGAAGTGTGTCGGGCTGGGTTGCCTACCTGATACTTTAGAGTATGGAATAGATACTCGCTGAAGGTGATACAGCTCTATACACCGACCTCTACACTAGATACCCTGATGAGGAAGTGGAGGCTATGTATTAGGATATCAGTAAGGCCATGAAAACCACTAAAACTTACTTCAATGTTGTGATGGGGGTTTCAACGCGAAACTGGGCAAGCGAAGCGATAATGAGCTGAGAGCGGGGCAATTTGGGTATGGGCAACGGAACCCCAGGGAGTTCACCTGGATGAGTCCCGATGGGTCCACGAAAATGAGATTGATTTTATCATGACTACAAAGCGACGAGTGTTCAATGATGTCTTCGTGATCGACAGGGTGAAAACCGGAAGCAATCACCAAATGGTTAGAGGCACATTAAACATTAATGTCAAGCTAGAAAGGTCTCATGTGAAGTCTACGTTCCGACCTGTTAATGCTTTCAGCTTGGGTGGTCAAATCGCTTTGAACGCCTAGAGCACTGCGAGTTAGTGAACGTGATTTACAATAGGTTTTTTATAAACTTTTCAGGCGGTCGGGTCGAATTTTTCAAACCCCGTGGTAGAAACAGGTCGCTAAATATACCGACGATACACTCAAACACATGGCAGAGCGACGTTCAATGGCATTGCAGACCTCCGTTGACGCTAAGGCATATCGGTGGCTCAATAGACGGATATGGAAGTCCTTGCGACAGGATATCCACAATTTTAATACAAACTTTATTTGATAATATTTTTTTAATGAGTTTTGACGCGAATAATTACGGACTGTTTTACAATAACAGAGTGAAACTAAAATTAAAATAGAAATTTTAGTGCATGCTAAAACTGTTACTACTGCGGGTTGTATAAGTATGATTCTGTTACATAGATTGCAATTAATGAAAACATCGATAATGATGAATGATTATAATTATTATTACTAAGTGAGACTTCTTCTCTCTAATACGTGAAATATCAATTTCTGAAATATTTTTTTAATTAGCCATGCTATTTTTGGTTCTTAGTTCTTAAAAAGCATTATTTCAAATTTAATTTGTTTTGAAGAGGTCACATTTTTTTATTTTATAATGTTTTATGCCTGGTAGTTCTGTGGAAAGCACATGTCTTTGAAAAAACTTTGCTGGATTTTATAAGTTAACGTATAATTTTGCAGGATTCATAACACAAATGCTAGGATAATGCTAGCCTAAAAAGCAGTTATATGAAAAGGTTTAGTAATTAACTGCTTTTAAGATATGCACAGGCTGTAATAAATGTTGTTAATACATTATGGAAGAGAAGTTAAGCGATATCTACTTGGCTAAAAGGCGGCTATGTGTAATTAGCCGCTTTATAGTTATGGATAAGATCGATAACTTCCTGTCCCAAATAACTCTTTTGGCAGTTATTAATAAATCCATAACTATAAAGCAGTTATGAACCTTTAGCCGCTATATAGTTATGCACACTTGAAACGATCTTTAAAATTTTACAAGATTAGTAAGGAAAATATGTATTTATTTACATAAATATTAATATTTATCAAAATTAACCAACTTCATGTGAAGGTTGAAAAGAATACCTTTCTTTTGGTATATGGCAACATGACTAAATGTTTATAGAAACTGAGTAGCATCGGTTTGAAAATTTTGCCGCTTTTTTTAGCTCTAGCTCAAAATTCGTTTTTGTCATTTAGCGGCCTTTTAGCTTATAGACGGCAGAACGGTGGTTTTGACTAATGAAATAATCCTCTGAAGGTAAGATTTGTTAGTTGTTACTAGGGAATTAGATCCCGGGATCCCGAGTCCCGGGATCCCGGAATCCCGAGTGTATGTCGGTCCCGAAAATTGATTTTGTTAGCGATAATTTTATTCTACTACTTTTTCGGTGTCATTGATATTACAGCTCAATGAGCATGTAACAAAATTTTGCTACTGCTATTAGACTACAAGCAGATTAAGATTTAAAAAAACAAATAATATCACTACACTACACACTAGGGTTCCCTGTGTCATGGAGGGTATAGTGATAGATACTGTATGAAGAAAATTTTTATTAGTTATTTATGACTACTAATATTTACAAATACTAATATTTGTATGAGACTAGGAACATGCTAGAGTGCTTAGCATTATCTACCATTAAAAACTTCTTTATTAACACTTAATAAAATGAAAAAAAAAACTCCCGCGGATTATAAAAACAATAGGAATTAAATTCATTTTAACCCTCTCTGCAAAAAAAAAGTAAGCACAAAATCCTCTTTCTGCTGCCTCCCTGAAATTAATATTACAGTTTAAGGATGAATTTGCGATTAATTGAAAACCAACGTTATTACAATTCATTTTAGGGCAGCTAAAAAAGTGAAAAGTTACAAACAAGTCAAAAATGCGCCAAGTAAAGTCATCCCTATTGGCAAAAATCGTCGTCCCAACAAGCAGCGCCCTCTGGCGAGTTCCAATCGTAATATTTATCAAAGAACCACCGTAGAAGAATTAGAAACCCTTTTCGGGAAACCCCATATTAATCGGTCTACCTGTTCTTGAGAAATATGGAATTATTCGAGTGCACACACATAAAAACAAACTAACAAACTCGCATGCCTTCTCTCCGTTCCGTCGTAGTTAAAAATACTCCACAACAAACAATGTGCGTGTAAAAAAAGAATAAATCCATATTGTTTAAACCAAATCCCCTTTTTGATTGTTTAATCCTCAATATCACTGAATGTATCCCAAATAACCGAAATAACCACTGATCGGGTATTATTAGGCCGATTGCGTTTCATTTTTCTACATAATATTGCCAGCCCTGGCCAGCGATTGTATTCAAACAGGCTATATACATTGACGATTTTAGTCGTGACAAATCAAGTAAAGACATTTTTTAACAAAACTACCTCATCATTGACTGAATTTTCGTGCGTGCGTGCGTGCGTGCGTGCGTGCTTGCGTGCTTGCTTGCGTGCGTATGTGTGTGCTAGTATAGCAACTAAAGTATCAAATACTTTTTTACCTTCACCCAGCCACGGACGTAAAACAAATACGGACGTAACATCACATTAAAAAAATGTGAAGCATGCAAGGTACTACAACTTCGTTTGTTGTACATGATTTACACTCACACATACACACCAGGTACGACAATCCGCCGCCATTTCGCCCCGAGTGACGGCGCCAGTGACACGTTGTAAATGCGTTCGTTGCGTCAACGATTTATTTTTCAAAAATGCCGTCTTGTGTTGTTAAATCATGTAAAAACTACATGAGTAAACGTAAAAAGTCACATGGAATCACCTATCATACGTAAGTTATTACGATTCGTGATAAAAAAAAATATTTATGTTTTAAATACTTTGCCGAGAATTCTAGAGGTAAAATGCAAACAGTGTTGTCACTTTATTAATGGGAAAATTACCCCAAAGGTGGGGAAATCTATATTTGTATGCAACAAACTATGTATGTGACTCTCTGAAATCAGATTTCGTCAGTTTTTGGGTACCGTTTCTCAAAAGTAAAATAAAAGATCCCCATACTTTTAATATAAAATATCTCTTACGTATATCATCATATTTCTAAAATAGAAAGTATTTCCCGTACATTAGACAACAAAAGACAATTGTGTACAAAAAGTTGACACAACATAAAGGATTTTAGCGCATCTTTATTAATTATAATAATAATATACGTACTTAACATTATTATTATACCATTATGATATATGATGTAAACGTATTTTTGATTTTTAACCCCCGACGCAAAAACGACGGGGTGTTATAAGTTTGACGTGTCTGTGTGTGTTTGTGTGTGTGTAGCATCTTAGCTCCCGAACGGATGAACCGATTTTGATTTAGTTTTTTTTCGTTTGAATGATTAATTAGCCGAGAGTGTTTTTAGCTCTGTTTGATGAAAATCGGTCCAAGATAGCCGCCGTAACAAAATGGCGGATTACATATTTTTGTTAAACTCCCATAATATGGGTATCCAATGAAAGGCCTGACTAGTAGAATTTTTATCCTTTTTCAATTACGTATTAAGCGTCGTGGGGTTTTCAAAATTTTTCAATTTTACTTTTTGTTATTAAGGGGTTAATTTTATAGATAGTCATAGCCTTATCACTATTATTGTCATGTGTAAAAATATATTTCTTTGTACGTAACATGTGTTTTATTTTCTATCACAGTGATCATAAAAAATATGTTTGGTAGGTCAGCATAGATCAACCGTTTATATTTCTGATAAAAAATATATGTAAATTACAAAAGTTAACTGAGATCGATTGGTACCACCAAACAGCAGGGAAATTGATGGTTTATATAGCAACCCTTAAATCACGCACACAGCCTAAACGGGCGGCCAATATTATGCTTCACTTATGATTAGACGAGGATACGTCCGTATTTTTTTTACGTCCGTGCACCCAGCATTGGTCACTGCACGTATTGAAAAATCTCTATACAGGGTGGCTTTGGCTGCATCAAAGCTTTAGATAGGATTAACAGAATTGGTTCCGAAATTGATTCGGTTTTTGTGAAATAATTATCTTTTCAGCGTTTACGGTTTTCCCGATCCCACCGCAGAATTAGTATGGATTTTTGCGAATTGGTAATTATTTCATTCAGGGTCTTCAAAATAGAGACAGATTTTAATTCGAATTTCATTTTTGCTCTGTCTGATTCTAGGAACCGTAAAGGATTTTCAAACATTTCGTATTTTAATTCAGGAGTTGGTAATGTTTGTTATTTTTGGACTTTCCGACTTTCAGGTATTCTTAATAAATTTTATTTTTAATTAAAACGTTTGTTTATTAAAAGTATAAGATTAAAAAAAAACAAGATAATGCTCCTTTTCGTTTTTTCAATGCAGAATAATTAATACATAATAGTTTGTTTGTGTTAAGTTGTCTTGAGGACAATGCATTTCTGAAGGCGATAAAACTGCCTTAATTTTTATCTTTCTGTAATTGTGCGCGGTGTGCAATAAAGATTATGGAAGGAAAATTATAATAAATACGATAAGAACGTTACGATTTTCATCTTTAAGTACTTACCTGTTCTATGTTTTGCTATATTATTATTTCCGAAAATATATAAGTAACGTTTTATAAACCATCCGACAAGCTGCTTAGCCGAGAGGCGAGCGACTTGGCGTCGCCATCTCTTAGGCTCCGGGTTCGATTCCCGGTCAGGTCAATGTAGAAAAAGAACTTTTCTATATTGGCTCGGGTCTTGGTGTTATGGTACCGTCGTTACTTTTTTTTAACACAAGTGTTTAGCTATTTTCCTTATAAGGTAAGGATCAGAGCGATGTATGTGATGTTATGAAATAATATTCTACGAACAGCCAGTATTTTACAGAGCTTTTAAGTAAACGGCCTTCTAAATTGTTTAAATCCAACACATCCTTATTAAAACAAACATGCACCCAGCCACCGGGTATAGCACACTAAGAAAATATTCTCCCACAATATCTGAGCTAGTTTTGTACTGGAAGGCTTTAGCACTTTTCACGTTATATTTCAACGGATTTTACAGACAAAACCTTGGATTTTAGTCTTTGAGAAAGCCGTGATTTTACACCCCTATTCAGTAAAAATGGCAAACGAAACTCGACTTTAACGCTTTTAAAATAAGACTCTTAGTTGTGACTAAAAAAAGCGAGAGTTCGTAATAGTTTAATCCTTGGAATACCGCCAGGGGCGCTCTTTCAAAATGGCGCCGATCATTATTCATAGAACAAACAGTCTTAATTCAAATTGAAATGTTTTTTAGTGTTGTGATCATTTTTAGTGACAATATTTACTGTAACCCTAATTACACAAAATAATACAATCAGAGGTATGAGGTGCATATAGGCAATTAGGCAATGCCTACCTGATAATTAATTGAAATGAGGTAGGCAGTAGGTACTTACAAATGTGGATTAATGATGAAAATAAAACCACTGATTTGTATCAATAAAACACCATTTTAAGTATCTATTGCCTACCTCGAATCTTAGAGATCGCTTTTTAGCGATAAGACCGCCTAAATTGTACATCTTTAAGTAAATATCAACTGTAACTTCTTTGTTTGGTGTGCATTAAATAGTATTTATCTAGCTATCTATCTCGAAATAAAACCAATGCCTGCCACTGAATACAATATCTTTATTCGACACAAGAGATATGTAATCAAAACAATAAGCACAAGAAATTTGAACTAAAAGATTGAAGATAGAACTATTTTTTTTTCTATTGTCGATTCTTAACGAAATTAATTACGTAGTTCGACCACTAGAAGTATAGACTTAATTATTTTCTAGCACTTTTATGTTATGTTTAATTTAATTTAATATTAATTAGAAATAACAAAAGTTACAAAATGTGTTGTGCACATTATACCTACGTATCACCACCTTCATAAGTGGGGGCTGAAGGAGTCACCGGCCTGCGATTGTGGTGCCGCGGATCAAACCTTGGCTCACATCGCCAACGATTGCCAGCTTCACTTTTTCCCTGGTGGCTTGCGGGAACTTAACCTTATCACCCCAGCCACTGAGGACTGGTTGCATCAACTGACAATCGACATTTAAATAAGGATTCCGGCAGTTAAACGCCATACGATATGATGACCTGCCGGTCGATTCTCTAAGAAAAACGCAACGGACTCGCTCTAAAACTCGGCTTAGCCGTACAAACGAACATAGCCTCTATCTTGTTAGTAAGAAGGTTCATATTATTTATCGTTGATGAGCGAGTGCAGCGACGAAGTGAGCGCGGTTTTGTTTACAGAATCGACAGGCTGAACTAGGCCTAGCCTGTATTTTAGGTATTACTCGCTCCTGATGCCGCAAAATCTATAGTGAGGTACACACTGGTAACCATATTTAAATAATACTGCTGTTACATTATGAAGTGATAATGAATATAATCTTATGTTTATTTATGTATTGTTATATTATAACTAGTTATGTAACTTAATGATATTTAAACATTCTTGGCCTTACTACAAAAAAGATAGACTAGGTTTAAACAATGTCTAATAGCCAACTAATTAGAAATGTTGATACATCAGACATGAAATGAAATGAAATGAAATTATTTATTCTGTATGTAGGCCCTCCTCCGGGCACTTATACACGTCCAAAAATAAAACTTAGCCCTACCACTGCTTCGGGACTACATATAGACTGGTGATGAGAAGAAACGGCGCAACAAACTCAGTCACCTTTGTCAGCCTGATTTTACAGGAAATACATTTTACAAGACAATAGTACGTGCGAGCTAGGCAGTTTATTAAACCTAGTCTATCTTATTTGTAATAAAGCGATAAGTGTGACTATATTAATAAAAGTTAATTCTATTTCTACGGTAAATGATATTTGGTTAGTTTTAGTTTTTTCTCTGACTGCATATCTGAGGAGCTGACCGGGTAAACAATACGACGAATAGAAAGCAATCGTTAGACATGCTGATTTTGTCTTGAAAAATAAAGTTTACGTGAGATGAGTAAAACGCTATTTCTAGAACGCAAGTAAATTCGCGTGCAAAATCTAGTTACACAAATTATTGATATGTAACACATAATAAAATATTACCAGTCTTTTGAAATACCGAAATTAATTGTCTGAATGTGTATAATTTATTATTAATGCTACAAAAAACCCGGTTCTAGCGTGACAAGTAGCAATTATTTCAAATAAATGTATTAAATAATCACATTTAGATGATTCTATCAACTGGTTAATAGTTTTTCGGTACTAAAAGCTATAACTATGTAAATCGAATTGCGTTAAGGGTCTAACGTAATTACATTTTACGTTTGCGTGTCAATATGACCAGTTAAATACATCGAACCGTTTCAAACATACAAAGTAAACATTTTTTTTAAAGATGTATTCTGTACTTAAATATAAAGGTCGTTATTAAGTAAAGTCGCTTTTTTACCCTTAACTATGTATATGGTTCACCATCTAAATTACACAATACAGGCCTTACGATCGCAAGATCTAGTTTCTCAAGGAGCTAGTCATTGTTTTGTTCGATGATCGCATTTGTACATAGTCATGGAAGTCAGATTTATGTATAAAAACCTCATGTTTTACGTCATCTTGTCTTGATTAAGCACTAGATATGGGTAACCGGTGTTGTAATTATAAGAATAAATTTGCTTGATCGTTACTTCAGAATTTCTTTTCTGTATTCATCATCATTTCAGCTAGTAGTCTTCCATTTCTAAAAAATACTTATTAACCTTCGTCTGAAACGATCTATACTATATGCAAACTGCATCTAGGGGGTGCAATGTCCGTCTGTCGGGCACATGATAGTGGAACGATTGACGCCAGTACGTGGAATCTATCTGGTAACCTTTCTGTCCAAGCAAGCATCAATTTATAGTACTATGTGCCCTAAAACAAAAAACAAAAATTCAGCTTTTATTTTGGAACAATTTGCATCTATAGACTGATATAATCTTTTTCATACTTATCCTTTATAATACGAAGATCTTACGTGGGACCCTTAAAACATGGTGTTAAAATATTTCAAGTGACGAACGATGTTATTTTAATATTACAACTTACATGATAAGTTAAAGTCATCCATAATACATTGGCAAATCCAAAATTTATGTATCTATGAACATTATCACTTAATTTAAATTTCATTAATTTTAACTACTAATTAAAACTTTTTTCATGCAATACCTTTAAGGTACCTACTTTATCGGGTTTTCTTACCCTACCACTGCTTCTGAACTATTTTTCGAAGCTGAAGATAAGAAACAGCTTACTGCTTTCTTTATGCACTTCAAATAATGGTGTTGTTAGCCTCTTTTTACCCCCTACGGCGAAGCCTAAAGGAAGTTATTTTTATTTTTAAATAAATTTAAAAAATACGTTCGGGGCATGAAATTTCTTCACTATCGTAACCTATACATATAAGTATTCATCCATTGCCGCGGCGGCAGATGTTTTTGAAACACCTTATATACAAAACAGGATACATAGATAGATACTCTTTATTGCACACCACACAAAACAAACAGTACAAAGAAAAGAAAATACATTTAGAATGGTAAAATTTAGGAGGTCTTATCGCTAGAAGCGATCTCTTCCACACAACCTTCAGGTAGAGGACGGTTTAAAAAGTATAGAGAGGATAAATAAATAACTTTTTTACCGTATGTACTTAGTTGTTACATAAAAATAAAAGATTATTTTAAAACGTAACTCAGTCTAACAAACGAAATTTTTGACAAGTCCGCAAACACACTTTAGTAGTCTTCCTTTCAAGTTAAGTTTGATTAAACTCAAGATTTCACGAAGCGTCTGCCAAAGTTTTAATTAAATTACCAATTGCGAAGTTCTCGAGGTCCATTTTTAGGGTTCCGTACCCAGAGGAAAAACGGGACCCTATTACTAAGACTCCGCTGTCCGTCTGTCTGCCTCTCGTCTCGTCTTATCGTGATAGTAAGACAGTTAAAATTTTCACAGATGATGTATTTCTGTTGCCGCTATAACAATAAATACTAAAAACCAAAATAAAATAAAAAGTTAAGGGGCCTCCCATACAACAAACGTGTTTTTTTTGCTCGTTTTCATAGATAATGGAACCCTTCGTGCGCGAGTCCGACTGGCACTTGGCCGGTTTTTATAATTTATCACTAAAAATCATAGTAAAATTGACCCAATTTCCCCTTTTTGTCATTGCCGTCATTCCGTTTGATTAATTGTGTTAGAAATTATTAGGAAAGTTTCTACCGGGGGACGAAATTTCGAACAATTAAAAGGTACACAAAAGCTGGTAAATTTCTTACGGAAACGTCGATAATTTGGAGCAGAATTCCAATACGATGAAGCTTTATAGGATTAGTAGGCAAAAGGTATATAGAGGACTATATAGGTGAAAAGCAATCGTAAAAACCAACTTTCAAATGTCTATCATAAAATCTAAAAAAGTTAAAAATAAATTACAAAATAACAATATCAACTTCATATTGCATAAACTCGTCCTATCTTCAACTCTTTCTCGCTCTGTACAAGGGGAAGGAATAAGACGGATAATCAGATAGTTAAACGTTTTAGTACCTACCTTAATTTGTTTAATTTTTTATTTTTTTGTCTAGTTGTAAGGTTAATGTGTTTTAATTTTTGTATTTTATAAGGTACTAAATAAACGTTTTTTCTTTCTTTCTTTCTTTCTTTCTTTCTTTCAAACGTAGCAAAGATAGGACGAGTTTATGCAATATGAAGTCAATGTTGTTGATTTTAAACTTTTTTAGTTTTTATGGTACACATTTGAAAGTTGGTTTTTACGATTGCTTTTCACCTATATAGTCACAGGTTAACAGGATGAACACTAATAAAATCGGACCTTATATAAGGTGTAAACATATAAGTTAACTCTTTTCTAGGAGGTGGTTCTACTGCTCAAATAAAACAACTTTTTGTATTAGACCAACTTCGAAATCGTAAAAAAATATTTCATATATTTATACAAACTGATCTCAGCTGGACTGCCGTTTTGAATGGGGAAGTGGATTTTTTTTGCGACATTAAAGTTGGTCCCTTAGAAAAAGTTGTTCTATTTGAGCAGTAGAATCACACCCTAGAAAATAGTTAACTTATAAATTTACACCTTAAATAAATAATACTTTCACCCATTGCAGCCGTAGCAGATATTTTTGAAACAGCCTATATTTAGATTAAGATGAGTTCCTCATAGAACTGTTTCATGCATTCTGTTTACTTAAACATCGTCTGTTACATCATATTTATAAACTTTCTTTCGCTCCAAAAGTCATACTAACTTTATTATTACCAACTGAAGATTTACGAGGTTACGTTTGTAACCGAAATAAATTACGACATTACGTTTTACGTTCGTATTTAGTGGTTATAAATTATAAATACGGCTTTCCGGTCTAGAGAGCAGATGGTTTGACGGATATTTTGTTTATTCGTAGTCGGATACAAAGTTGCAATAATATAAATATAATAATTAGATGTGCCAGTATAGGTAGATAGATAGATAGATACTCTTTATTGCACACCAAACAAAGAAGTTTTTGGCACGTTTTTTTTTATTTTTTTATTATTTATATTATTATTTTTGTGTCAATCTATGTTATTTTCTTTTTTATGTTTGTGTCAATTTTGAGTGCCAAATAAATAATATTCTATTCTATTCTAAGTTACAGTTGATATTTACAGAAAGATGTACAATTCAAGCGGTCTTATCGCTAAAAAGCGATCTCTTCCAGACAACCTTCTATCTTCTCTTATTGCTTTAAATTATAGATAAAGTCAATGAGGTCCTAATTTATTGGTTAACTAGTCCCTATTCGACCTAGATGAAGTTATTTTTTACTCGAGAGTAAACCACTGCTTAATCTTGAGTAATCCAATTTCATTTTAATAACCAAAAACCTGAGAATAATGCCAAAACACGAGCATATTAAAATAAGAACGACTATTAATATTAAAGCTTTCTTTTAGCGCATATTTATCTTTATCTTTACTAGCTTTTGCATTCGGCTTTGTTCGCGTTAAATAGTTACTTTGGCTAGCATTTTCGTTCTCACACATGTCGAAATAAAAAAAAACACTAAAATAAATATTTATTAAAGTTATATGACCTTCAACCATGACCAACTTTTATTCCCTTTTTCTATTAATTCAACCTTACTACCTACTATTTTTTTTATGACCTATATACTTTCCCAAGCTCTATGTGCCTTTCATCAAAACCGGTTCAGTATGTTAGGAAAGCGTACCAGATAGGCAAATAGACTGACAGAAAGCGTAACTTTCGCATTCATAATATTATAAGTAGGGATTATGCTTTCTTAAAATTAATTAGTCCTTTGATAATCTTTACCTATTCTATTATCATCACCATCGCTTTAAAAATCCAAAAGGGTACCTGAATGAGTCGGATTCGAGGCTTAACGAACTAAAAAATACCCTGTTTTAAACCCGAAATTATATACCTATTATTGCGCGGAATAAGGAAGCTCATTATGGAATAATGTGTTGACTGTACCGCCCAAATCTAACTTGTTCTCACCCGAATTTGGACCTTATGGCTTTAAGAATAGGGTTGAAAATGTAGAGTGAAAGTAGGGGGTTAATTTTGGATTCAAAATTGAAATTGACGCTATCTACAAGCCGAGCGGGAAATTAAATTCATTGTTTTCATACTCCTGGATTTGTGATTTTTTTACATTTATCCAGAGTGTTGACAATGGAAAGGACAGTTTAATGGAATGATAATTTTATTAATAGAATGCTTTGGGGAAAACCTTTTTATTTATGTTGAGTGTTTTTGTTTATGAATTTCGTTGATTACTGTTTTTTAAGCTTGATAAAGTTAAAGTATATTACATTTATCACGAGCATCTCCGTGCTTCGGAAGGCACGTTAAAAGTTGGTCCCGGCCAATATCGCTTGATATTGGTCGTGAAGCCTAGTCAGAGGCCTTTAGGCGGCTTGATAACATCTGACAGTAAGGTTTAGTCACTGGCCTTACAACACCCCTCCACCAATCCGCACTGGGCCCGCGTGGTGGAGTATGGCCCAAACCACCTCATAGTTGAGGCGAGGCCTGTGCCCTGCAGTGGGACGTATATAGGCATACTATATATTTTTTTTAAAGTATATTAGAGTACTTAAAGTATATGTGACGACGAAATCTCTACATGAATGATATGCATAATAAAACCTTCTCCAGAATGTAACAAATACTTTTCTGAAAACCGCATGAAAATCGAATGAGCCAAACGTGAGAAAATCGCGGACAATCATACATACAAACATACGGGTCAAACTGAGAACCTACCTTTTTTTTAAGTCGGTTAAAAACAGCCGTTTCATTTATGAGGTTTGATTTCGTAATTTTTTCAGATGTTTGATTTTAACAAACGAATCAACTAGTATTGTGGTTAGCGCTACGTAGCTACGAAGTACATAACCTTGGTCGCTGGTTCGAATCCCGCAAGGGACAAGTGTTGCGCTAGTGATGACAAGCATGAACATTTTACCTAAGTACTGGATGTTTTATAATTATGTATTAAAGTGTGCCGAGTTTCGATATGATTTTTGGAGCGTTGTTTATAAAAATCTATTAAATTAAAATTAATATGACGACCTCCGTAGCCGAGAGGCGAGCATGTCGGACTGTATTGGCGATCGATCCCCGGTCGGGTCAATGTAGAAAACGAACTTTTCTATATTGTCTCGGGTCTGGGTGTTGTGGAGCCGTCGTTGTTTCTGATTTCTATAACACAAGTGCTTTAGTTAATTACCTTAGGATCAGAGCAATGTTATGTGGTGTTGTCCAATATTTATTAATTTATTCCTTCCCTGGCTTTATATTCAATTGCTGGCTTTTGATATAATTTTGATATATCTGCCAGTTTCAGTCCTGATACAGCCCTTTGAGATTCAAAACACAATCTGACGACAGAATTAACGTACTCAAAGGCCATAAGATACACACGGATGTAAAGAACGGCGAGTATTTTTCAATCAAACTCACATTATTTATTGCAATTATATATGTAAAATCATTTTAAAATTGTCAAAAAAGTAATCTTAATAATAATGCAGCAATGTATTGCGATATTCCTCCCAATTTCTAGATGTGATGCTATCTAATTTTAATGACATCATGTAAATAATGAGTGTCCCAATGCTGCGTAGGCTCATTCAACGCTTTCAATGCCCGTATGTTTTTATTTGTAACGTCAACAAGACGACGCAAAGAAATACTAGATTCTATATTTATGGGCTCAGCGTTAAATAATGCCTGAACGTGGTTATTAATTAGAAGGCGACTATTGTTATATCGATCGCACAACAAGTCCCATGCCATCTCATAACTATCGCCTTTAAAATCGATATTTTTTATAATTTCGGCGGCTTTTCCCTGCAAAGATGCGCGTAAGTAATGAAACTTGTTGATGCTATCGATACTGCAATTGTTATGTATTAAGGAAAGGAAGGTGTCCCTAAATTCCAGCCAACACTGATAGCTACCATCAAAGCGGGGTAAATCTATTTTTGGCAAATGAATAAACTTGTTCTTTGTCCCACCTGATACCTCGGAGCCTGATACGGAACCCGCAGAAGACTTTTCCTGCTGTTTTTGGCCAGCAGCTAGGAACTTCCGGGCCATGGCAACTAAGGGGTGAAAACTTTCCTCAAATTTGAAGCGGTCGGCATAGGCTTCGTCAGGATTGTCTGATAACAGCTCGATGTCGGTCTGTAATTCATTAAATTCGTCGTATAAGCCCTCAAATTTGCTAAAACGACCTTCTAATTCAAGCACTTGTAGGTCGGCAAGTTTTTCACAGCTGTTTAAAATGGTTATGTAATTGCTAAAGCTAGTGAGTTTTGCCTTTAACGAACTGCGTTTTTTGATTAATTTATCAGCCATATTGGGAAAAAAATGAAATAGATTTAAATATAAAAAATTAGGCGTGTGTGAATGTAAACACTATGCGTAATAAAGTAATAAAAATATTAATGAATAGGCGCACAGCTGATGCAGTCTAACGGGATCGATATTGAATAGGTAGATGTAGGTATCGCTATAGAACCTGCACGTGCGCAAGTATTCACTAAAGTCTGGTGGCCGTAGTGCGACCGCTGCTAGTAGTGTGGAATGACGTGCGAAAATTAAGGTTGCGCCAACTCAAATAAAGGAAAAAAGTAAGGATTTGAATTGGACTTATGCAAATTAAGCACAATTTTTTGGGAAAAAAGATAGAAGTGAGGGAATAATGGAACGGACTCACAGTACGACCGTATCCTTATTCAAAATATCCACAAGTGACTACAGGATCTTCAAATCTTCATGCAACAATGACACGGCTCAATAGATCGGCGGGCGTGTCGTGGCTCGTGGGGTCAAAGTCCGTCACCGCAGTCGTCTTGAATTTTAACTGTGACGAGGTTCTTAATTCACCAATGTTAGGTTCCTTCGATGGTGTAGTTGATTTACATGTTAATTAAAAAGCGGACGGTATAATTATAAGGTATATTTCAAGACGAAATTAGCGACATACAGTGACCGCACACTTGGAAGATTGAAAAGTGAGTGTTCGGCCGAGCGTCGGTGTTCGCTCACGAACCAAACGTTGCTCGCTGTCGTTCGCCGCCGTTCGCCGCTCCTCGTTCAGTCCCCGGTCTGTGGTACGATGCCCGTGCGTAGACATGCTTGTAAAAGTTATTTTCATTCATTTTGGTAAAAATAATGTTATTAATGATAAGATAGCTAACAAATAAATGTTTTTAAAATAAATTATTAATTAAGATAGATATATTGCATTTGCATTTCATCTACAGTAAAGTTAACACAATGTTAAACCTACCTACTTGATTTGCACGTAGTTTACCAGCACTATCCCTCAAGAGCAAAACTCATGGTCCTTAATTTATTACTTTTTGCATTGTAAATGAAATGTAGGTAATGTTTCTCGAACGTTTTTGTCTGTGTGTCCCAAAGATAAATTAATTCCCTCTCTATTTACTATTGGACTACCCTCGTCGTTTAAAATGAATGAGATAGTGTACTTAATTATTACTCCAATCTTTTGCATCAAATATTAATCTCATAGCACACACACACAAACAATATTACAAAGAGATGGACACTAGTTATAATCTTATTTTTGTTAATAAAACCAAGGTAATAGAGATGACGTCTTAGCAAAGCACCCTGCATAAAAATATGTTTGATTAACTCCATAAATATAACAAAAACGAACTTTTCTAAAACTAATAACTTATTTGTCTATTGGTTTGAGCTGTTTAAGGTCTAAACCGATTTCGTCGTACAAAAAATGAGGGTTTTTAACACGAAAATATTAAAATCCCATTCAGGGGCGTGCGGTGCATATAGGCGATTAGGCAGTGCCTACCTGATAAATAAAATGAGGTAGGCAGTAGGTACTTACAAATGTGTATTAATGATGAAAACCACTGATTTTCATCATTAATACACATTTGTAAGTACCTACTGCCTACCTCAAAATAAAACCAATGCCCGCCACTGATCCCATTATTAATACCGTTTATTTTAAAATAACGCTATTTTTGTCGCATCTTTAAACACAGAGATGTAAGAAAATAAATATAAGTCATATTAAACACCTTTATAAAACTTTTTATACTACGTATTATTCTACCTTCGTACTAAAAGCTCACTTAAAGCCAGCAACGTTAGCTCTACAGCTTAGAGCAGTATAAGACAGTTAAGTCACAAGTTTACTGCGCAGGTAACTCGTAAATAGAGGGCGCTACTGTGCTAGAAGTTTGTTAGCTTAACCACCCTGTATGTTTTGTAAAATCACCCTGTATGTAGGTCAGGTAACGTTTTAACGTGGTAAAGTAATCTGTAGAGACGTTTGGAAATAAGAATATAATATTTAAAATAAATTTATTCACAATCATACCAATTATCTAGAAACAAACTCAGCAAAGCTTCTATTAAAGCGTCTAGATAACGGATAATCTAAAGTTTGTTTAAATCCATGACTTAGAAACAAATGCTTGTGCTGATCACAAAATAATCTCCCCTTGCGGGATTCGAACCCGCAATATCCTCGCTTTGTTGAGCAGAGCGCGAACCACTACAACAGACGGTCGCCTGAATTATAGGTACTATAAAAAAAATATATTGAAAAACCGTTACATATTTCCCTTTGACCGGTATAAACATTTTTAATTTTCATTGGTTTTCAATCCTAACTCAAGGGCATAAAATTCAAAATATGATGGCAGCTATTTGGCCACTGTACAAGGTTTAAGAGACAAGTAGAGCTAATAAGCAATTAAACAAAATGCATTGCATCTTTTATTATACATATATCTATTTGAGTGAATAGGTAGTAATGGTGCTTTAAAAAAACTATATCAATGGCATGTCAAGGACATTGATATTATTAAACGGTAAAAATGTACTGGTAACTGGTGATAATTATGACATATTCCAGCTTTTGGTAATACAAATATTATGATTTATTTAATAAATATTGACACACTTATTAATATGTTAGTTTCAAAATCTTCAAAGTTATGAAATAACTGAGTGAGATTACGTTTTTACCCCATATAAAAACAGCGTTTTACTTGGAACAGATATTACTGCATACAAAAAGCTAGGTAATCCTTAAAACAGCACAAAAGATATTTCTTTAGAAAATAACAATGGGACGAAGCAAAAACGGAATTGAAATTATTTCTCGCTACCATACATTTATTCAAGCACTGTACAATGTCTTATTGTGATTTGGTTCTACAACTGTAGTTCTGAGTACAATCGTGATCGGACTTACAACTGTGTCGCAGTAAATTAGGTTAGCGCAAACTAGTCCGGCTGGAAGATTTTTAGGGATTTCTTGTTTAAAACGTGGTTTGAGAAGATCTGCTTTGTCCTAGCAAGAAGACATATTTTCAATGTTTTACTTTAAATTATTAGAAATAATAAAAATAAACTTTTAGTTGATATCCTCTGGTAGTTCCCAAAACTATAAAGTGATAAATGCAAAAAATATTACTGATTTTTGTTAGTCCAAAATATTCCGTTGGGTGTCGAACCGAACCTGTGAATAGATTTTTTTGCATAAAACAATTAAATATCGATTCACTTGTTTTTCGTTGATCACTTCATATTCTATAGTCATTTGTTTTTTGGTCAATTTTCATTGAATTCGATTATTTTTATCGTTCACTTGTTTTTTGATGTTGACTCTCTGTTCTTTTATGCTGATTTTCATTTGTTTTTCTAATGATGTTGATTTGATTATACTCGTATACATAAATAGATTCCCTGTTCGGGTGTCTTATACGTAAAAAAATATATAAGCCAACTGTTGGCGCCAAAGTTTGTTTCGCCCGCTCAGTGGTGCGCTTGTTACCATAGCAACCTATAATTGTTACCATAGTAACCATAGTTGTTATTTACTCAAATCCGGCCTGTTCTTTCGGTGTCAATTATTTAATTTTGATTAAAATCAAAGTGATTTTGTATAGACATTAGATACAATTGAAAATAATTCGTTAAAACTGCGCTTTCATTATGGTTAGAAGGGGTTTTTCGCCTTCAAATTGGTCCTACCGCATAAAACATTGTCTTATAGGTCATATTTACTCAAACCATTGTTCTCTGGAAATGGTCCCGCAAAATTGGAGTTACCCTTCCAGATATTACTCCATGGGTCATCTCCAAAGTGATATTCCGTACAAAACAGAACGCTGGTCCTAAGTCAATATTGGCGGTGCTATGTAAGGGATGAGATCATTCGCCCTTTGATACAACTGAACTATACCCGTGGAATTTTGATAAATCGCTTTATGTACAGTCGGGGACAGAAGGTTCTATCATAGGCTGTGAATGTCTATATGTAAAACAAGCTTAATTATATCTTGATGATCAAGGGGCAGAATAATTTCGTTGTATTTTGTTTAAAAAAATCTGAAAAAAAAGTGGGTTGTAGGAGACGCCACCTCTATTTTAGACAACCTCCATACCCGAGACACGACCACCACACCAGACTTGGCGTTGCCATCTCTAAGATCACAGGTTCAATTTCTGATCGGGTCAATGTAGAAACCAAACTTTTCGGTATTGTTTTGGGTCTGGGTGTTTTGGTACCGTCGTTGTTTCTGATTTCTATAACACAAGTTTGTGCCAAAGCCTTAGAGCATCAGAGCATCGTTAGTGATGTTGTCCAATTTTTATTTATTTATTTGCATAGTCTGGTATCTCTTGAAACGTCGTGCGTGACACAAGGCAGTTAATTCCTTACTTCGAAACTTTGACGTTTGGTGTATCGTCTGACGAATAAATACCTACATTTATCATGACAATAAGTGTGTCATGTGACATAATATATTTTCAATTGAGTCAAAAGTTTTATGCGTTACATAAAAGTGAATTTGAATGATTCTAAATGTATTTTTTTCTCTGTACTAACGGTTGCGTGCAATAAAAAGTATCTATCTATCTATATCGATGTCAAAAAGTATTTCATTCCAGACTTATTTTAATATTGTTTTACTTTTGTCGGCGACTGTACCCATTCCAATTTATACCGCCGCCGTATTGCTACCGCTATATTAGACTACGGGCTACGCGGTTTGACTATTGTGCTATTGTTTCAGAATTTCTGGAAATACATATAACGCGTTCTGTGCCTGGGACTATATAAGGTGGAGTTAGATGAGATAAATGTAATTAACAAATTTTTTGTATCAACTTTATCCTACTAATTAAAGTGTGTAAATAAATAACAAAACACAAATTGTCATGGTCTCGAGATAAGTTTGATTTTCTCCCAGTACACTCAGATTTGAACCAATTTAGAATAAACCGGCCAAGTGCGAGTCGGACTTGCGCACGAAGGCTTCACAGGTACCATTATCAATACCAACGCGCAAATAATCACGTTTGTTGTATGGGAGCCCTCTTAAATATTTATTTTATTCTGGTTTTTAGTATTTGTTGTTAAAGGGGCAACAGAAATACATCATCTGTGAAAATGTTAACTATGTAGCTACCACGGTTCATGAGATACAGCCTGGTGACAGACGGACAGACAGATAGACAGACGGACAGCGGAGTCTCAGTAATAGGGTCCCGTTTTACCCTTTGGGTACGGAATCCTAATGAGTGAAGAGTTTTATCATCATTACAGCCACAGGACGTCCACTGCTGAACATAGGCCTCCTCCAGCGTTTTCCAGATTGGCCGGTTGGAAGCGGCCTGCATCCAGGTCGTCTGCATTTATCTAACCCAAAACTCTTTGCGTTCATTTCAAAGATCAATTGGGTCGTCAGATACGGGAATCAAACACGGAACCTTAGATATGGGGACTTAGAGATCAAGCAATTTTTCTGGCCATCAGAGCAATTGTAGGATCACTAACGACAGTCTTGTTTTATTAAAAGTTTATTTTTTTAAATTTTTGTAATCTTAAGTTTTGAAAGGCAAAGATTTTAAAGATATGCAAAAATTACATTACATTGTTCCATATTTGATACGTTCCCACGATCTAGCGATTGGCATATCCTCCTTTTGTGTCGATTTCAATCTGACAGTACAGTCAGAAGCCGTTCATCTAATTTTCTTAATCGATTTTCTACTTTAAGACTAAGGAATAGAGTGTAATGTTAATTGAAAAAAAAAAATACGTTTTTATGTTGGGTGATATTTTGTTGACTGTGCGTACACACACAAACAATACTTCTGATTTGCTCATTGTTTGTAATAAAACAATATAAAATGAAAAGCCTTTAAACCGAGTTAAAAAGGAGGAGTCTTCGTATTTAGTAAAAAAAAAATATACCTTTTATCGTTTGTCTACAAAAACTGGCCAAGTTAAAGTCAGACTCGCGCACCAAAGTGAAAAGGGCTTATAATGACTTTTGATCGAAGCCCACAGACGCACATTAAAATTTGTAAATCTACAGCTGATTTAATTATTCTAAATTATGTCTTATATTGAAGGGAGAGTAAGAATTTCTTTTCCAAACGTTTCCGACGGACGACCTCCATAGCCGAGAGGCGAGCACGCCGGACTAATGGTGTCGCCATATCCTAGGTTTCGGGTTCGATACCCGGTCGGTCAATGTGGAAAACGATCTTATTATATTGTCTCGGGTCTGGGTGTTGTGGTACCGTCATTGTTTCTGATTTCTATAACACAAGTGCTTTAGCTACTAACTTATGATCAGAACAATGTATGTGATATTGTCCGATATTAATTTAAAAAAAAACATACAAATGTACACTGTACTACATCCCCAAGTGCAACTCTTTGTGAATTGTAAACAGTGGTGAGAACCAAAACAACGGTCAAAGAAAAGAAAGAAACATTATTTACAAACAACTATCGGGTTTCCTAACCTGCTCTTAATCCACACATACTGGCCACGAAACTTGAGTGGCGTTTACACGGCACGGATTCATAATGCTTAAAAATATCTATTTTTTTAAAATGATCAGTATCAGAAAAATATACAACTTAGGCGGTATTATCGCTAAAAGCGATCTCTCTCAGACAACCTCTAGGCAGAGGCCAACTAAAAAGAAAGGACAAGATAAGATAACAGATTTCGGAAGATGCTAGAACATAAGCGTTCCTAGATTATGTATTCGTTAGCTGTCTGTGTCTGTCTGTGCACCCATAAGTATAATTTATTTACACTTTAAGATCACTTACTTTCACACGTTCTTTCACGATCGCAATTTGAAAATAAAATGGTCCTTCTTAAAATTATAAATATGACTGTTTGTTTGCTTACTTGCTTACTAATTTTAATTTTTTTTTTGCTAAAATACCACGATATGAAATTATTCTCGTACAAAAGAGTGAGACAGTCGGTAAACTACAAAAAACGACAAATAATTCTCAGAAAAGTATGTTGTACAAAATAAAATTAATAATCTTGGAAATTAAGTAAAAAAATGGTTTAACAGTTATGAAAATAAAGAAATAGGTACTTATAATTTAAATGGTCTACAGTGGCATAGCCGAGATCCATACAAAATTGAGACAAATCCTTTATTTGTGTAAAAGCCAACTTATCGCCTAGTGTAAAGACCAAACGTATATCGTTACAATATACACATGTCAAATGTTATGTCAATTGCGCTGTCGTAAAGTGTAAGCCGAATTAACGGGCCGCCGCGACTAGTGTTGTGTTTAATTAATATGTTAATATTGTGATTATATCGATACCCGAAGTTGAAGTGGCTTAATTAGTTATTTCGATTACTGTCTTGACTTGAGTGGAGTGCAAACCGACAGTAAGCACGTTGGCGTGTGCAGTGGCGGTAGCGTTTAAATACGTTTCTTGCTTTGGCATACGATATCGCGACAATCAGTCATTAATTGAGCATTTTTTTATTTAGCGCGCTATGGAAAGGTCTATGCTCGGTGTTTCTTTACGAGATTCATAACCATTAAAATCAATCGAATCAGAAATGAGAATCCGTGAATGAACAAAAGTCTCTGACATAGCTCGACGGATCAGCAAGCTAAAGTGGCATTGGGCGGGGCACATAGCACGTAGAACTGACGGCCGATGGGGCAGAATGGTTCTTGAATAGAGGCCACGTACCGACAAGCGCAGCGTAGGACGTCCACCCACAAAGTAAACAGACGACCTGGTAAAGGTTGCAGGAAGCTGCTGGATCTGCATCCATCAGCTTTCTGCAACATTTAACAGGCCGCTTCCAACTGGCCAATCTAGAAGTCACTGGGGGAGGCCTAAATGATAATAATGAATTCATTGGTTTTATAAATAAGATGAACTGTACCGAAACGATTGTTTGAACTCATTTTATATTTTCTTTTCAGGTATTGCCTTGTTGGGAATTTGAATAGCAGAGGAACGTTTTTATGCATTTTGGTTTGTATCTTAAAATGGTTTTTAAAAATGCTCTAGTTTTTAATAACTCAACTTTTTTATTTTTAAATCGTGACTGCGAGTTGCGACACGCTATTCCAGTTACATTAAGTGTATAACTTTGGTGTTTACTAGGCTATATATCTCGTGTCCAATTTGAATATACCTATTTGGTTGTTTTCTGAAAATAAAATACCTCGAGTTTTACTCGTCTTTGTTGCTGGAGTTAGACTAGATATGTATATTTTTAACTCTTTTGTAGACAAATACTTTTCAAGTACAATTACTTTGCTTAAAAATTACCCATTTTTCGGAAATATATATTACCAAAATAATAAGTAAACATTTTTCAAAGCTTTCTTGATATAAAATTACCACTTTCACTTTGATGTTAAGATGCAAATACTCAGTCTTAAAAAGTATATTTAAAAATGGACAAATTATCGACACCTCAGTAACATCACTACAGCATTACCCGTTTGTCCGCACGGGTATCACGTTACAAAGCAAAAATCCCGCTCCTTCGCGCTCGCTAAAATCCTCCGTTTCACTCACTCATATAGTAACAGAATAAGACAACAAACGTAAGGATATATCGAAAACTGACAAGTGTATGCCCTGATTTAAAGGATATGGGAGATTGGTTACTTTTTGCTCTCGTGACGAAAATAAATTGATGTCAGTTTTGTGTGATTAAATGATATAATTAGGCGGTTGTTAGCTATTTGAATGACATATGGTTTTAATAATAAATGAGACTTGTAAATGGTAATTAATCAAACATTAAATACGTTGTGTTGTCCTACGAAATTGTCGGTTCGGTATTGGGGTATGGGAAGCGAAGTTTCTCAATTGACGGATCTGGGTGTTCTAAGACAAGCTTCTGGCATATACGTCGTCTTGAACATCGTAAAATAAAGATGTTAATATTTCACTTTGAGTTCATGTTTAGTGTGATGTGATATGTGATGCATGTTTATATAAAATTTATTAATACAAAAGTTTGAATGTTTATTTTTATTTTATTTTTTATTTTTTTTACAACATCACATACATTGCTCTGATCCTAAGGTAAGTAGCTAAGCACTTGTGTTATAGAAATCAGAAACAACGACGGTACCAAAACACCCAGACCTGAGCCAATATAGAAAAGTTCGTTTTCTACATTGACCCGACCGGGAATCGAACCCGGAACCTCAGAGATGGCGGCGCCATTTAAAGTCTGGCGTGCTCGCCTCTCGGCTACGGAGGTCGTCAATAAGTTGTTTATATAATTAAGGTATGTAATACGTTCATACTTACTTATGCTTAGCTGAAATGTTGTACCTGATAAATCTTGAATAGTAAATAGGCTACTTAATCTTCTTCTCTTCATCATATTGTTGTATCAAAACGATTTGCACCCCTTTGGACCGTTAAAAATGCCATTGGTAGGCTATTTGCAAAAATAAATTAAGTTTATTTACACGTGGCCTGCCAATTGTAGAATCTAATTTATTTGTTTATTTATACCCCGCTAGCCTTTTGTCCTTAAACTTCAAATCTATTTGAGATAGGGACATAGCCACTCTTATTCAATCGTCCAATTAAAATACAATGAACTCGCAAACTGAATGCCAAATAACCCCTAAAACCTCCGCCCAATAAGTTCTAATCAAAGAATCTTGAAGATTTACTTCCATCAACTTCGAGACAATTAATTATTGTCACCAATTTTGGGAATTATATTTAGCAAGACAATTGATTTGGGATTGCCTTTGTTCTTATCGTTGAGGCGATAACATTTAAAAGCTTTTCGATTCTATAGAAGGTTTCTTGAGTGTTAAAAGTTCTGCTGAACTTAAACATCACCCAAAATGTATCACGTCCCCCAATCGTGTACAGTGTTCAAAGTAATAGGAAATTCCTTATAACCCTGGGGCGTGCGGTGCATATAGGCAATTATGCAGTGCCAACCTAGTAAATGAAATGAGGTAGGCGGTAGGTACTTACAAATGTGTGTTATTGATGAAAACCACTGATTTTCATCCATAAAACACTTAAGTAAGTATCTACTGCCTACCTTGAAATAAAACCAATGCTCGCCACTGTTATAACCACATATCAGCAGTTCTCATACAACAATATATAACATACTATGAGAATAAGAGCTACATCCAAATCTATTGCATCATGTAGTTAGATGTTGCTTCTATATTAAATATGAACAGTACAGGGAGGGTTTAATGATCCTTATGATACGAAAAATTGAAAATGGTTTTATCAAGAAGGCGTGATCGTACCATGCTATTATAACTTTTGATGTCTAATATCCTTGTCTTCACCACTCACCAGTCTGCTAGTTGAGCTGTCTAACTAAGCCATCATCTATTCTGCCCATAGCAAAGGACCAAAAAAATAAAGAAGTTATGTATTATTTATTCTGCAAACTTTTTATCTGGGCAGCTGTGTAAAAATGGACAAATGTAACTACCTAAGTGTCCTTCACCCATATCATTTCCAAATCCCCTTATCATTTACTTAAACGATCCTAAAAGAACTCGAGATGAGTATTATTAACACTTTTGATTGACAGTAATCTGACGGTTAAAAATATTTAAGAGGGAGCCCTTTGCGTTTTTTCCCATCTTTTCCTCAAACTTCCCGAATTTAAACTTTTGGCAACGAGACGAGTTCCTTTCACGTAGATTGATGATGTTAAAACTCCTGCTGCCTTATTTTGGATCAGTTATTTTATATTTTAACTTAACGTATTTTCAAATCAGTACACAATTTTTGTAATACCTACGACCTACCGTTCTAGATTTCAATCAAAATTAACAGCCCAAGAAAAACGTTTTCTCCGTCGATACACGATAACATTTAAACGTAAAAAATAGCAAAGCACAAATGTAGCGTTGTATGATGCCAGCCAATGTGCCGTGAAGCAAAAATTGCTCGAAGTTTTCGCATAATCCCAATAGGTCGCCATTTTTTTCCGAAATAGAGCGAAGCGAAATGTTAGTGATGGGAAAATACTTTTAAAAGTAGCTTCTGGATGACACTGAGACAAAATTTCCACTACATTAAACTTTGTCTGGAAGAAATTGATAAGATTGCCACATAGTATTTTATTTATTTTGTATTCTTTATAAAAGTATTTAGGATTTTATCGATAAATGTAAAAAATACCTTTTTTAAGCTGTCGCAACAAAATAAAAAATAAATACATTTTAGATTTTGTAAAGAGTAAAAATATATTGTTGATATACATTAATAAAATGGGTTTACCCAATTACTAATGAAAAATGTCGTTGTTCATACACCTATATTAAGAAAAACCTAAACAGAGTGTCAAAATGACGTAAAAGTAGATACAATTTAGTTAAAGTCCATCTAGCTAGAGTCACAATACATCAGTAACCAGTCACACGACAGAAGAACACAAATTGCTTAGTGATTTTTTTAAATATTATTTAAAACATTTTAATTGATAATACAAAGAAATACATTAAATGATGCATAGTTTAAGCTGCAGCTAGAAGCGATCTGTTTGCGAGACAACATTTAAGTAAACTGTTGAATTAGTATTGGGAGAGGGCAGAGTAGAGCTCTAGAGTTCAAGTACTTAACACCTTGAATGCCATGGAGGTGAGTCTTCAGTGACCTCCAAGCAAAAGATTTTCTATTGTGTCTAGTTTCTGTAGAGTTAAGTACTTTTGTGCCTCAGAGGTTTACACAAAGCATCATAAATACCCTTTTAAACATAAAGGATAATCGTGTAAGTGTAAAGTATCTAAACTTAGTGCTCATAAAATCGGTATATTGAAGTTGGAATTTTATCGATAAATAATTTATCGACATCATACTTCCTTGTCTTTACGACTACTAAGTTTTGCTACTTCATCAAACTGAACGTCTAATTTGTACTAAAAGAACGTCTAGAAAATTCTATTGCTAGCAAAAATAAAACTGGGTTAGCAATAACAGAACTCGAGTGGTTTATTTGATTACAATTCGATATGATTGATAGAACAATCGGACGAAGTACTATTAGCGATTTATGGATGAAAAGTATCGAGAAAAGCAACATAACTAGAAAATACGTTTGAGTTATGATGATGGACAAGGTGGTGTATGAGTTTGTCATTTGTTTTTTATGGAAGCGAGTCGTCTGGCCAAGAAATACAAGCTTTTAGTTTTACATTTAACATCGAAAACATACGGCATAGCATACTGCAAGGCTGTTTGTGAAGTAGTAAGGGTTTTTTTGCTTCAGAATATACCATTTACAAAAAAGCCTGTATCAATAACTTGCATTTTATAGCGGCAATTAGCGCATATAGACTAATATATATGTGCTTATCAAGTCTGGATTAAACAACTGTTGCTTTCTGTTAATTCACTATATTAAATTCAAACAGTTGATCAAAGGCTACTTACTACAGGGCCGGCGACTTGTTATAAATGTAATTGATGAGCCTTTCCTTTACCCGACATACTAATGATTATATTCTTTTTATACTGAATTAGCACTTAAATTTACCTAGGAAAAGGAAAATTCTAGCAATTATTGTAATGGAAACGTCAGTTCAAAGGTTATAAAGTGTCCATTTTAATCAGCTGGTTCTCGCCTAAAGAAAACTGTACGTAAAAGCATTTGAAAGAAATTGGCCTACTTTACGTCGATGACTTTGCGGAAAGTTTTGAAAAATACGGAAGTATTTCGAGGTTGGCAATGCGGCGTTTTAAGTAACGCTTGCATAAACAATATTCGCCTACCTACCTAACTTTGAACGTAGGTATCGGTTCAGAAAAACACGTTCGTTTTGTTTACAAAAACTTTTCTTTTTTTTATAATAAAGTGTAGTTTTGTATTCGCAGTATAGTTTCCAAAGAGATTCTGATGTCGATGAAGGAAATAAATTTAATCCTAAGTTTAATAATTGACTGGCTTATTTTGAGACATTTTATTTTTATAACATTTTTTGCTAGTGGAGACGACACCTTGAGAAACGTAGTGTAAGACGCCTCTAGCTTGATGGACCGACGACCTTAGGAAGATGGCTGGCCGTGGATAGTCTTTGGCGGGGAGGTTTACGTCCAGCAGTGAACTGCAATAGGCTGACATGTTTTTTTTTCATATCAAACTCAAGAAACTCGTCATTAGTTAATTATTCTCCTTTTCACAAATCTTCCATTACTTAGTTTCATTTTCATTTATCTTAAATTTGTATATAATTGAAGCATAAAATCTGCGCGTTTTTTTCACAATCGCAGCTTGTACCGTGTTATTAAACACCTGTATGTTTACATCTAAAGTCGCTAAAGCCAGTAGACATAATAATTTCTCATTATAATACCCCCCCATTCTCAGCCCATTGTTGAGCAATTTTTCTTTTTTATTTTGCAACTAATGCCTTTTTGTTCAGGCTCAGTTTTTGAACCATTTAGTGAAACTAATATTGACGAAAAGAGGTCATCGCAATTCGATCGATTAATTCTTACTTACCAAATGTGTCAGACTTCAGAGAATATCCTAAAGTTTGTTAATTAAAAACTGAACGACATAAAGATATTGAAATGAGCAGAAATAATAAGATTTAGTAAAGACCGCAAGTACACATTACAGGCAATATTAAAGTAGTACCTAGCAATGGAAATAAAATGGTAGCATCTTACAGATAGACAGACGAACCATATTATATATACCATATAATATTATAAATGATGTGCCGTGTGGGGACGGCCGTAAAGAACACACTTCCTCACCACCAACAGGAGGCGTGTCGTAAGAGGCGACTAAATCCTGTAGCACTAGACGGGGAGCAGCGTCTGCGTGCGAAATAATAAAAAAACTGCGCTCGCCAACCCGCCTGCCAAGCGTGGCGAGTATGACAACAACCCCCCCGATGACAGAAGTCACTGGGGGAGGCCTATGTTCAGCATAGGACGTCCTGTGGCTGAAACGAAAATAAATGAATAATTTAATATGATATGTCATCGGGGGGTGGTTTCCAGAGGCCTTCACGCCTGAATGACCGTGACGCGGCGCGACCATACAATCACGCGAGCGCGGATGACCTCATAAAACGAAAAAAAAACACGTTTTTCATTAAATTAATGCTGATAATTAAAATAATCGAATAAAACTCTCAATTCAAAACATTATATTTTCAAAATCTTGTTTTGTGTGAAAACAGTAACGAAATAGCAGAAAACGTATAAGAGAAATTTTGCATTTTATGAAAAAATAGACACTATTTTGTGTTTGTTTTCATACAAGGGAGTTACAAAAAAACTAAATTATTCAATTCAAGTTGTATGTGTTAAGGCCTTCAGTGACATTCCTTCTTTACTAGAAAACATCTACGCTAGAAAAACTGATCTTAACAGGGTCATGCCTCCTCCCTCCCCAAATCGTAGTAATCTATCCAACTAAACATATAAAAGGGAATACGTGTAAACCTATACCTCTGCAAATTCATATAGCCTTAAGGGCGTCATTTCAACGCAAGAGGTTTTTCTTGTACATGTACGTTTGGTTCAAATTGGAAAAAATGTACGAAACCACAATATATCCTCTTGAGGTGTCCGTGGCGCGCTCCCTGAATACTTTGTGGAACCCTAAAGTTTGGGTAGGGTGTCCAAGTCATGGCCTGAGTTAGGATTATCTTAGATTTTTTATTATCCTTTCCCTAGCCTTCGACTTCTTTTGAAATTTGGAGTGGGATGGTGACCAAATCATGGAATGAGTTAATATATTATTCGTTTTGATTAGAGTTATCTTTAGCCTATGTGATAAAAGATTTTGACTGGAAAACAAGATTTAAAAAAAACTAGGTCCAAAAGTGAAGTGTATTCTACTATCCCCGTTCAAAAATAAAAATCGAAAATCACAATATTTCTTGGCGATTCAATAATTTAATGGAGATTATTGGTTTTACCGAAGAGAAATGCTGAGGATTTAACAAAGATGCTTGATTGCTTACATTAGGATATCATATCTGAAAACAGTACGTACGTCAGCAAATCTTAGGACCAAAAATTAGGGGCGATGATCACACACCTTCTTCAATAACCGTGATATGTAGCATCGCCGACATATCACCAAATTATTCGTCGAGAACTTATCTTTTTATGCCACCCAAACCACTCAACACAAGGGGCTACAAATATCCTACGACGGGCCTAATGATGACTTACACTAAATTCACAAGCATTCCTGGTTTGTCCTATCTCAACAAATACCATAGTCATCCTACAGACTAGGACGAAGGTGTGATGTGATGCGAAGTTGACGTTTTATTAGGGCGCTTTGACGCGGGAACCTTGGGATCTAGTTTGGTTTATTTAGGTCACAGGCGGTATTTGGCCACCTCTGTGCTGTATTTGGGCTTGCGAATAATATTAACTAGTGCGCCTGGGTAAGCATGTATGTATGTGGGAGTATAAAAAGGAAAAACAACAAACTAAATTATAGGAATTTATTCATAGCAGTTAAATATGATCCTATTGTATCAGGAAGCATCAGTATCGAAACAATAAGGTTGAGAGTATAGCAATTAATTTATATTCAAATACTAAATTATTATAAATTATGTCTTATTGAAGAAAATATCTACTACAGTATCTTAGCAATTACATAAAAGCAATAAAAATAACATTGAACAAAGTTACCTGGCAGGGAAGACAGTTCAGAGCACCGATGTGCCGTGTCCGACGGTTAGACAACGTCTGAGCTGTCGACAGGCGGCATCTGCCTTTTATAGCAACGAGTAAACAAGCTCGGTAGTAGGAGGGGCGCGTGGTCGGTTGCTTACGTATTTTGTACGTAGTTTTACTGACTTATAATTCAAGAAAATCATTGTTTTAGACAAAGTTATGCATTTATATTATTTATTCTCCCACACGGCCATCCTGACGAGCAGCCTTTATGGATCGCGAAATATATTAATTAAATTACAATAAATTCAGTGTAATCATTCTAAGGGTACATCACATGGCCCAAATACTAAATCACAAAGCTATAAACATTGATCAAATCACATGACCCAATGGTCAAATCATATGACCCAAATGTTAAATTACATAGTTACAAATAATGGTCAAATCACATGACAGTTACAATTAATGGTCAAATCACATGACCCAAATGCCAAATCACATGGCTTCAAAACATAATGGTCAAATCACATGACCCAAATGCCAAATCACATGGCTTCAAAACATAATGGTCAAATCACATGACCCAAATGCCAAATCACATGGCTTCAAAACATAATGGTCAAATCACATGACCCAAATGTTAAATTACATAGCTTCAAAACATAATGGTCAAATCACATGACCCTAGTACTAAATCACATAGCTGTGTTACTTTTATCACTATCCAAAAACATGAGACTGCGATGGCCAGGCGCAGACGCAAATAATTGGAGATTGATAAAATCTATACATTTATTCTAGTAGACACATTATTCATTAGAGTCTAAAGAGTCAATCAGTTCATGGCCCACTTCGGGGGACATCAAACGTAAATTATCGTGTGAGACATACAATTCATGTCCTGTTTCATGTACTCGAATAGTGTATCTATCATTATCTTTTACATCTGTAACAACGCATGGACCCCTAAACTTGCTGTCAAGCTTGTTAATCGATCGCAAATTTTGTTTCACTAGAACTATGTCGCCGACTTTAAATGGGACTATTTTGGCTTTAGTTTTGTTAAATTGTTCTTTATGGACTTGACCTTGCTCGTCCATCCTGCGTTTTGCTTCGGAACGGCAAGTTTCTAGGTCCAAGCGTTCTACGTCTACTAGTAAGGCCGATATGGCTGGAGGTGACTGACTATAACCCATCAGAAGCTGGAAAGGCGTGTGACCAGTACTTTTATTAAATGTACTATTTATGGCTAACTGTACTTCGCCAACTGAATCTTTCCAACTTCTCTTAGAGGTATTCTCAGCTATAGTAAAGCAATTTGTCAGAACTTTCATCATTCGTTCGACCTGTCCGTTTGCGCGACTAACGCCACTTGCAATAAAATGTAATTCAATCGACCAACGTTCGCAAAAACTTTTTAGTTCCCTACCAGTGTAACTAGCAGCTTGATCACAAACGATTCGTTTAGGAGTTCCGAAATTGTAAATCAATTCTTTCAAACAGTTAACGGTAGCAGTTGCAGTGAGGTTATTTTTGTAAATGCGTCCACAAATACCACAGCGTATTGTTTATTGGGTTTGCTGCCACTTAATTTTCCGGTCGTATCCATATGTATGGTATGGAAGGGCACTGGTGGTTTGTCGATCGGATGAAGAGATATTTGTCGAGAACCGGACTGGCTTTTGTTTATTTTGCAAGTCAGACAACAGTCAATATATTTACGGGTGTTTTTAACCATATTCGGAAACCAAAATTGCTCGCGAATTTTTTCAACTGTCTTTTCCCAACCGAAATGTTTTAGTGAGTCATGATAAAGTTGAATTATATGCCAACGATAACTTTTAGGAACAAATAAACATTTTCTAGATTTCTTATCTTTCGTGTTAAAAATTCGATATAATAACCCATTCTGAAGTTCATAACTTGATGACAATTCTTTATCAATGGAGCCATTATTGATTGATTCTATTATGCTTTTGGTTTCCGAATCGTTATTTTGTTCAGCCTCTAACCATTCACTGTAATTATGGACATTGTTAATGTTGAGTAGTACATGGTCAACTGGGTTGCGACTAAAAAAATCAACGTGAGGTATGCGTTCGCCTTTTCGGTATTCAATTTCAAAATCAAACGATTGTAAGTATGCCCACCACCTATGTACGCGCGGAAGTAATTCTTTTTTGTTGCGTGAAGCCTTTAAGGAGTTACAATCGGTTATAACTTTAAAGGGTCTACCCAATAGATAGTGGCGAAAGTGTTTTATAGCTCTGACTACAGCCAATGTTTCCAGCTCATATGAGTGGTAACGGCTTTCGGTTTCGGTGGTGCGCATACTAAAGTACTCTACGACTTTTAATTCGTTATTATGTTTTTGAAAAAGGACAGCACCGAGACCAGCAGAACTGGCATCAGTGTGTAGCTCGATGTGTCTTGTCTGATCAAATAAAGCTAATATTGGTTCTGAAGCTAGATACTCGAGAATTTTGTTCCGAGCAGATTCATGTTCGGATGTCCAGTTCCACTTGGCGTTATTCCGTGTAAGGTCATAAAGCGGTATCATAGTAAGAGAAAAACTGGGAATAAATTTCCGAAAATATCCTGCGAGACCACAAAATTGGCGTACTTGTTTTTGGGTTTTTGGTACAGGGGAATTTAAAAGTGCCCGTATTTTCCCAGGATTTGGTTTTACTTGGCCGTTAGAGACAACTCTACCTAAATACTCAATTTCAGTTTGAAGAAATTTGCATTTATTAATATTTAAAGAAAAACCCGTCTGTTGCAAAACGTCTAAAACTTGTTTTAAATGTTCGAGATTTTGTTCTGGGGTTTCTGAATAAATAATGACGTCATCAATGTATATTAGTACAAACTCATCAATAAATGGCTTAAGTGCTGTGCTGATGGCCCTTTGAAAAACTGGGGGAGCATTACAAAGTCCAAAAGGCATTCTTAAGAACTCGAACTGACCATCTGGCGTAACAAATGCAGTTTTCTCTATCGAATCTGGTGCTACGGGAATTTGGTGAAAGCCCGAGGCCATGTCCAAAACAGTAAAGTACTTTGCTTTTGACAGTTTACTAATATGATCATCGATTAAAGGGAGTGGGAAATGATCGCGGACGGTGTTTCTATTTAATTCTCTATAATCAACGCAAAGCCTATCGGTGCCATCCTTTTTACGCACCAGAAGGATAGGGCTTGCAAACGGGGAATTGCTGTCGCGAATAATATTATTATCCTTTAAGTCATTAATAATTGCTTTGACATGTTCACGTTCTCCAGGGGCTAACCTATATGGTCGCCTTTGAACTATTTTGTCCGGGTTCTTCAAACGTATATTTAGTTCACCAGTGGTGACTTGAGAAACTTTACTTCCAAACGTGAATATATCAGAGCACGAGTCGAGGACGTCATGTAACTGTTTCTTAAATTGGGGTTTGATATCACTATTAAATTTTAAGTTTTTTGGATCAGAATTGTGAACAAAATTTATGTTGTATGAATTACGAGAAATGTTTGTCTTATCTTTTGTTAAGGTAACCTGAACACCGGGAATTTCAAATAGATTCTGGCCAAGCAATATGTCGTATTGAATGAATTTATCAGGTACGAGTGTAAATTCTAATTCAAAGGTTAGGCCATCAACACAGATCTCACAAACCTTTTTACGTGACGAATAGAATGAGTTGTCTCCAACGCCCTTCAGCATTGTAGTCTCATAAAATATTTTGCCCTTGACAGAATCACCTACAGTATCACGGATTAGTGAGCATTCAGCTCCGCTATCCAACAAGCATGAAAAATCACGATCACCAATTTGTGCAATCTTACATCTCTTGTTATTCATAACCAAAGCATTAACGTTAGTGGATTGTGATTTTTCATCCTTGGCTTTCTTATTAAGGCGTTGAAAACAATTATCAAACGTGTGTCCTTTTCTTTTACAAAACGTGCATGTAATGGAAGGCCTGGTATTGTTCGATGTAGATGGTAAAGGCACTTCTTTTTGAGATTCCTGAGAACTAATAACGGTGGAGCGACAGTCCTTTTGTATATGACCTAACTTGTGGCATTTGTGGCAACGCTTTTGTTTAGTATCAAAATTACTGGTCTTAAATCGTTTTGTTGGTATGCTGTGATCTATGTCTTTATTTGACCTTTTACGCTTATATGAATTAAGGCTTTGAATTAACTGTGGCAAATTTTTAGGCGTCAAACGTAACAAATCTGAACGTATACGAAAATCTGACATACCCGAAATAACAGCCTCGACTAAGCGTTGCTCAGTCATCTCCACACCAATCGCCTTCCTCGCCAATTCCCATTTCCGCGTAGCATACTCGGCGAGACTGCTAGCCTGCTCGCTGGTGTATTCCATGAAGAGGGTGAGGTCGTCGTAGTAGCGCGCTTCATCTGCAAATGTTTCCACAAGTCTTGTTTTAAGTTCCGTCCAGGTAGTCAATGTAGTGTAATTACGACGTGACCATTCGGCAGCACGTCCGCGTAGGTTTTTTCGGGACAAATTAAGTATTTCCCTATCTGTCAATTCGTATTCAGTTATCAAATCTTCTAAATTGCTACACCAAACTTGTATAGTATCAGCACGATCATCAGGATCAAATGGCGGCACATAAATATGTTCTAAGCTACGAACACGGGGGACTGATTTGGGTTTATTTGTACTAAATGCACTGGCAGTAGTCTCTATAAGTTTGGACATCATCTCTTGCATCATAGTCTGCATAAAAGTAATTGGAACGAAACCTGTCCTTGTGTGTTGGCCGGTAGTAGAGCTGCCTGGCGCATCTCTGCCATGGGTGAACGTAGGCGAAGCAATTCGTGGCTCTTCAGCAGGTGACAGGTCGACGTCGCGTGACTGCGTCGATAGGTCATCTTCCACGGGCTCCGGTGGCTGCATGTTTTAGTCTTAACCTGGAATCATAACGTTCATAGGCGTAGGATGGGTTTAAATCCCTCGATCCCACTTCTGATGTGGGAGTATAAAAAGGAAAAACAACAAACTAAATTATAGGAATTTATTCATAGCAGTTAAATATGATCCTATTGTATCAGGAAGCATCAGTATCGAAACAATAAGGTTGAGAGTATAGCAATTAATTTATATTCAAATACTAAATTATTATAAATTATGTCTTATTGAAGAAAATATCTACTACAGTATCTTAGCAATTACATAAAAGCAATAAAAATAACATTGAACAAAGTTACCTGGCAGGGAAGACAGTTCAGAGCACCGATGTGCCGTGTCCGACGGTTAGACAACGTCTGAGCTGTCGACAGGCGGCATCTGCCTTTTATAGCAACGAGTAAACAAGCTCGGTAGTAGGAGGGGCGCGTGGTCGGTTGCTTACGTATTTTGTACGTAGTTTTACTGACTTATAATTCAAGAAAATCATTGTTTTAGACAAAGTTATGCATTTATATTATTTATTCTCCCACATGTATATAAAATCAGATTGTAAGATTCCTATACCTACTACTTCTGTATGAGTATGGTATACTTTGAAAAGATTTTTATACGTAGATAGGCACCAGACAGGACACCAAGAATTGTCATGACCTGAAAGCAAGGTATCGACTCTAAACATTGCATTGTTAAAAAACAGACCACAATACTTTGAACCTTATTCACCGAACTTAGGAGTGAAAACCAATCAAAAATGTCTATTAGCCAGACCTGATTTGGTTGTTAGGTAATGGTTAAAATTCATGTTTTACGAGTTACTTACAGGACAATATTTTGTGAACCCAAAAGTGCCAAATTGAACCAGTGATGCATTAATTAATACGTAATATACATTATGCTAATCTTAGATAAAACATATAGTGTTTTATATAGCTCGTTCGTTCCATTAGTAGTGCTACCGACGGAGTACATAAGCGTCGATAATCCACATCTCAAGTCGTGGTAATACGTTATTAATAAAAATAACTCGTATGCTGGCATTAATGGATATTGCTCGCACGCCTCAGTTGTGCTAGGGCGATCCTTTTATCGATATCGATAAACTGATATCGATAAATCTACATCTCAAGAAAAAAGAAGCTAGATTATCGGTACGTTTGGTACGGTATAAAAATACGCCAGGCAACTGTAAATCAAGACAGAATCATATTACTTATTTTTTAAAACCTGAAAGTCAATCCTGAATTAAAATATTGCCACCATTTTAGAAGGTGAGCAAAAGAGTTAAAGAACTTGTTTAATATAGTTGTAACTGTATTTAATAAGTTCTTTAATTTGTTTGTGAAATTATTGTTATGTAGTACGTCATCTCACATTCGCGACAATTGTCCTTGTTCTAAAATACCGCACTCTCCTTAGGTTTCACGTATTTATTAGCCCGTAGGATTGGGAGACGTATTTATATATGAAGAAGTGATACTCAAATGCGCTTTAAAAATACAAGAAATTGTATACCATTTTCCAGGAAATGGTATAGATTCTTTTGATTTCAAGTGGAAATAGTAATTCTACTGCTCCGAAATAAGTGTCTAGTGTTGACATCATTTTGCACTGCGCTCAGAAGGAGTTTCATATAACAGTTTTTCAGCCATTTCAACTATAATGATTTATGGGAGAATGTTAAAGAAAATTACAAGTCCTATAACGTTTAACTTCAGCAGACAACGATGTATTTTTGACAAACATGCATTTATCGATACCAAGTACGCACGTCACTAGTCGATCATATTTCCTTCGAGAATTTCCCGATGATTTTTCCAATTGAAGCGAATGGTAAATTTGTTGTTTTTATCTCCTATTTGTGTAGTTGGTTAAATGTGTAAAATTGTTTTCCATTAAAATTTTACGTTGAAGGTAACGTTAACGTAGTTAACAGGCTTCGTTAACCATCCGGAACGAAATGAAAATTTGAGAGTAAATTGAAATTCATTGATGGGTTTTGATTTTTTGACATTGTATTTAAGTTCAAATTACGGTGGCTCTGGCTAGTGACAAATTGTATAATAATTATGTTTGTTGGTGTGTGTTTTGTGAGTCTTAGGGTTTTTTTACATTAACTTTACAACTTATCACTATAATCCCTAATATACAGGGTGGTAAATATGACTCTATGCAGCAGAAAAAATAATGTGGTAACATAATTATGCATAAATATGCTATGGTAAAGTCGTTAATTTAATACGTATTATGTTTTAGCTATTTCGGCTTAATTGGATCAAAAACGAACAGCGTTTAGTTATCACTTTATGACCTGATTATCATAATGGCGAAGTATTTCGCATAAAGCGCAATGATTAAAAATTCGATTCCCGGCTTTAACTTTTCAAAAAAAAAAAATGTGTTCAGGTAGGTATGCTAGGACGCCCTCGATATTTTTTTTAACTGATTTGGTATCATGACACAATGACGTTAATTTCCAAAAATACAAAGTATCAGAATAAGGTCATTTCACAAAACAGTCTGACAAATGTGACCTCATCCAGGAACGTGTTAAATTTTCATAAAAACACGTTTAATGTTCAGGAATTCCATCGCAGCGTTTTGGTCCCAAATTTTTCGAGTTTTCGAGACAAGTTTGCTTCGTTTCAAAACTCTTAGCACGTAGTTTTGCCTAAGTTTTCTACACTAGTAGTCTAGTAGCGTTGTTGAGAAATAATGCAATTTTGCATTGTATTAATTATAAATATACTAATTAACAATTTAATAACTACCATAATTCTAGAACAACTTCTGGGCAAATTAATATAAGTGAACCATTGCGGTGAATTATTATTATTGCTTCCTAAGTTTCACTTTTCGCTTAAACTAAATCAATTATTAACTTCCCTTCTCTTACACGTAATAATGAACCCTAAAGAAATGTAGATAAGGATGAATTTGTATAATATACATTACTTGAAGATAGAAATGGGCTTCCGAAATGTAGAACGTAATATTTGTTCACACATAGCATTAATACTTTTATCGTTTGCAAGCTTATTGACGATAAAAATAGATCTTTTATATCCGCTTGCAGAACCTTAATTCTAGATTTTACCGAAACTTTGATAAAAACACCATTCCTCTAACTCGTAAAAACGATATTAGAATAGTTTGTTACGGGATTGCTACCATGTACCTTATTTTTGAGTTCCCGATATTTCGGCACTGTTGCAAGCGCCATGATCACGGAGTAACTGAAGATCTTGCGGGTAAGTTGTTAAGGGCAAACATATCGGTCTTCCCTCTTTCGCTGTCTTTTATTGCACGCGTCGGTACCATTGTCTACAAACTCACTATTTTCTCGCACCTGTTCTCGACACACAACACTAATAGTATCTGACCGCGAAACAGCAGTTTGTTGTTTTTTCCGGTTTTTGCACATACGAACTATTCAACAATAATACTATTCTAATGTTAGTGACCATGAAAGTTTAAAACAATATATCGTAAAAACGATACTTTTACAACACATTTTAGGATAAGGTTGTATCCATGAAACTAAACAACTTTGCTAAAGAATCATTAAACAACGAACATTTTGATAGGTAAATAAAACAGCCGCTAGAATCAATTTAAAAAAGTAGTAGCATTAAATTACACTTCATTTGAGTATTTTTACTTGGAACTAGGCAATTATTTTGATGCATTCGGGTACTAAAACCCCCTCTAAATAAACTCTATGTTTAAAAATTAAAAACGAATAAAAAAGAAAAATAATATATAAAAATAATTGAGATTCTTTGTTTGTATAGGTTAATTCGTTACGTTTATTTGCAGTCTCTTTGGTCAAAGAAAATGCATAAGTTGTTTGTTTTTTCTCGAGCTGCAAGTAAGACCTAGCGTGCGTGACCATAATTTAATTGTTTTTTTTCGTTTTTAATGGTTTTTAAATTAATTTAAATAATGTCTTATTTTTCATATCGTGACAATGGTGAACAAAATAGTGATATATGACCATTATCTCCATTTTTAGTTGGCGCGAAATAAGTCTCTCTGTGTTCAATAGGTTATCACCGTTTTTTTTTGTTTAATCGGTATTGTCAACCGTGCTATTATTATGATTACGAGCTATGAATTGATTTTTGGTTTTTTACTATTACTAAATAATTGCAACGCTTTCTTAATGTAGGTAGACATAAGGACTTGTCAGGCTCAACAATTTTTTTTTTTTCTTAATTTCTCCTTTATTTTCAAATTACTACTAGGACACCTCCTAAAATATGGCCTGTACTTTTTTTAAACCCTGTTTAAAACTAACTACTCTATGTTACTACTACATACAGTTTTATTTTATGATGGTTTATTTTTAAATAATCCAAAACCATGGTCACCCTAAGTTAAACCTTTTATGAATTTGATCTGGAAAACGAAAACAATTAAAGATAACTCGTGCCCAAACAATAATCGTGTTTTTCTATAGCAAACACTAATTTTCTCTAGCACTCTTCAGTAGATTGGTCTACCTAGTTTCAGGTATAACTAGTACTCGTATTTACCCAGTCTCGGGCGTGAGGCTATAAGTAGGTACATATACGGAGCTTGTTTAGCCCTAGGGCCACGTTGAATATGAAAACCTGGCCAAGTGCGAGTCGGACTCGCGCATGAAGTGTTCCGTATCATCATCTATAAAAACGGCAAAAAAATGTCTGTTGTAAGTGGAGCCCCTTAATTTTTTTTTTTTTTTTTTTTAAAGTGGATTCATAAGAGTGGATTATATATATTCTGTAAATATTTCAAGCGTCTACTTGTTGCTGTTATCAATATCAAGGAAAAAATAACGTGTGTTTTAAACCTTACATATTTATTTTATTCAGTATTATTATTTGTTGTTATAGAGGCAACTGAAACACATCATCTGTAAAAATTTCAACTATCTAACTGTCACGGGTCATGAGATACAGCTGGTGACCGACGGACAGACAGCGGAGGCTTAATAATAGGGTCCTTTTTTACTCTTTGGGTACGAAACCCCTAAAATTCATATTACGTGATCGCTGGCTAATCGCTTGCTGGTGGTTCGAATTAGTGTTGCACCATAATAGCAATCAGAATGTCAATAGTATCGATATTTCATGGTGACGGTGACTCTTCCAACGGCTGCCGATTTTGCCAAATGAATAATAAAAATATTTTAAGTGTTTCGCTGTCATAGTTAAATTTATCTCAGGAATGCTTCGTATACGTTATAGCGTGCATATGTGCCAGAGTCATGGATATAATAGTCCCGTCAAAGAGCTACCGGAATGTAAAAAATTCTTAGATCTCGTCTATTTCAAACAAGGAATACGTTAAAGAATCAATTACTTTACTGAATAATTTTATCATACTACTATATTTATTCATTTCCTGATATTTACAATAACATTAATTTTAAAACGTAATCTGAGAAAATATCGGATAATAATCAGAGCCAGGTGGAGCGTATATTTACCAGGATTTCCGGGAACGCATAATCCCGGTATAATTAGAACAATGAAATCCTTTGTCTGCTATGCTCTATGTTTACAATAAAGGAATACGAGTACAGTATAATAAACAGAAGGAAATTTTAGACTAAAACAAAATTAATGTTCTAATAACACTTCAAATTTTTGTTTATATATTTTATACCCTTGAGCTAGTAATAAATTAAATATTATATGATTAAAATCCTATAAATATGAAACCGATTTTTTTTATTCGTGGTTCTATAGTTTATTGTATTCTTCAGATAAAAGCGAAAGTTTATAATATACCATTAGTTTTGCTTAAGTCGTGTTCCAGAACACCCAGAGCCGAGCCAAATTAGAAGAAAACTAGATTTTTTGGCGTAGTGGAATCGTAATAGCTATGTGTGCCTATCTTCGCAATCTGTTCAGTGGTTTGAGCTGTGCGTTGATAGTTTAGTCTTAGTTTAGTTGCCTTTTATATTATCTTTTATTGTTGTTTTAAAATAAAAAGGTTAATGTAGGTTCTCCCTATCTTATACATAAATAATTGCACTCTTCTTGAGTGTCTAGTCGCAACGCAACATGTTAAGTATGAAGTGAACCTTTCGGAGGAAATTTCTCATAAATTCATAACCCTATCCCTCATAATTTTATAATTGTAACCCTGCCCAAAACCGTTGCGTTTTTGGAAGAAGCAAACAAACATACAGTTAAAATTTATTGATAGATTAGCAATTGGCATAAGAATAATAATAATGGCGCCAGTAGCAGAGTAGGTAATCGAAACCTTAGTTTTCAAATTTGCATTACTCTTCCACAGCGTGCAAGTAAAAAACTTAATTGGCCTTACGAAGTCAGTATTCCCAACCTTTAAACTTTCTTATCGAAGAAATCCTCAAAAAACTGTGAAACGAATAAATCAACACCCACAAAGAACATGCAAGAGCCGGGCTTACAAAGGTGCTATTGTTCTACGATCATTTTTTTGATAAAACTCAGCGGTGCCACACATTATAAGGACCGCCCGGTGTGCGGGAGATATGGAGTCAGGGATATTAGGTTCTTCTTTGTGTGAAATCGAGAGTTAAGAGGATTCCGTATGCACTAAACTAATGTTTAAAATGCGATAGTTTGAATGGATGAATTTTTGTTACGACAAAGAACGGAAAGACAGAACGATACACTGATTCCATATCTTACAAAAGCAATGCGATAAATTGACGGCAAAAAACAAAAACAAAGCAATCCACTGTCCGTGATGCCAATAGATTTTGACACTAAGCGTCAATCGGGCGATGACTGCACGATTATTGCTGATTCCTAATTTTTAGGGAATAAGGGTATGGGATCTGGATAAAAGGCACAGAGATAGATTATAGTCTGGCTGGAGTAACACATAGGTAATGTTTATTGCAGAAAATAAGTAAGATTCCGTGGGATACATTGGCTTAAAAATAATTGGAGGTTTTTTTAATCAGTTTATTTTTTTGCATAAAAAAAGTTAAGAATTTCACACTGAAATCTATGAGTATATCAGAAACTAAGGCAAAGTAGTTTGTAGTTTACGTATTCGAAACTTTATCTTTAAAGATAAAATTATTACGGAACCATGCACAGGACTTGCCTTCTTTTGAATTTGATCATGTTAACACCTTAAATAACGTCATTTGTTTCTGATTCTGACATCTCAAGTGTGATCTTACAGCAAAAAATCGGTTCGTCTACCAAAAATCTGTTTGATCAACTCATATCTATCATATTTTTTATCATAGCTTCCTTTTTAAGTTATTAAAAAACTTCACATTGGAGTATTGGACTACTTTTGAAAAAAATACTTTCGAACTAAAAATATTTTTTATGCCCTTTTGCTTTATGCGTAATTTATTTACGTTTGATTTTGAAAATGTCTTCTGGCAAATCCTACTTCGATTACACTTGTGTATAAAACACAAAAAAAAAGTTATGTATGCTCACAAACATATACTTATTTGTTGCGTGTTGTAAGTTGGAAGGGCTCTATAAATAATTAGGTATAAATTTGTTTTCTTAAATTTGTAACAAAACATTAAAATTTACGTAATTATGGGCATTGGTAGTTTTTCCATTTGTTTATCATATTTTTTCCATAGATATTTAAATCTATATTGCACATATACACACAGTCTCTTAATTAGGTATGTTTAGTTTATTTTAAGTATTTTAACAATCATGTTCGATGTATGAAACTGTTATTGTTGTTTTCCGTTTATTTATACTTTAAATTTCTGTTAAAAGCAAAGTTACAAAGTTTAACGTGGTACAACGACAACCACTTAAAGTTTTAATTAAAATTGTCTTAATGGAGCTTACAATATTTCTTTCTAATCGATTTTATCATGTGTAAATATACAAATGTACATAAAAATACAAGCTGAGTTTTTTTTTAAATACCACCTGGTGTCAAAAACACCTTTTATGCTCCATAATCATTAATCAATAAAAAACGCGCTTTGTCTATTGAGCGAACACTCCAAAGAAGAAAGATCCATTTGTCGTGATTTCGAATACAAAAATCCTAGTCTGTCGACAGTGTCGACACGTAGATGTATGACGTGATTCACGGCAAGTGTCGTACGCGATGCATGTGTCGATATTTTGTATAGTTATCGATACTTTGTGTGACGACCTCATGGCGAGCATGCCGGATATGGGTTGCCATCTCTGAGGTCTTGGTCGAATTCCGGTCGGAAAAATGTAAAAAACAAACATTTCTATATTGTCTCGGGTCTGGGTATTGTTTCTGATTTCTATAACACAAGTGCTTTAGCTACTTAGTTTAGGATCAGAGCAATGTATGTTATGTTGTCCCTTATTTATTTATTTATTAATTTGTCAACGTTGCGCTTCAAAGCGTTGGCAGCACAGATGTATATTTGAGAGACGTAGGTAAGTTTGATCATAACTTTGACATTCTGTAATGATTCCGGTCCGGTCAGTCCGGTTTCTCTGTATAACATTTTAAGTAAGATTGCAATCATTTTTATAAATATTGTAACGTTCTTATTTTAATTGTTTTAGTGATAATTTTAATCTATACCTACCAGAATCAGCCTTAAAAATTATCGACTAACATCTATAACGGGTATCGGCACCTCGTGTTTTATCGATACGAATCAGCGCTTCACTATCCCGCGTCCTCCGAGGGACGTGAACCTAGTTTTATTTTTTGCAGTTTATCTGCGACTTCTGTGCTTAGGTCGTAACTAATGGAGCAGGGCTGTGTCTTGTCTAAGTGAATCTGTCTGGGTGGAAATTGTCGAGTAATTTTATTTCGTGAATTATGCTTTAAAAGGGTAATCTTTTTGTACAATGGACCAATAAAATTCTGCCATTATATTTATTCTGTTTCTGTACTGTTCTCAGAAACGTGAGAGTTGACAAGATTGTTAGTTCATACTTAATGTAATAGAATTCTAACATATTTCGAAAATAGTGCTCGATGTTTTGTACATAAGAATTTAGCTAAATGGAGATTACTGATGATTATATTGAAAAATAAAATAAAAAAATATATAAGATATTTATTCTTTAAATCTCTATTCTTTATACAGGGTAAAACGGGTAAGTAGCGAGTCTTACTTGTTCTGTAGGTAAAATACCCAAGTATTTTCAACCTTTTTTTATTATTAAGATTGAAAAATAATTATGAACAATCTTTAAGTATCTTAGTAGTTTAGTACACCTACAATTCCTATCAATAAGTCAACCAATACATTCAAAATATTAAAAAAATGATAACATCAATATATGACACCCCATATTCGCCCACCGATGCATTAAATTTTTCTTACTTACAAATAATCTAAATTGCATAACTGGCACCCTACCGTCTCAACAAGTCCCAATGGTCCATTACTCGCACCTTTACCTTATACAGATGCTTTTGTGGTCAATTATTAATTTTTACTCCACATATAAAGCATCTGGATATAAATTAAACCGTATGCTGCTATAAATAAAGATTACAACAGCTTGCAATTAGTTCCACGCTGCCGCGCTGTACTGAAGACATAAATGGTTTGACAAGACAAATTGAAGCGGTAGCTTATTTGTTTTCGTGGGTAATAAATAAAGTACAGAGTTTTATACGTTTATTTCGTTTTCAATGTTTCTGTATATGGTGAGTCGTTCTTTTACAGCCCCTTTTTGTGTTGTGAATTGTGAAATACAGTGATATTTGGTTTGATTTGAATTATCATAGACAAGAATGTTGGTAACGATTACATATCACATCAGTCGCTTAGAATAAATAAATATTGGACAACATCACATACATTACTTTAATCCTAAGATAAGTAGCTAAAGCACTTGTGTTATAGAAATCAGAAACAACGACGGTACCACAACACCCAGACCCAAGACAATAATATAGAAAAGTTCAATTTCTACATTGACCCGACCGGGGAACGAGCCCGGAACCACAGAGATGGCGACGCCATATAGTCCGGCGTGCTCGCCTCTCGGCTACGGCTAGAATGGTTTAGAATGTAGGCCATGGAATGTACCGGCATGCACAGTGTAGGACGTCCACCCAGAAGGTGGACAGACGACTGGTAAAGGTTGCAGGAAGCAGCTGGATGTAGGCGACTTCCAACTGACTAATCTGGAAATCATTGGGGGAGGCCTATGTTCCGCATTGGACGTTCTGTGGCCGAAATTATGATAATGATGATGATGATGACCTTGATATTCTTAGACTACGCGCGTGTGCTGACACCACCTGACCCTGAGATTTGAGAGGTGATCAGCCTTCAGCTGCTTTTTGAAACCTTTACCTGGTCATCTGTCCACCTTGTGGGTAGAAAATTCGGTAACTTTCACGTTCGATAGACAAACATAGGGTCTGAAATAAAGCTCCTCAGGGAATGTAACCTCAAACCCACACCATTTCAACAAATATAAATCTTAACCAATGTTATGATTCGCCTCTTGGATTAATTCACCCAAATCAAGTTCATAATCAAGAAAACAATACCTTTGGATTCATGTTCGTCTAAGAAAGTGAATTTCCTTAATTGCAAGCTACCCTCATCAATATTTCAGGCTCTATTTACTTAGGATTAAACTCGTTCCGGGAACGTCCCTTGGGGGTTGATCCGTCGATGGCGGGAAAGAAAAAACTGCTATGTACAGTTTTATTGTTTTTGTAGTAAAGTGCTTTTTTGATTAAATGTTACAATGTAACAATAATATTGACAGCATTTTGTCAAGTTTTAATTATTTATTTACTTACTACATTACTAAAATGAAAATAAAAAATAAAGAAATATTTTCCCTTTTTTTAAAGGGAAAAGTTTTTTTTTCTTGTCGAAACATACACCTAATCTATATGTTTTAGCAATACGTATGCATGTATGGACGTGACATTGCTATTCGTACCTGCTTCGTAACAGGTACCTAAAACTCACGCTTTACCGTAAATTATAGGTCTATTCCGTAATTAAAAATATCACAAGCTATGTCCCCATGCATGTTTTGCATTTAAGAGTTACGTAAACTATTAAATGCGCGACTTAATATTAAATAAGGTCAAGCAATAAAAGCTTTAAAAAAATACTTAACTCACCATTCTTTGGCAGTGTTATTAAAAATTGTTTTTTACTGTTTAAATACAAAATTCGTGTGTGTTTTGTAGATTTCACAGTTGTCTCCTTTTACTTTCCTGTCCTTGCACACCTATAGTATATCTGATTACAAATCGAGTTGGGATTCCAGGATATTGTATAGTTTCTTGTGTTAGAAGCAATATTGGGAGTAACGATTACTTCAGCATAAGAGCCCTGGGCCCTAACCATGAACTGTTAAAACAATCACAAATCTGTCAAACATTATCATTTTTGTCAAATTTTGTATGAAATGACGTACCAAAATTGACAGATTTGACAACTTTGAGATTGTTTTAAGAGTTCATGGTTATGGCCCAGGGCTAGTCTCTTGTTTCTTCAACCGAAAACGCAGGTACTTAAAATGAAACATTTTTTTGTCCAGTTGCCAGTGTCTAGTCTCAGTTACATAAATTACAAAGATAGAAAGAGAGGCAGAATACAAACTACTTATAGGTGATTATTACCGTCTGACTATTTTGCTGTTTGCTTTATTTAAATCTTCTATTTATTTGCAGCAATTGTGCTCAGTGGCACACTGGTTCCGCCAATGTTAAGTGTTAAAGACGCACGATGTGGTGGTTAATTAATTTGTCCGGTGGAAACATTGAGGAATAATGTACTAGCGTACTAGAGAACACATTTCGAACTAAATGTTTCAAACAAGCATTGTAGTTCAATGGACTACAAAGCTTCAGTCAGTGTCAATAATTGAAGTTGTCAAAACTGCTTCTTTATTGTTCACCGTTCAATCTTTGTAGTCCACTGGGCTACAATGCTTGGCTGAAACATTTAGTTCGAGATGTGTTCTCTAGTACGCTAGTACATTATATCTCAATGGGTGAAAAAGAGAAAATAGTAAGTACTTAGGTAAATTGAATTTGTTGTTCATGCACTACCTTAACCTTACTTCCATGAAACATACAAAGCATTATTAATGAAATGCAACACAGATTAAATATAATTTTTCGGGAACGCAGAATTCAACTGTCATTTGAAAAAATGGCAAAGGAAATATACGGACAAGGATTATAAGAATCTTGTATTTTTACAACGTAGGTATGTATCAGTGTGTAATAAATGGAATGAGCAAACGATAGATGTTGATATAAGGTAAACAAATAACTAGTTGTTTTCTTTGCAAGCATTGTTATAAATATGGATCTCGATCGTTGTATTTTCTCCACAACATTCAGGGCAGATGGGAAATAGAATATTGTAACTCGATTCGATGCGATTCGATATAAGAATTTGTAAAAATAAAATTATATCGTTTGTTTAGTTCTGAAATGACAGTTCCTTGTTGTAATTTTAGCGTCTATAAGTATGATTTTAAAGATATTTTTGAATCATAAACGCAAATAGTATGAAAGGTACATACATTTTATTAATTTTTAATATGACACTCAAATTTTACTATTTGAATTGCTTTTATAGGAAACTACAAACTAAGTAAGTAATAGGTACATCAAGAATGATCAAAATAAAAAAAAAACTTATGAAAATAAAAGTAATAGTTAATCCATATACAAGTAAAACGGGTATCGAAAAGGATATGATATACATAAAAGTTCCTATTTTGACAGTTGGGTGTCGATAAATCGCTATTATATCATATCATATATCGTGTTTTATTGGTCATGCTAGGGGGGGGGGGGGGGGCAGGATAGCCAACCGGTTTCCAGTGAAGTCTTTAGTATCAGTTTTTTTTTAAAAAAGAACATCTTATATATAGAATCATAAACAAACTATTACGACATTTTAATTTTAACTTGATCCCCTTTCATAAAAGTAAACTTGAAATGCTCAAATAATACTTGTTATTCAACAATGATGCCTTTTTCACGAGGATATTAATAAACGATGAAATCGTTTCGAAAGTGAAAAGTAATTCACACGTTAAGGTAAAATAGGCCAACGATTTGTGAAAGTAAATAAAGACGTGCAGGAAGGAGGTCTTGCCCTCCTTTGAAAATTTACCTCCCACCTTGATAATAGGAAGCAGGGTTTGTGCCATAGAGTCAGGAAATACAGTAGGTTTGATAATTCCGACTGATTGCAGTAATACAGTCCGGAATTTAATGACGAATATGACGATCTACGTAGCCGAGAGGCGAGCATGCGGGACTTGGCATCGCCATGTATGAGGTCCCGGGTTCGATTCCCGGTCGGGTCAATAACGAACGGGTAAAAAACTAACATTTCTATACTGTCTCGGGTCTAAGGTTGGGTTGCTCCATAGTATCAGTTAAAGTTAAGGTAAAAGTCAAATTTAACTTTAACTGTAACGCTAACTTTAACTTTTTGAGCGACATGGGTTGCACCATCGTATTCGGTAGCACAGTTAAAGTTACCAGGGTTACAAGTCTAATGACGCCTTATTTACACCTAACTCGTTGTAGAAAACTATTTGTGACATGGCAATGTTCCACGTAACGTCAAAAAGCTGATACGGTGTTATCAGTTTATTTGATCAGTGGTGTTATCAGTCATTGAATTGTCAAATCATTCAGCTGTCAAACTACAACAAAGTTTTTAAATTTCTTTAATTTAATTAATAATTTAACCACTGAATTTGCGAAGAGCATCATGAGACTTGTTAAATAAAATAAATTGTATCAAATCGACGCTAGGTACGGAAATTTATGGACACCTTGCTCACAAACATTCCAACAAAGTAAGTATCTATGAGTTGCGTGTTATTTTTTGCACTGTTATTTTATGTATTGTAACTTTAGTTATTTAATTCTTAACTTTTCAGGGAACTTTAGGAAAGTGGAGATGGAGAGATGGCAATCAATTGTTGCTAAACTAAAAACATATTATTCTGCAAAAAGACAGACGGTGTTAGCTCGAAACAAAAACACAGTGCGTGCGTGGAGTGTGATCCATTGTGAATTCAATGCTCTCGGAGACACTCCACGCACAATGAGACAGCTTAAACTGCAGGAGCTGGAGCTCCAGAAAATAAGGGATTCAATCAGACAAGCTCAGGAGGTCCATGACGTTACAATGATGAGAAATACAAATTACAATTCGAAAATATACATTTAGAAATAGAATTATTAAATAAGTAAATATTAATGAGTACCTATGTTCTATTTTTTTATCCCATACTAATAGTAGAGACTAGCCGTGCCCTGCGGCTTCGCTCCCGTGGGTTTTCGGGATACTACTTATACATATACACCGTGAATTTTTAATTACCCGTGAAAATTAACTAACATACTCAGATATCGATATACATCGGATTTGGCGAATAAAAAAATTTTTTTTATGAGAAATTTATTTAAAAGATCCTTAACATTCCTTTAAAAATATGCACCATAAAAATCCTGCTAATTCAAATAGTAATCATTATCGTTCCAACGTTAACGGAACCAAAATCCACCTAATTTGATCGCGTAATATTGGCGTACGGAAGGAATAACTATGAATGAATTTTTTTTCATTCATAGTTATTCCTTCCGTACGCCAACGCCGTACGCCGTTCCGTTTTTTTATTCGCCAAATTCGATGTATATCGATATCTGAGTATGTTAGTTAATTTTCTCGGGTAATTAAAAATTCACGGTGTATAGCATTTCCTCATGAATATCGCTATCGACCTCGGTAGCAGAGAGGTGAGCATGCCAAACTAGGCGTCGCAATCTCTAAGGTCCCGGGACTCCGGGATCCGTGTAGAAACCGAAATTCTCTATATTGTCTTGGCTCTGGGAGTTATAGTACCTACCGTCGTTGTTTCTGATTTCTGTAACACAAGTAATTTCGCTACTTACCATAGGATGAGAGCATTCTATGTGATATTGTCTTATATTTGTTATTAGGTATGCAAACCCGTTACCAGCAAACTCTTCAGCTTTATAATATTAGTTTAATTAGATGTAAAGTATTTTGTTTGTTTGTGCCTGGTGCAAAACGGCTCAAAGAATTAAGATGAAATTTGGTGCACAGGTAGAGTATATCCGAAATTACTATTTATCTCAGTAAACCCATGAAATGAAATCCACGGGGTAAAAGTAATTTATGTAATAAAGCTACAAGTAAATTATAAATTATATTTATTTGTATCAAACAAAAAAAACATCACTTCGGCTCGCATACACAAAAGTTATTGGCTCCGCCTACTAGAGTAAACTGTTGCAATCATCATTCTGGCCCACTCTAAACACAACACAAAACACAACATCTTCCTCATCGGATGATAATTTTTTGAGACTCGAAATGACGCTAGAAACGAATCTTCGCCACATTAGGCAAATCGATCGGTTCTTGGGATATATACTTTTCTTTTTCTGTGCCTTATATTGACCACCAAATCACTATCGTCTTCAGAAGTAGTTTCCGCGAATATTTCTCGTATCGACATTTTTGGAGGTTAGAATATTCGACATGCATGACAGATACTTGACAATAACTTTAACTCTAACTGGCCGATCTTGGGCGGTTACGGTTAGAGTTAAGTTATGACGTCATTTGACCATTGTCAAAATGGTGCAACGCATTTTTTACCTAACTGGTGTTTTAACTGAACAGTTAAAGTTAAAGTAAGTTCGTGCAACCCAACCTAAGGGTTGCGGTACCGTCGTTGATCCTGATTTCTGTTCTGCCCGATGCTGTCTTTTATTTGCAAGGCATGGCATCACTATATGGCCTGACCCCATACTGAGGTAGCAATCTAACGTGATACTCGATGTCAACTTAACACTTAAGTCAGTAATTTACAATAAAGTAGGTCTGTTGAATTACGCCTAGACGGTAATTACGCCTAAAATGAAAAAAAAAAACCTATACACGCCATCGCCAAATTGAATATTAAAGCTTACGAATAAAATTAACACGTCCCGACGCAGTAATAAACCCCATAATTTGAACACTGTTTTCGTGCTTTCCTTTATATTATAGCAAAATAGTCCAAATTATTTTCAACCTTAGGTAGGCGTTATTTGACAAACCTACCTTAGTAATTTGAACCCACTAATTAGCGAAATAGAGGCTATATTTGTTTTTATCGCTTAAGTGATATTTAAAGCGAGTTTAAATCTCGTAAAAAACTATTCTTACCTAATCAATATTGTAAGTAATGTTTAATTCAACATATGCTTCATAATCTACTAACTAAGACTTAATCCTCTTACCTACATCTAATAGATCAAACTATAAAAAAAACAATTAGATAATTTGTGTTGTTTTATGTCAAACAATAACAGAAATATTTGAAGTAATATTAAAGTAACAGATTATGTCTCTAACAGGAGCGATAAGAGCGTAACACTTATTTTCTAGGCAGCATGGTCCTAGACCTTAGCCTGTTTCAAGTGGAACAAAAGTTTAAAAAAAAAAGTAACACTTTTAATTTTCTTTTTGGCATTTGTGTAAAGGTAGACGACCTGGGCCCTAACCATGAACTGTTAAAACAATCACAAATCTGTCAAACATTATCATTTCTGTCAAATTTTGTATGAAATGACGTACCAAAACTGACAGATTTGACAACTTTGAGATTGTTTTTAGAGTTCATGGTTAGGGGGCTGGGCCCTAACCATGAACTGTTAAAACAATCACAAATCTGTCAAACATTATCATTTCTGTCAAATTTTGTATGAAATGACATACCAAAATTGACAGATTTGACAACTTTGAGATTGTTTTAAGAGTTCGTGGTTACCGCCCTGGTAAAGGTTGCAGGACGACGCTGGATGCAGGTTGCTTCCAATCGGCCGATCTGGAAGTCACTGGGGGAGGCCTATGTTCAGCAGTGGACGTCCTGTGGCTGAGATGATGATGATTTGTGTAAAAAATGATAACTTTATTTACCTATAGTACCTACACAGCGTAAATATAAAACAATCTTATCAACAACAACTTTATAAATACGCCATAATCGGCTCATAAGTTATTATGACGATAAATGTTTTTTCGCTTACAGTAAATTTTATTCAAATATCTATTTAAAACCCTTGTATTATGTTCTTTAAGTGAACTCCCGAATAGCACGAAGAACGGAATAAACTTTGAGTTCTCAGAAACTTGATTTAAGTTATCTCGAGCCAGGTGGAGTAAGTTCTAGAATCTAGACGTTTGTGTATTCGACTTACGAGATTTTGTTCACAACTAGTGAATGCCCGCGACTCTGGCTGTTATATTGTCTTATTATATGTCTCAAGCTACCATAGGCGTAGCCATATATTTATTATTTATTTATTTATTTAAAACTTTATTGCACAAACTTAAAAAAGAAATGTACAATAGGTGGACTTAATGCTAGAAGCATATTTCAATGTTAATCCTTTACTTAATTAATAAATTATTTCTTCTAATTCCTAGCCTAACTAAGCAAAGCTTGATATGGTGACTATGTGACAAATTGAACCCCCTTGGCTTTGAAGTCCAGCGGGGTAACCTTGAACTCTTAAAAAAATCTCAAATCTGTTAAATTTGTCAATTTCGTACGTCATTACGTACGAAATTTGACAGATTTGAGATTGTTTTAAGAGTTCATAGTTCCGCCAGAGCAATAACCATACCACAAGATAAAATTATGGCAGCGTAGGAGGTCCACCAATACAAGGTGGACATACGACCTGGTAAAGATTGCAGGCAGCCACTGGATACAGGCAGTTTTCATAGCAGTTTTGTAAGGCACCCTGTTATAATAACTTATATACTTACTTTTACAGAATAAAGACTAGGGCCATAACCATGAACTCTTAAAACAATCTCAAAGTTGTCAAATCTGTCAATTTTGGTACGTCATTTCATACAAAATATGACAGAAATGATAATGTTTGACAGATTTGAGATTGTTTTAAGAGTTCGTGGTTACCGCCTAGGTACAGCTTGAAAGCTATCTATAAAATTCAAGTGAAGTTAATGAACAGCCATAATTTCTAACGTCAATTTTAATCCAATTCCGATAAAGTTTCAAAAGTGAAAGCGATCGAGAAATTGGTACCTTGAGCTAGAAATCCACTGAAAGCTATAATATTTTAATAGTTTCTATTACAGTTTTTGTAACTATCGTATCATATTGTAGGTTTATAAATACTACAATATAATATTTTTTTGAGGGAGATAGCCCACTGTAGCCTTTGTCAACTCGCGATCAAGTCAAATTTGAAAAAGACAGTGTATCTGGGTGTGCTGGAGAAGCCTACGGCTTAAATATTTTGTCAGCTATTTTTGTACATTTTCTAATATATTTCTGTAAAAACTTTGTGTTATTGCGACAAATGCTGAGTGGGGGCCATTTTGTAACATTCCCTATTCATAATATGTATTCTGTGTTGTGGTGTCTTGTGTCAAATAAATAATTTTCTATTTCTTATTACTTTGTTTGACATGTGTACCTACAAGTATCTATCTTGTTATGTAACGATGTTACTTCTTTACATCATAACCATAACAATAATTTTCTTTTCAGGTGCATGTTTATCGCATAGCATAGCTTTTACTACACAACGGCCCTAAAGCCCACATATCAAATTATCAGTCAGTTCGGACCGCAATAAATCCTAACGGTTAGTTTCCACCCTCGTCGCATAATTATAAGGGTGTCCTCTCAATTGACGTAGGTCTGTGGATTATAACAGATATAGATTATGGACGAACTTTAAGCCTAAGGGGATAATTTGAAATTTGACAGATTTGTGTTACTAAATTCTTTCCACAATCTAATTAATTATGTAGCCCCAAACAAGTATAATCATTATCAGGGTTCCGAACCCAATGGGTAAAACGGGACCCTATTACTAAGGCTCCGCTGTCCGTTTGTCTGTCTGTCTGTCACCAGGCTGTATCTTATGAACCGTGCGTTAGAGAGTTAAAATTTTCACAGATGATGTATTTCTGTTGCTATAACAACAAATAACTAAAAAACAGAATACAATAAACGTTTAAGGGGGCTCCCATACAACAAACGTATTTTTTTTGTCGTTTTTATAGATAATGAGTTTTTTACACGGCTAGATTGAGTTGATCATATTTAATCAAAGGATTGACACATGAGAATGGCTATTTTAATTTGTTAGGTTTATACGACCGAACGAAAGATACATTTTCGTGCTAGGTCTCCTAAAACTCCCGGCATTCAAGGCGAATAACTGCGCCACTACGCCAGTTGGGTCTTGGCCAAAAGGTTTTAGAATTGAAACAAACTACGCACTTTGGAACCCTTCTCTTCCTATGGGTGTCGTAAGAGGCGACTACAGGAGAACCGCCATAAGAAGACGGGCAGCAGCGTCTCCTCTCCACCATTGGCCAAACTGCGATCGCCAACCCGCCTGCCAAGCGTGGCGATTATAGCAAAATCCTCCTTTTGGAGAGGCATGTGTCCAGGAGTGGACTGATATAGGCTGGTGAGGACGCACTTTGAAAATAAAAGTCAATTTTAAGTTCAAACCCCAAAAACTGGACGAAAAAAAAGGCTCTGTCTTACCCCATAGACCGACGATACTTCTACAAATAAACTACAGTGATTCTTAAAACCATTATAAATAAAACATAACCTAGTAGATTTCATTACTCTTTTTCTTTTTACTCTCGATCCTAAACAAAAATTTAAATCGATTGAAATTCTAGACGGGTCTATAAATCATTGATTTAACTTCACACACTTTACAATCAAAACAAATTAGCTTTTGATTAATGGCGACGGTTTTTAACTGGTTATTTTCGGTTTGGACTAGTTTGCTCTGCGGGGCGCCATCTTTGTTTGATATTACATGTTTTTGTTTTATTTGAAAATGAACACGGACAATGTTATGAAGACTAATGCAAGTTTATTGTTAATGCTATACTTTTATTAAGCTATTTGTATTTTATGTAATATCGAGGATTATTGATATGATTTGAAATGTTTTGATTGGTTACCTCGAGATTAATCGTTAATAAAATGTATAGAAATAAGTGTTTCTGTAATCTGTTTGAAACACATTTAGTTCTGATTTAAGAGCACCTTTACACTGGCGTTTATTCAGCGTAGGCGTTCGATGAACGTATTCGCAGCGCAGACGCCGCGTCAATGGAACGCGTCTGTACAGGTCACATTACGAGTGTCATTTTCAATCACAAACATTGTGTGACGACTGCACCGTGTTAGCGCAGCGTTCAATTAACTAAAAGAGGAAACGCTGCGACAGCTACTTTTATCTGCTCAAATGTTGAAATCCTAATATCGTTCCAAATGATGGTATGTCATCGTATGGTGGATAGTATTTGGCACGCGAACAAAGTCATTACGTACTGACACGATGTTAATCCCGGGCGACCGAAGAAACGTCTGAACATGAAATGACAAGCAGATGTTGTACAGTGTTTTGAGCTATAAAGATAGACACTGATCTGTACTTTTACGGAGTAATGAACTGTCACGAACCAATTAATGTGGTATTTTCTAAGGATGGCCGCTTTTTCCTGGAGGTGTCTACTTTTGCTACGCGTCACGAGAATTTACAGAAGTTTATTAAGTTTACGATATATAGACGTATACAGTGGCGGGCATTGGTATTATTTTGAGGAAGGCAGCAGATACTTAGTTTCCATCCATATATCAGCCGAAAGACGTCCACTGCTGGACATAGGCCTCCCCCAAGGATTTTCACGAAGATCGGTCCTGTGCCACCCGCATCCAGCGGCTTCCCGCGACCTTCACCAGATCGTCGGTCCACCTTGTGGGGGGCCTACCAACACTACGCCTTCCGGCCCGCGGCCGCCATTCGAGGACCTTCCTGCCCCAACGGCCATCGGTCCTGCGAGCAATGTGCCCCGCCCACTGCCACTTAAGGTTTGCGATTCTAAGAGCTACGTCGGTGACTTTGGTTCGCCTTCGAATACTTAGTTTACTTAAGTGTTTTATTGGTGAAAATCAGTGTTTATCATCAATGACACACATTAGCAAGTTCCTACTGTCTACCTCTTTTCATTTACCAGATAGGCACTGCCTAATTGCTTTATGCATCGCACGCCCCTTGGACACGCCTTGCTTGATGGATAGTGTTAAATATCCGATCCGCACAGCGGCTATGCTGTTGCTGAACTATAAATATTTTCACTATAATTTCTCATTCATATTACACCGGCATAAGGTTTTTATTCAGGAAGTAGGTAGGTATGTCACGGCACTGATTTATAAGTGTTCATTCAGAATACTGCCAAATATAATACGTTATTTCCCAACAGAAAACAAATTTTTATTTCTCTGATTCGTCTTTTAATAAAAAAACAATAATCTCCGAAAAATCAGAGCGTTAACAAAAGAATTTTCTTTTCCTTTTGAACGCGCGATCAACGCTTCGTTACACCAATTATGGGGAAGCCTTAAAACTCCCGCTTCAGATCAAAGAATTGTCTGAATCAGACAAAGATGAATGGCCTTACTACAAAAAGAAAGACTACTGTTAAACACTTGTCTAAAGATTTGTCAACCAATTTGAAATGGTAAACTATTACCATCGATATGAGGCAGAAGCGTCTGTGTGTCTTTGTGTCCAATAAAATAGAAGCCATATTTACAAGAAAACAAATGCGTCAACTCATTCAAGTCAGTGGCTGGATGAAAAACGTGGCAGATCGTGTTTTTTGGGAGGCTTACGTCCAGCAGTGGACTGCAATATGCTGACATAATGATGATGAAATCGTCAACTTTTTGGCGACGTTGCTTTAGCACGGAGCCATACAAATAATGATTGCAAGACATACATTATCTTAGAATGAGTACTGCAATGGAAACCAGTCCTGAATAATATTTATCCATTAAAGAACATCAAGGCAAGTCTGAGAGACCTCCTCGATCTCTCCATTTAATTAATGGAGAAGGGTCTTGTAATTTCTTTTTAATTTTATTAGTTACCCTGTTTCAGTTTTCCCTGAGCTATCTTTTTACGGGCATTTACAGATAGGGCTGGTTTTACGAGCGGCGCGTCGTTCAGAGGTCACAAACTCGCCTCTTCTGTGGCTCATTCAAGCAAGAACTTCTGGTGTTTTTGCAACCATGGTTGGTGAAGGCAAACATCGAAAAAAGAATTTGTACAAAGCGTTACAAAAACTGTTCGATCCAAAACAGGGGCGTCCCTCGTCCCTCCCTGATACGTGGTGAGGTTTTCCACTACGCCTCCCCGCACCTATAATCACGTGTATTTTGTTGGTACAAGCAACGGCGAGTCAAGGTCGCGCACCGCTTTTCTGTTCAGAAATCGCGCGTTCAAAGAAAAAAATACACGTGATATCCCACTACAATAGCCCCCTCCCCCCTAGTAATATATCGTCATTTTTTCTGAACCCCCTCCCTCGCCTTTCAAGCCTCAAGTGATTAATGGACGACCCTAGAGGGTCACACAGGGAAACACTTCGCTTAACAATGATGCTGTTAGCTGGTCAGCAGTGTAGTATTACTATACCGACAAGTTTGTAGAAAAGGTGTGCATGTCCGACTCGCACTTGGCCGGATTCATTACCTTATTTAGGTTGAAATAAGTTGACATCCGTTTTTATAAACAGTAAACACAAAACGCGCGTTTATAAAAACGCTTAATCTGTAAACTCTAAGATAAATTAAGGACGTGCTCGTAATAATTGGCGTTGGAATAATTTTTAATCTTTTCCAAAGGGAAGTTGGTTCGAAAAATGTTTTTAAGTTTCATTGATTATGATAAGATGAGGGAATACGTTTTTCATTTTATTATAATTGAGTATTAGTTTTACAAGGAACTTTCGCTTCGCACTTACTAGTTTAACCTTATTATTATTTAATAAATATACTTTATACTTCGGTATTAAGCCAAAAAGAATTGATATTCATCCCACGTGAAAACAAAGACGTGACAAAATTATTATTTTTGTTAAATTTTATTAAGATGTATGAAATATTAGCTAATACCATTCTGCCGCTTCACCGTGATACAGTCCCAATAATCGTATTATATTAGTAAGAATCATAAGCAATGAATGAGTATAAAATATATTCTTAGGACTTTGTACTACTTTTTAATACATAATAATATTTTTTATCATTCTTGTAAAGTATTTTTGTGCTGACAACTTCTTTAAGTTCATTAATTGAACACCAAACGATTGCAATAAATGTTTCCAGTTAAATTGGTTTATTCATCTTTTATTCGGGTTTTAGGATTTCTTTTCGGGGCCACTATAACTAAAGGGTCCTTGAATGGCAGCCGCGGGCCGGAAGGCGTAGTGTTGGTAGGCCCCCCACAAGGTGGACCGACGATCTGGTGAAGGTCGCGGGAAGCCGCTGGATGCGGGTGGCACAAGACCGATCTTTGTGGAAGGCCTATGTCCAGCAGTGGACGTCTTTCGGCAGATGGATGGATGGATAACTAAAGCGTACGGAATACTTTTTTATCCATTTAATTAGTAATATGGAATCCGTATAAAGACTCAAATAAACATGCTGCCCTAAGTAATAGATAAGCCTGTTTTACGCGGCGAAAGAACAATATAAGTCTAGACCCAGCCTTATCGGATCTAGATCCAAATAAATTGTTTCACCCCGTATTAAGCTCGTCTGGCCCATTCTAGATAATACGGACGGAAAAAAGTAAGTAATTTGGATCGTGTGTAATTGTGAAGTAGAAGTCAAGGTGTTTTCCTTGACAAACAGTTTTTTAAATTTTCTTAGCTGCTTGAGATTAAAAATGTGGATCCACACCGCTGAGATATGGCTGGTTGCTTTAACTCGTACCTAAAGTGCTAAAATTACAATATATCTCAATCAAAATAGATAGAGATATAGAATAGATCAATCAAAAACCATTTTACTATTTTAACTGAAGTTTTACTAACTGTCATGATTGTTGAGTTAGGGAGAGTGTTCTTGACCATAGATGCGTAGCGGTAGCGGTGAATTCTAACTTGACTGACACAATACCGACGCTGTCGTCCAATGTTGTTACTTCTACATCTTATCTCATTTGCATGTTCTTTCCGTACCCAAAGGGTAAAACGAGACCCTATTACAAAGGATCCACTGTCCGTCTGCGTCTGTCTGTCTGTCTGTCCGTCCGTCACCAGGCTGTATCTCATGAACCGTAATAGTTAAGAGAGAGTTGAAATTTTCACAGATGATGTATTTCTGTTGTTTGTTGCCGCTATAACAACAAATACTAAAAAACAAAATACAATAAATATTTAAGGGGGCTCCCATACAACAAACGTGATTTTTTTGCCGTTTTTATAGCTAATGGTATGGAACCCTTCGTCCGCGACTCCGACTCGCACTTGACCGATTTTTTCACTTCTCTTGTCCACAACTTGTCATTGCTATTTAAAGAAGCGAAACATTTATTGCCTATTCTAAAGCCAAAACATATCGGTTAGCAGACTATAACTCTGCTTGTTGACATAAGCCTAAATAGTGTTCATAGCAGTGCGATGCTTTGGAAACATAATTACTCATTTTGATTAACGGGCTTAAGCGCCGAGATTCATGCGATAACTATTATGATTTAGATGAGAATATGTAATGGACTCTTTGGAGTTTAAAAGTTAATGATGTAGAAATTGCAGTTTAATCCAAAAAGGTTCCCAATTTCAGTTTAGTCTAGTGGTGCAAAAGGTCATATTTTATTAGCTTAAAAATATGTAACCCTATCTATATACGTCCCATGGACATGGACCATGGACACGAAACATGGACCATCAAAGCCACTATAAAGCTGAGAATCGACGCATTCGAGATGTGGTGCTGGCGAAAGATGCTGCGAATCCCGTGGACAGCCTTCAGACGGAATGAATGTATCCTGAAAGAGCTAAAAAACACGACGCGCCTATCAGACAGTTGCCGCACCCGCATGCTCAAATTTCTCGGCCACATAGCGCGGAGAGAACCAGAGTCCCTGGAAAGGACGATACTGATGGCCAAAGTGGAGGGGAAAAGACAAAGGGGCCGAGCTCCAGCCAGGTGGTGTGACCAAACCAAACTTCTACAACTAAATCTGCACGATACTGTCCACGCCGACGCTGATAGAGCAACATGAAAGAGCTTAACTCGGTCCCACTCAATTCTGTCCTGACTTGACCTCCTGATGGTCACGATCCCTAATCCCTGGGGTTACGACTGAGAAGAAGTATATACGTCCCACTGCAGGGCACAGGCCTCACCTCGACTATGAGGTGGTTTGGGCCATACTCCACCACGCGGGCCCAGTGCGGATTGGTAGAGAGGTGTTGTAAGGTGCCTAAACCTTACTGTCAGATGTAATCAATTCGCCTTAAGGTCTCTGACTAGGCTTCACGACCAGTATCAAACGATATCAGCCGGGACCGACTTTTAACGTGCCATTCGAAGCACACAGATGCTCCTGATAAATATCACTAAAAATGTTCGGAATGGTCACCCATCCACTCCCAACCGCGGCGTTGAGTTGCTTAGCTTTAGTAATCGATACCAAAGCGATGGTATCGATTACTAAATGCTGGTCCTCGTAGCTCAGTAGCTACGAGGACCAGCATTTTATGAGCTTACCTCTTTTTATTTTTCTGCTCTGTCGAAACTATCTGGAGACCGGAGATTATTTACTACAGGGTAATTTACTGCCGTCAAAAAAACGAGTATATTACGTAACCGTAATGTTCTAAATTCTGACTGAAATCAGGACTCATGCGATGTATGTCATTTCTAATATTGCTCATTAAGAAGGCGCATTATTATATGTAATGTAAGATAATTATACGCTATTTGGCGACATGCTATTATCCGAGTTGTTATATTAGAAGTGGCAAGCGGAAAATTTAACCAACTGTGTTACTTTGTCTTATTTTTTATGTTAGTTGTGTTATTGACGTGAAGTGACGACCTCCGTAGCCGAGAGGCGAGCACGCCGGACAGTAAATGGAGCCGCCATCTCTGAGGTTCCGGGTTCGATCCCCGGTCGGGTCAATGTAGAAAACGAACTTTTCTATATTGGCTCGGGTCTGGGTGTTATGGTACCGTCGTTGTGTCCGTTTCCTATAACACAAGTGCTTTAGCTACTTACCTTAGGATCAGAGCAATGTATGTGATGTTGTCCAATATTTATTTATTTATAACCAATTGTTTTAATTATAGTCAATTTTATCGAACTCTACACCCCAAACACCATTAAAAATTAAATATTAATTAATAAGTATTGGACACTAAAATAATGCATTGTGGCCTTAAGGTTAGTAAGAATTAAGAAACGATAACGTTACCACAACACCCAGACAGGACACAAAGAGGTCGTTTCTACATTGACCAAACCGGGAATTGGAACCTCGCCTTCGGCTACGTACTCGTAAGGTATACATTTTGTTGGTCCCGTAGTAAAAATTGTTGTATTTGAGCACCAGAATCAGCCCTTATGAGGATTTGCATTAATACTGTTACACCTTGTAATTTGGGACGTGTATAAGTGCCCGGAAGAGGGCCTATATCTCACTAATATTATAAATGCGAAATTTTGTGAGGATATTTTTGATGTTTGTGACTCAATCACGCGTAAACGGCTTAACGGATTTGGATAAAATTTTGCACACAAATAGAATAGGATCTGGATTGACATATAGGATACTTTTATTCCGGTTAAATGTTCCTGTGGGGTACTTTTCTTTGTGTTCTTTATTTGAACGCTTTGCGTTATCATACGAAACAACCGGTGGTCCACGCAAACGAAGTTGCAGGCACAGCTAGTACAGTATAAATGACTTTGACTTTACAAGATGGATTTAATGACACTTCATGTAAAAAATCTCTTAAACCGTTTATTTACACGTAAGTGTACCAAATTTGTAGACACATATACCTACATGCGCTCGAAAAGAATCACTCTCTTCCTGCAGTTGGGTAAAAAGAGTAATCTTGTAACTTAAACCATACACGACAATATTATTGAATTTCCTCACATTCGCACAGGCTTTTAAAGGGAATGGCGCTGAATTACTTAGTATAATTCAGTTGTACCAATTATAAAGTTAATTTTGGCAAGACACCCCGGTGGAAGGGTTGGAGAAATCGGATATAATGTGATTTCACGTTTATTTAGTATTACATGAAAGTGTAAATAGCCGAAAAAGCCCTAGGCTACAAATATTATACATTTTTAATATGGGCTAGACAACACTTCTATCTAAGTAAGGCGTCTTATTATCTAAGTAAGGGGTCAACATTCTTTACGAGTCGTGTAGTGCTGGCACGTTCAAAGAATAGCACCACCCCTTCTCTTCCTATGGGTGTCGTAAGAGGCGACTACAGGAGAACCGCCACAAAAGGACGGGCAGCAGCGTCTCCCCTCCACCATTGGCCAAACTGCGATCGCCAACCCGCCTGCCAAGCGTGGCGATTATGGCAAAATCCTCGTTTTGGAGAGGCCTGTGTCCAGCAGTGGACTGATATAGGCTGATGATGATGATGATGATGATTCTTTACGAGTACCTATAACAAGGTACCGATGAGGTCGGAAGTTAATTTGTTAGAGAATTAAGTTTTCCAGTGCACCCAGTACCAAACTAAATAAAAAAGATTTCTGAATTGATTTGAACCGAGTATCGGACCCAGAACCCTATGCTTTCAACGCGAATTGCTGCACCATTACGTTTATCAATTAAAAGAAAAATTTAAAGGTCTTTTAACTAAACTAAATGAAACATATTAACTAGAGAACAACAACACATATATTTCTCTAATCCTAAGGTATAATTAACTGACGCACGTGTGTTATAGAAACCAGAAACAACACAAATAAATCTATATTTAAAACAACAGGATATTAAACTGCAATATTTCTAAATTGAAATGCAAACTTGATGAGAAAATATCGCATTGAACCACCCACGCAACCTCAATATCGCCTTTCTCGCTACTTTGTAGATGAACTAAACTGAAAATACCTAATAACTGTCAAGATAAGAGTCCTTTTATCTAACCTTACTGTCACAATGGCACAATAAGATAATGTTAAGTTCATTTAATTCAGACAAAGGCCTAAAGGCAACGCGCGCACGAGTGATCTCGAGATTACTAGGGTGACTATGATTCCGTTTTTGGGGTTCCGAACGTACCCAATGGGTAAAACAGGACCCTATTACTTAGACACCGCTGTACGTCTGGCTCTCCGTCTGTCACCAGGCAGTATCTCATGAACCGTAATAGTTAGACAGTAAAATTTCCACAGATGATGTATAATTCTGTTGTCGCTATAACAACAAATACTAAAAACCGGCCAAGTGCGAGTCGGACTCGCGTACGAAGGGTTCCGTACCAGTTTCTATAAAAACGGCAACGAAAAAAAATACGTTTGTTGTATGGGAGTCCCCTTAAATATATATTGTATTTTGTTTTTTAGTATTTTAGCGGCAACAGAAATACATCATCTGTGAAAATTTCAACTCTCTAGTTATCACGGTTTATGAGATACAGCCTAGTGATAGACGGACAGACAGACAGACGGACAGCGGAGCCTTAGTAATATGGTCCCGTTTTACTCTTTGGGTACGGACTACGGAACCCTAAAAACATAGTAAAATAAATATTAAAGGGGCTCAAAACTTGATTCGTTTGCCGTTTTATTGATAACGGTACGGTACCCTTCGTGTGCGAATCCGTCTCGCACTTGACTGGTTTTTTTTCAACGCTAATTTATTTTTGTACTTGCTTCATCCCCTAATGTTGTTTCAGTGGAGTTCCGAATAAAGTCAAAAAAAAAATAATAATCATCCCACAAAACGGGTTAAAATATTCTACTGTTTAGCTAGATCAATATCCATAAGTGTGCCTAATTTCAGATAATTCCGGTCAGCCATTATCGTAATTACCGTACCATCGTACCCGGCGCGATCATATGAAGTTACGGTTTCTATCGTGTCTCGCTTTACTAGGCTAATACAACGAAACTTAAAATAAAACTAACTTTCTAATAACTACTCAAAAAAACTCCGTGTCCGTGAACACTTCCATTTAAAATACGGTGAGTGGTATATATTTCACGATGTAATAATTAGTTAGTACTTCTTTAGCTAAAAGCTTATTCAGAAGCAATTATCCCCGTTTATTCCCTTACGAATATAATACAGCCAGAACTAAGAGTAGCTAGACATAGTGTCAAATATCAGGCGGTGAAACTATTTAACAAATTGGCAAAGGATCTGAAAAGTGAAACTAATTCAAATGTATTTAAAAACAAACTGAGGGCATATCTATTGGAAAACAGTTTTTATAGTGTAGAGGATTATGATAATATTGTTTAAATTAACCTCATTCATTGACATAAATTGTAATTATTCAATGACCTATGTTTTAAATGATGTTTAAAAGTTTAATAAAATTAATCATACTTTAAATTTTAATCTGATCCAATTTGTGTTAATGTGACTGTAATAATGCGCATATATTTTTAATCTTATTAATTTTTATATTTTCCTACACAATGTGTTTTGTTACCGGAATAAATGACTTATGACTTATCCCGCATCCCCGAAAAACCTTGGTCACCCCACAATTAAAGTTGAGACGCATTCGCTATCGCCTTAACAGCTGCTTAAATAATGATTTTATTCACAATTGCCACGTTTTACACCCATTTTACGGCAAGCAACTCGTAAAGTTAAGGGTCTAAACATAATTAAGTCAGACGTGTCGAATTTGAGATTTTAAGAATTTGTAAATGTACTCTTAACTTGTAAAATAATCAAACCTGGATTTTCTTGTGTAGTTGTATGTATTTATTTTTAAATAAATAAATATTGAACAACATCACATACCTTGCTCTGGTCCCAAGGTAAGTAGCTAAAGCACTTGTGTTATAGAAATCAGAAACAACGACGGTACCACAACACTTAGATCCGAGACAATATAGAAAAGTTCGTTTTCTACATTGACCCGACCGGGGATCGAACCTGGAACCTCAGAGATAGCGACGCCATATAGTCCGGCGTACTCGCCTCTCGGCCACGGAGGTCGTCAACGCTATATGGCAAACAGTATATGCACTTTACTAACTTACTGGGCGGTAACCACGAACTACTCCGTGATCATGGCGCTTGCAACAGTGCCGAAATATCGGGAATTCAAGAATAAGGTACATGGTAGCAATCTCGTTACAAACTATTCTAAGGTAACCACAATCTCTTAAAACAATCTCAAATCTGTCAAACATTATCAAATCTGTCAAATTTTGTACGTAATGACGCACCAAAATTGACAGATTTGACAGCTTTGAGATTGTTATAAGAGTTCATGGTTACCCCGCAGATGTAGTAACAAAACCATATTATATCAAGAGCACCTTGTGAGTACATAAAACTACCTTTTAGTGAATACTTTATAAATTTACATAAACGCCCGTAGTAAACCTTCAAATACATTGTGCTTAAAGAACCTAACAATACAATACTAACTTATATCTGTTTAGAAATTCAAATGTGACTTTAATAGGCAGACGGTCGCGTAAAATTAAATATTAATACGATCTAAAAACAACTTGCGAGTTAACGGTCGTCGTAAGTTTGTGTCAGCCCTAATCGAAGCCACAGTTCAGGGAGAAAAGGCAGCTCAGTTAATACGAAACGAGATAACACAATGATAAAGAATAAGAAAATATTGAACGTATAAAAAAAAACATACATGACATCCGTCTGGTGTAGTGGTTCGAAACCCACAGGGAGAAAATGTTTGTGTGATGAACACGAACGAGCATTTGATTCTAAGTCATAAATGTAAACGTATACACGATTATCCGTTATCCTATTCGCCATAATTCAAGTTTTGCTTAGAAAAAATATATTGTTGGCGACCAGCAACCAACCTTTTTATACTTTATGTACAAATTCAAATTTTGTAAATAGTGACATAGAAGTACAATAAAAACAGTCTCAATCAAAACGTCTTATAATTAACATATTTAGATATAGAAAAGTTCGTTTACAAATTAACCCGACCGGAAATGGAATCCGAGACCTCAGAAATGGCGACGCCAATTCTGGCGTGCTCGCCTCTGGGCTACAGAGATCGTCATGACTGTTTTCTTTGCACTATGCCAATGCTATGCAAATCGCAGGTTTTTATTACAAATCTGTTAGAATAAAGAGGCTGTAGCCGTCATTACGGGAATTGGATTTCACACTATCAGTGTGGGGGGAATGATACGTCTATTCGTAGTTATTTAACTTTCGCCCTTTTTAGCGGTCGAGTGTAAATTGTTTGCGGTTGTAAATGGGTTTACTGTTTATATTATAGCTGTGGTTGTGTTTGATTGATATTTTATTACGAATTGGCTTGAGTATCAACCTTGCAATACCAATTTTCGCATGCAAATATTTCAGTGTCTTTATATAAATTCAGTAAATAAGAAGCTAGACTATTTTTTAAATCTAATTGTAAGTTATTTAGGATTAAGTACTTTAAAATATACCAAGGTTCTATTCGTAACACAATTAACTAAATAAAAAATGATAAAGTTTGAAACAAAAACTTTAAAGAAGTTATTTTAGTTTATTTTTAGGTTATCCAAGTACCGTTTATACAAGTTTTTTTTATAAATAATACAAACATTATATTTGCCCCCAATAGAATCAAACCCAGAATATATAAGGTCCGATTTTATTAGTGTTCATCCTGTTCACCTGTGACTATATAGGTGAAAAGCAATCGTAAACACCAACATTCAAATGTCTATCATAAAAACTCTATCAAGTATTTCTTTCCTATCAATACATTTGGTATGTATCAGTATTTGCATAATACATGCAATCCCGCAAGAAATAGAGCAATTGCGGCATTGATATATTAATGTGGGATGCAATTTGAGAATTGTATCGATTTTATCTAGTAGGTATTGCTAAGAGATGCTCTGTTGGGATTTGATTGCTGTTTATGAATATTTACTATAGGTTCCTAGATTCCACCAAAGCGGGGAGAAGAGCAAGTTAAATAGCGCCGCCATCTCTGAGGTTCCGGGTTCGATTCCCGGTTGGGTCAATGTAGAAAATGAACTTTTCTATATTGGCTCGGGTCTAGGTGTTGTGGTACCGTCGTTGTTTCTGATTTCTATAACACAAGTGCTTTAGCTTAGGATCCTTAAACCTTAGGATCAGAGCAATGTATGTGATGTTGTCCAATATTTATTTATATTTATATTTGAAATATTCTAGTACAAATGACAACCAAATCGAAGTTTACCTTCCGCTCGGCTAGTGATTTGTATGAAATTACTTCTTCCATTCTCTTTTCTCCACTTTGTTGGAAACTCATATTAACAAAGGATCATCCTAATTAGCCTACGTCTTCTAATCCTAATATTGGCCATATGAGGCGATCCTCGGCTATTCTCTTCATCGCTTCACTTTGTTGAAGAGAAAGAATAATAATAATCAGCCCATTATGATAATCCTGTTTCTTCAACAAGGTAAAGAGAAAGGATTATCAAAATGGGCTGCTCATTAAAGTCCTTATTCAACACCCGACATTAAAACTTATCCTTGGTAAGCCAGTAGCTATGCGTAAATAATCGCTCCACCTTAAAAGAGAAGAAGAATGATTAGCCTACGTCATTCTAATGCTGATATGACTGATCTTTGGCTATTTTTTTCATGCTGCCAGCAGCTTTGCGTATTTCATCGCTAGATCTTGTCAGATGGCGCCATAAGCTATATTTATTAAGCAGACTCCACTCAATAACACTATAAAATCATCATTTACCTGCCCTGTTCCCAGGTTATCTGGGGTCGGTGCAATATGATTTCTTCTACCATGAAATTCGGTCACTCGTCATCGAGTCATTCTCTCCCTTCTCAGACATATCGGCCCTCACACAATGTATATTATAGTCCATCCATCTTTTCTGAGGTCATCTTCTACCCCTCCATCCATCAATACTCACACCATCACTCATCACTATCCTCCTTACATGCCCCTCTTCCCTTCTCATCACATGCCCGTACCAAGACAAGGTTGTACACTTAAAATAATTATTAGAAATGAAAGTTTATTTTAGTTTATTTGAAAATCTAATTAGGATTTTTTCTTTGCCCACGTAAATGTGTGTTTGGTACTTCATAGTTAAATCTTTTTGTTTGTAAATAAAGATACAATCAGACCACACGATTTGCATACGGACCCCGACTGAGAAACTCTTAATATGTTACATTAGTTTAGTTTTATTGTCAAGCTCGTAGGAAAGTTCTTATTTAGAAGCAATGTTGTAAAGTGAATAAATTGATTCTGTTTGTAATTGAATCTTTAGTTATAAGTTTATTTTGATTCTTGCGGTTTTGTTTTCAAAAGTAAAAAAAAGTGTTCTGAACTTAAGGCTGGTGTCTCCGAAAACGCAGGTGATAAGAACGCATTTATTACAAAATCTGATCATTAATTTATCTCATTCGTTTTGCCCTGTTTGATACATGACGATGCATTAAATTTATTTTTTAATTTAGTTGCGGCTTTATTTTAAGTTACACTAGCTGACCCGGCAAACTTCGTAACGCCTAACAGTTTTTTTGTCAGCTTTTCCAATGTTTTTCTTATTTATTCTGTTAGTCGAGGTGGAAACAAGACCAAGAAAATCGGTCCAGCCGTTCTCGAGCTATAAGTTTTGTAACAAACCCGACTTTGTTTAATATGTTAAGAAGAAGAAGATAATGAAAAGAACGAATAAACCGTCATTGTAATTGTTATAAAAACTGAATTATTATTGCGAAAAATTTTAATATCAAAACATGAGACCTTGTATTCACAGGTAAACTACGAATATAAATCTTTGCCACGCCCTGAAGGTAAATCTGGACTTCAGTGTATCGTTATATTTATTTTAACTGGTTAACAACGAATTAAATATTTCCAAACAAACATGGCCAGTAACACAGCACAACTAGTTAGCGTGACCCGAGGTAAAGCGGCTTAAAACCTAAAAACTGGGATTTAACTTACACGACTGTTGCAGTTTGTATGCGAAATGTTTTTCGTTGTAGTTTCTGTTTTCAGATTTCTCCCCAGAGCTTTTGTTGTAATATTACAGTTTTAATGCGTTAAAAGTTAGAGACATACTTTTTATTGCACACCAGACAATAAAACAAACACACAAGAAAACAATGTTACAGAAAAAGTACATTAAGAATGACACAATTTGTATTTTTTTTTGTTTCCACTAAATCGCAAAATGGTGGAGTTTGGCCCAAACCACCTCATATTATTACTCGGAGGTTAAATCAGAAACAACGATGCTATTACCATACCGAGACAATATAGAAAAGTCCGGTTTTAACATTTACTCGAGAGGGAATCGAACCCGGCACCTCAGAGATGGCGACGCAAAGTCCGGCGTACTCGTCTGTCGGCTACGGAGGTCGTTAACATGGGCTTACGATTAATTTTTCTTTTTTTGTATACCGTGTACTTTTAATTTTTGATACCAACATGGTATTTCTATTGATGGAAGATTTGAAGAGAGAGTGGTCGCCAACTACCCTCGCCTTAAATGGTTTATATACAGAACGTTAAAAAGAGTACGATAATATTCCCTTACAGTTTTTTTTTTCATAAAATGCAATACACGTTAACTCATCAATTTAATCGTAAAAATAAATTGTTTTTAATTGTATAGCAGCGTAACGAACCAATTTTTGTATATAAAACTCAAACAGTTGCAATTAAGTTTTATTAGGTTTTATTATTACAGAGAGAGATTTTAGTAGCCTATATACTCGTAGTTAATAAGATTAATAAACTTAAAGCTAACAATAGTGAACTGTGGACAAATACCCAGCTGACCTGGCATGACTAACAAAACACGATTTGATATAAACGGTTGATAAGATACAGCCTGGTGACAGACGGACAGACAGCGAAGTCTTATTAAAGGGTCCCGTTTGACCCTTTGCGTACGGAACCCTAAAAAGAGGCTATAGTGACTGAGTTTCTCGTGGTGCATTCGTTTAAGATCCCAAAATAGTTGAGACGAAAAGTGCCTAATTTATGACAATTTGCAGAAATTAATTAATTTGTATGTTTTATAGATTTCTAAGTAGTTGTATTTTATCAATAAAATTACCACCTAAAAGATTTTTTTCTAATAAATTAGTGCCTTATATACATATCCTTACTAATAATATATACGCGACGCAAAAGTTTTTATGAAAGTATTTAAGAATGTATGTTTGTTACTCTTTCTACTAACTACTGAACGGATTTGGATTAAATTTTTCACACATATAGAATATGATTTGGATTAACATATAGGATACTTTTATTCCTGGTTAAATGTTCCTGTGGGATATTTTTTGTTACATATCACACCAAACATCCTGTAGTCCACGCAAACAAAGTTAGGTGTACTCTGTCTGACACAACCTATAGGCTAGAAAATTACTTTACTTTACAAATGAGTAAACTCTTACTCATTAAACACTAATAATGCGATGGGACGTGGGTTCGAGTCCCACCTGAGGTCGATGATTTTTTTCAAGTGTTATTTATCTTCAATTAAATTTTGCATGGAATTGCTAAAAACAAAAAAAAATACTAATAACGATGTTAAAAAGACTGCGTAGGACGCCCACCCACAAGGTGGGCAGACGACCTGGTAAAGGTTGCAGGAAAACGCTGGATGCAGGCCGCTTCCAATCGGCCGATCTGGAAGTCACTGGGGGAGGCCTATGTTCAGCAGTGGACGTCCTGTGGCTGAGATGATGAACGATGTTAAAACCATTTAGAATGGGAGAATCCCACAACCTAGTTCTAATAGTCCAAACTAAAACTTTAGTTGTTACTAACTCCCGATCTAAATAGTGGTCGAAGTGACCCCTCAACATTGTTCATAGGTTTGGACTAATTTGTTGTGGAGTAAATCTGTTTCGACAAATTAGGAAATAGGGATCATTTCCTAATTTGCCGAAACAGATTTATTTGTAGAATAGTGGATGATGTATTTAAGGATTTACGAGTTTGCTGCATAAAACACAGGGTGCACAGGCATTTATACAGGGTGTCCCGTAAATAGCACGACAATAATATAATAATGTGTCATATGCATAGTAAATAAATAAATAATAAAATAAATTAAACTGAAAAGGTAGATAGTTTGTGGTGTACTCTAACAGATAAAAAAAATACCCTAGTAAAAGTCTAACCGTTTTCGAGACAAACCTGTCTTTTATTTATTTTTTTCGAAATTTCCACTTTTGATCAATTTTTTGTTGCTGTGTGTACAAACAAGTAAGTACTTCCGTTTTTTTTCTGTAATTATTTTATAAAAGTATATCTACCAAATCCAAATACCATTTTGTTAAATATCATTAAGTATCTGTGAGAAAAAAATATTATTCTCATACTTCCTAATTAAAATAAAAGGCTGGATTGTCTCGAAAACGGATAGAATTTTATTGGGATATTTTGAGAGTACACCACAAACTATCTACCTTTTCAGTTTGTCGTGCTATTTACGGGACACCCTGTATACAACTTGTTACTAGCAACGATTTGTAGGTAAACCTGTGACGACCTCAGTAGTCGAGAGGCACGCCAGATTTGGCGTCTTCATCTCTCAGGTCCCGGGCTCAAATCCCGGTTAAGTCAATGTAGATATATTTCAAGGTCTAGGTGTTGTGGTACCGCCGTTGTTTCTGATTTCTATGGGACAAGTTATTTAGCAACCTTAGAATGAGAACAATGTATGTAATTTTATTCAATTTTTTTTTTACTTATCTGTGATGTGACTAAGTAATACAGGGTGTAGATTTCAATCTGAGCAGTACTTACAGAGGTGATTCTATACATTATACTGATCACGAATCGAAAATAAAAATGACTTATTTTTTTTTTAATTTTCTTCAATATTTAATAATTAAACTTCAAGAATAACACGGACGCGACGGCAGATAAAACCCGAACAGTATCCTGCGCACTTTCGCCGAGCGTTTTGACTGCCAGTACATGTATCACTGTGACATGGTACAGTCAACAGCACGTCGACCTACCCAAAAAGTCAAAAATTCTCCAATAGATTTTCAACTTTAATTCTGACATAAAGAGTTCATTTTCAAATGAGAAAATTTGACATTTTGTGGTAGGTCGACGTGCTGTTGTCCGTACATGTACGGACTTAATGTTAAGATACTTTTTTTAAATTTGTTATTCTAACTTATTATTTATTTTCATTGTAATGTGTAATTAATTGGTCCATTGTTGACATTGAATAAAAATTTGAATTGAATTGAAAAGTTATTAATGCGAGCAAGCTTCCCGCGATATTGCGCGTGGTTTCTACTCGTGCAGTGCAAAATTATCGCAGTATCTTACGTCTCAGTACAGTAAGGGTTTTACAAAAAAAATCTTTTAAAATATCGCGTTGCATAATTTAAACTGAATGAAACGGGAATTAACGCGATCATAATTTAGGTACAAAATGTTACCTCTTTTGTCTGACGTTTTTGATCGCGTTACACCGACCGTGGTCACAGGCTGACTGGCTATACTGTCAGCCTGTGACCAGGGAACAGCGATGTCAGAGGTAACATTTTGTACCTAAATTATGATCGCGTTAATTCCCGTCTTAATTCAGTTTACAAAAAATATTTGCTTAAAATTTTATTCTTTGTAGTTTTTATTAATTAGTTCTTAATTCGTGTTCTGTGAGTGGTCATACGTCTTTTTAGTGAATACTGTTTAGATTGTAATCTACGCCCTGTAAGCGTTCGCCTTCAATCTCAATTATAAATAAATATAGGACAAAATCACATACATTGCTTTGATCCTAAGGTAAGTAGCTAAAGCACGTGTGTTATAGAAATCAGAAACAACGACGGTACCACAACACCCAGACCCGAGCCAATATAGAAAAGTTCGTTTTCTACATTGACGCGACCGGGAATCGATCCTGGAACCTCGGAGATGGCGGCGCCATATAAAGTCCAGCGTGCTCGCCTCTCGGCTACGGAGGTCGTCAATTGATATTTCGACGACTGCGGGGTAACAATGAACTCTTAAAACAATCTCAAAGCTGTTAAATCTGTCAATCTTTGTACGTCAGTACATACAACATTTGACAGATTTGATAATGTTTGACAGATTTGAGATTGTTTTAAGAGTTTGTGGTTACCGCCCTGATCTAGAGATCAACTGAAGACTGATAGACTGACACCGTAAAAGAAAATTTCTCGTAATGTTTTTAATTTTTTTTTTTGTTTCAGGTAATAAATTCGGCACTTAAAATCGATAAATACATCACTTCATTTTAATTTGTAGGTAAGTCAAATTACTGCTTTAAAACTATTATGCGTAGAGAAGTAAAAACCTGCCAAGTGCGAGTTTGACTCGCTCACAAAGGGTTTAGTACCATTATTTTATAAAAACAGCAAATAGGAAGGCTGTTGAATAGGAGCCCTCTTAAATATTTATTTCTGTTTTTTAGTATTTGTTGATAGCGGCAACAGAAATACATCATCTGTGTAAATTTTAACTGTCTAACTATCACGGTTCATGAGATACAGCCTGGTAACAGACGGACAGACAGACAGACGGACAGCGGTAATAATCTTGGTAATAGGGTGGGACCCTTCTTATACCCTCTGGGTACGGAACCCTAAAAAACCGGCCCAGTGCGAGTCGGACTCGCGCACGAAGGGGTTCCGTACCATTATCTATAAAAACGGCAAAAAAATCACGTTTGTTGTATGGGAGCCCCCTTAAAGATTTATTGTATTCTGTTTTTTGTTATGGCGGCAACAGAAATACATCATCTGTGAAAATTTCAACTTTCTAACTATCACGGTTTATGAGATACAGCCTGGTGACAGACGAACAGACAGACAGACAGACATTGGAGTCTTAGTAATAGGTTGGGACCCTTATTTTATCCTCTGGGTACGGAATCCTAAAAAAGCGAAATCTTAATCATCTTAGCATTGTTATTAGTAACAAATTTTCAACAAGATTGGGTATACTAAATATTCTCTTGAAATAAAGTTAAAACGAAAGTTATTTAAGATACAATCTCGGAGTTGTGATTGACTGAAAGAGATTGTTTAAAGCTTTGCAGCTAAGAGAGGTATCTCAAATAAGTCAGCCATACCATTGAATACAGAACAACAAACTTATAAGAAACGATATACAAAAAAATATTGGACAACAGCACATACATTGCTCTGATCTTAAGTAGCTAAAGCACTTGTGTCATAGAAATCAGAAACAACGACGGTACCACAACACCCAGACCGGACACAATATAGAAAATTTCGTTTTCTACATTGACTCGACCGCGGATCGAACCCTCGGAGATGGCGACGCTATTTATGCTCGCCTCTATGCTACGGAGGTCGTCTAAATTTATCTTATTGTAACGCAGTTATCTTGTATCGTTTGTACGTACTTTTGCACATATTGATCTTAAAACAACAACTGTATTTACTGTATTGAACTGGAGATCAATCCAAAATCCAATGCAAAGGCGTTTGAGCGTTGCGAGCCATTGCGACTTCAACGGCGATGAAACACGAGTAATCTACATTTTATCTTTCTTGAACTTGCTTTGAACTGCTTTTTCATAAGGTGGATTTACGTTGAATTTCTTTCTATAGAAGTCGTCTATCTATTTATCTATTCAGTCTATTGCAGTCCACTGCTGGACGTAAGCCTCCCACAAAGAGCGCCAAAGAGTACGATCTCCCGCTTTTTTCATCCAACCACTGCCAGCCATCTTTCTAAGGTCGTCGGTCCATCGGAATCGGGGACGTCCTACACTACCTATGCCTAGGCGTGGTCTCTACTTGTATCGTATATGAAAGTCGTAGCTCAGCCTAATTTAATTCATATTAATGAAAATTCATCCTTATTCCAAAGCGCCTAGGGATTAAAAACAATTGTCTTAATACCCTGAGAGGCAGTCAAACGCTGAACGTCAAACCGAAAAACTATCGAACTAATAGATAAACATCGAATCTTTCCAAAAAGGAAGACTAGGTTCGGTTTGGGCACTACCTTAAGATTATACAACCAATTTAAAATGTGTTTGAACATCACCGAGACAAATCCAGTGTGTCAACATTTCAAATCGGTTGGCTAATCTTAAGACAGTGTCTAGTCTATCTTTGTTTGTAATAAGGCCGAGAGCTTCTTAACTTTATAACATAACATTAAAATTGACAGTTATTTGATTTTATTCGTACAAAGTGAAGTGGCTGTTATCCATAAGGTATTGTAGGTAAAGTTTCAAACTGAGTTTAACCTTTACAAGTTTGCTAGGTACGAGAAGAGAAGCGCTGCTTTAATTGGCAAGTTGTTGAATAATAAACTGGGATTTATAAACAAAATTTAATTACGCCTTCTGTTAAAGTTATAAAAGAGCGAGATATTGACTAAAAATAACTAGTTACGTCTAAAAATAATCTCGATGTCGTTAGGATGCGGTTTTAAGCTTTTCTAAAGTTATCCTTTGAAACAGAAATACAGTTTAATAAGACTGATTTTTTATACAGAAGAGTTTAAAAATTTGTTTTACAAGAAAAAAACATTAAAATGCTTAAACTTTGACAATAAGGCTTCAAATTGCTTATTCAACACATCTAGTTCCGCAGTTTATTTGCCTTCGTCTATCTAAGTCTATTACAGGCTCTAATAAAATGTTAAATGAAAATTTGCATGTTAAGTAAATTTTAGCAAGACTTGTGTGCCTTAGAAATTATAATACCTTTTAATATCATGTTTTTACGCAAATAAATTTGATTTGATTTGAAAAAAAAATAATTCAAAAACAATTTTTTTCTTATGATGATTCATTTTATTTGTCGTTCTAGTTATTTTAAATGCTTCTGTTTCAAATAAAGCTATGAATCTAAACAAACAATCTCCTGTAAAACAATATTTAATTAAAGTATTGTAATTAATAAGTCAACGCTCTTTGAAGTGCGTTATTAAACCCGTGTATCCAAAGCCTTACTACAAAGACAAGCTAAAGTCGAAACAATTTGCTTCATTAAAACATAAAAGTGGTCTTTAAAATTTGAAATTTAATCAAATCATAACACTTCGTTATGCTTCAAAAGGGACGATAATTAATTTTGTGAATTTTCCAAATCGAAATTTAATTATTGAATAAGTTAAGGAAGAGATTTTAATTGGTAAAAGTTAAGTGAGCCGGTGACGTTTCCATAATAAGGGGATGGTGGTTTAATTAATTAATTCTTAAAATTATAATGTAAATCATGGGTAAGGCCATCCCTACGAAAATCCCTCCCCCCTTCTCCTAACTCACGCTTTTTACTACCATTTTGACATTGGTTAGTTTGATGCTAGATTTGGTGTGGTTGTTAAAAGCATTTAACTATTTTTTTTTTAATATTGGACAACATCACATACATTGTTCTGATCCTAAGGTAAGTAGCTAAATCACTTGAGTTATAGAAATCAGAAACAACGACGGTACCACAACACCCAGTCCCGAGCCAATGTATATTTATAAAGGAACAACAGTTATACATTTTGCAATCTAACTTTTTTCATCAATTGTTCATTAATTTGTAATAAAAAGAGAAAGCTTAATAAAGTTAAAAGGGCTTCCCGGAATTGTACACAAACCGTGTAACCTCGAAATGTTTCCTACCATAACTTTTTGCGTTTCGCTGCTCCAATATTGCGTGGAACAAAACGCGACTGAAAAAAACGCAACACTTGCACAGAGCGTTTCGTTTTTTTGTTTAGTTTGTGAATAGTATTTTTAGGAGTCAGATGCTACAATACGTTTTTAACGTAACTGTGGACGTACACTGAAAAAAAAATATGATTAATTAAATCAAAATATTGTTCAATTTAATCAACATACTTATTTAAATACGTTCGCATAAAGCAACTTGATGCTGGCTATCAAGCCATCTTGATAAAAAAATAATCAAGAATTACTGCCAATTTAACTAACCTTTTAGTAGAATAGATCAAGCCCTTGATTAAATTCATAATGCCTAATTGTTAGCAGTGATGATGAAGTTGGTGATAGTAATAATTATCTTTATTCATTTAACCAACTTTTTTTATGTATTTAATCCTGAAATTTGATTAATCTTACTAACAATAATGATCAACGTTATAATTGATATTTATTAATTTAACAAAAAAAATGTGTAACATCAACAAAGTTATGTGTTCAAATTGATCGAAGATCTATGTAAGATTAATCACGTTACCTCATTAGATCCAACGTGTCCTTACTTTGTTCCATTAAGTTAGTATATTGATGTTACTATTCAATTTGTATGATTTATACAAATCCTTTATCACATTCATCGAGTATATGTGTTGGGATCCACTAGGTGTTATGTTTAGTCCAAATATATAACTTGTTTAAAATGTGGAACAGTGGTCGCTAGTGGCACTAGTGGTCTCCATACTTCACTCTTATCACACTCACACAAAATGCGTTTGCAATGCGATTGCAGATCGACTGATAAATAGGTGTCACACTGCTGCGACTGATGCTTAGGGCCTGTTTTACCACATCTGGATAAGTTACGGATAGCCTATCGGACGGATCATTTGACATATTTTGTTTAGAAAATAGTCAAACGATGCGTCAGATAGTGCTGTTCTGAGCTCTTACTATGAGCTATTAAAGCAGGCCTGCTATAATAGCTCATGGTACGGTCCCAGGACAGGTATTCCGTGTGACGCTCGGCATAAAGAGCCATAGATTAAAGTTCAGTTGCATGTGCAAGTGGTCTGAAGCACATTGTATATGAGTGTACATAGAGAGGCGTTTGGAGTCACTCGCGCCACTTACTGTAATTAATTAACACCAAACATCATAATTATAAATACTTGGACTTAACATTATTGTTTTAAATTACAAATGAAATACATACCATTTAATATCACGTAATTAGTCTTTATTCAAAAATAATTGTAACAAAGCAACATTTTACAACACTTCAAACTTTTTAAACAAATCAACAACAATTCAAATATATTTACAACATGTGTACAATTTAATGTTAGGTAACATGTCACTTTAATCAGTCTATTATTGCTCAGCCCTGACTGCGCAGTGTTATAAAATTTTTAGAAGTAACATTATTAATATTACAAGGAACCGGGGATTCTAAATCCCTTTGTAATTTGGTAACGATTTTTTGGTTTAAAGGCTCTTCAACTTCGTATGCCTGAAAGTGTTCATTAAAATCTAAAGTGTCAAATAATATACCTTTTAAAATTAACTCACATGAATTAAATAAATACACATCGATTAATTTAAAAAACTTTAACAAATCATCTGGACTTGAAGAATAAATCAATATCATGCCGGCTTTATACCGTAAAGATTTTCCCACATATTGAACTAAGCATGTTGCTTCAAAGTTTTCTTTTAATAATTGTAATAACTCCACCTGAAATAAAAAAAAGATTGATAAATAAATCAAGTAAACTATTATATACTTCATAAAAATAAATTTGGCTTCACAATTAACAAAAAACTCACATTTTCTGATACAGTTTTGTGTGGAGGAGTTGTTTCGGTTTCATTTGAAAAAATTTTTTTTGGTGTTGTGGTCTGTGTTTCTTGCTCTTGCAAAATATTTATATCTTGAAGAGCCTGAAACAAAAATATTATTTATTTCCAAGTCAGTCAGCTCCATTAAAGTAAATGATTTACTTTACACCCATACTTACCATGAAGACAATTTAACGGTCAGATTGAACATGAAAAAGCACAATAAAATATTTAATACATAATATAAAAATTGTTTTCGCAATAACTTTGGGACCTAAAATAATTCCACAAACGTCATGATAATTTGGTTTTTATATTTAAAAGTATCATTTACTTTAAGAAACAATAATACTTACATAATTAGGTACATAACATGTCTAAACAAACACACTTGTTTTATATTTGTTGGAATTATTTAAGTAACCTAATTCATTACTCGCATTACTTTTTTATTTTAAAATTGGAAAGTACAGATATACTTACTGGTCACATGCATAAAATTTAAAAAGATACTTACACTCAGAGATATATTGCAACTGGAAAAGTCAACTTCCTCTATGTTTTCACAGATGATAGCATTTTCTTCGTTGACTGTTTTCAACCAAACCTTCCAACTTCGTATAAAAGTGCTCTTGGCCCAATAAGTGGTATCAGTTCCTTTATTTCCTCAACATTTAAAGCTGATAGAGAATTTACAGTTATTCCATTTTCTAAAAAAAAAAAATTTAAATTAATAAATAACTCACAATCACTTTGCTCATATTACTGTAAGTAGGTATATGCTAATACACTCATTACTTTTTTATTTTAAAATTGGAAAGTACAGACATACTTACTGGTCACATGCATAAAATTTAAAAAGATACTTACACTCAGAGATATATTGCAACTGGAAAAGTCAACTTCCTCTATGTTTTCACAGATGATAGCATTTTCTTCGTTGACTGTTTTCAACCAAACCTTCCAACTTCGTATAAAAGTGCTCTTGGCCCAATAAGTGGTATCAGTTCCTTTATTTCCTCAACATTTAAAGCTGATAAAGAATTTACAGTTATTCCATTTTCTAAAAAAAAAAAATTTAAATTAATAAATAACTCACAATCACTTTGCTCATATTACTGTAAGTAGGTATATGCTAATACACTCATTACTCCACAGGTAATCATTTCTGACATAGATATTTACTTACATGTTAAAATCAAATGGGATGATAGTTAAGCTAAACAAAAACCTTAATTTATCTCCTACATCTCAAGTTTCTCTGTATTGTAATTTGTTATAAATGTCTATTACCTGTGTACTATGCTACCTGTGTGTTTAATATTTAGGTAGAAATACATTTTTCATTCTTAGCACCTTTGTTATATGTGTAATGTGAAAGTATAGGTACCTTTTTTACTTTTTATCATAATTTGCTTGTTAATAGTACCTATTAATAAATTTTGTTTCTCATTTCTTTCACCGTGTCTAAACTCTAACCTTAACTTTCTACATGACCCAAAGGTTCACTGTCAGAAAATGCTACTCAGCTTTAGCTAGCTATAAGTTGTAGATTGAATAGGTACACACAGTATTGGCTATTTTAGAAAGAAAGTAGAAATTTAAAATTTGTCAGAAGTGATTTGACAGCTTGACAAATCAAACACTAGAATAAGTCATGTTTGCCACTAACATACCTAACACTTACAATTGAAACAATGTTTGGCTTTTAGAAGCATCGTTGACAAGCTACTTTCGCTTCGCACTCCTCCCTCCTAAATTCATGCGCCCTGGCCTAGTCAGTTGCCTAGTTTAGGCTACATACTTACTTACGCATTGAGCGGCGGCTGCGGTTGCGGTTAGCGATGGAGATAGCCGCGTGGTTCGGCGGTTGGAAGACGGTTAAGCAACCGCCGAACCAAGCGGCTAACCGCGAGGTGCGGTTGACAAACCGCTAACAACTCTGTTTCTCGTGTGAGATCGCATTGTGAGATTCAAAGCGACTCGAACGGCGATCTCACACGAGCAACAGCGCGGTTAGGCGGTTGATCAATCGCCGAACCGCGGCTAACCGCAACCGCTCAATGCGTACGTAACGTAGTAGTTAGGTTCAGTATTATAGCTATAGGTACCTAATTATTCGCCATCGTGTATGGCAATACAAGATGAACATTTGACCCAAAAGTGGCTGAGACGAAAATCCAAGAGAATAAGTCTACCTCTAAAACATCACTTTCGTTAACATAGAACAAAGTGACTATTGCAGTAAAAAAACACTTATATGAATTACTTACTTGCAAACGTTGGGATCAGTTCTGGTATTTCCCATGCTGTCAAAAGATCAGCCACTTTGTCCATTACTATTTATTGTAATCGAAACCGCAGTTATATTTAAATTTGCACTTGTTCACTTCGAACACACATCAACGGCTATCAACTTAAAACTTGTAACTTCTTTCTTTCTTTTTGCCCGGTTCTGCCGGCGCCGGCCGCGGCCGCGCTTAATAAAGTGTTGCCATATAATGTTCGGTTTTCTACTTTTAAATCTTAAAATGCAAGATAAATTATTCATAAACCGAAAAAATGACTTTTAATAACAATAAATTAGAATAGCAGATAAAGCAATAGGTAAGTACATATTTTGTTAACGACCCTGTCAACTGAGGGTTTAAAAAATGGACCGAGAAATGTAATTTCTCGTATAATAAAAGATCCCCTTTGATTTTAATCTTATAGTTTTGGTAAGTATTTGTTGGAACAGCAGCAACAGTAAAATATCTGTGAAGATTTTAAATCTGTAGTTTGCTTTTATTAGGTCTGCAACGTGGGCCTTTTCGGGTTTTGGTCTGTGGTTCCACTATAAAGATTTGCTGGCATTGGAACCTAAAAACGGCCAATAATACATTTTTAAAAAAGTATGGCTTCAAATCAAAAGCACAAATAAATCGCGAGAAAAAGAAGTTCCTCCGCTGTGAAAATAAGTATGACATACTTAAGGTTTCCAAGTGCACCTAGGTACCTATTGTTCATTTTAAAAAATCAAGCCATGGATGTCTTTCGAATATAAAGAAGATATTATCTTCTTTGTTCGTTGTATATGTACACATTGTAAATTTTAGTTGGTATGGAGGGATTCATATACGCTTGAGATGTTTTTTCACGGTAAAAAGTGCACATTGTAACATAATTTGCAGCTGTTTTAGTATGAAATTAACATAATTATGCCTCTGAGTGTATATCCACTGAAATAAAACGTACATAATATAAAATTGCTTCGTTACGACGTGAAATGTGATCAGTGTGGTATTATTATAAATATATTATATACTATAATATCTTAGTTCGTAATCGTAATAGTAATTAGGATTATTTACTTCACCTTCACAAAAATTATAACTTACTTTCAACCTAGAAAATAAAGCATAATTTTTGTAGGTGATTTTTCACAATTAGTATAAATTTCCTATAAATGGCAACACTCAGGAAAAAAAGGGTATCAAGCTATCAATTAATGTGATTGTTGTAATGACCTAATTGTATTCATATGAATCAAATATTTTGATAAATAAGATCACACAACTTGATCGTATTTATTAATGTAATTTTATAATAGTTATCGTTTGTTGTTTAATTCGACACATTACCTATTTACTTCAAACACTACCTTGTTTGCGCAAATTTTAATTAATTATTTTGTTAATTTAATCAGTCCTTGTGATAAATTGGACTAAGTTAAATATGTTATCCATCAGCTTAATAGATGGAAACATTTGTATTTTGTTATTTCCTACATATTGTTTATTAAATACGTCACATTTTTTTAAACAAGTTAAAATTGCACTTGATTAGATCCGATTTTTTTCAGTGTAACACGTATAACTGATGGGGCATAAGGGTTCTGGAATTTAGGCCTTGTACCGTCAAGCGCAGCGTAGAACGTCCACCCACAAGGTGAATAGATGACCTTGAAGTAAAGGTTGCAGGAAGCCGCTGGATGCGGGCCACTTATAACTTACCAATCTTAAAGGCATTGAGAAAATTTAATCTATGTTCAGCAGTGGATGTGGCGAGTGGCTAAAACGATGATGATGATATTGAAATGATTGTTGCTTATTGCGGCTTCAGCTTGCTTTATCACCTTAATCAAACGCTTTAGTCATCCGTGTGGGGCACATATCACGTGTAACTTTAGGCTTTATAGCAGCGAAGCGTCCCCACACACATGGTGGACAGACGACTTGGTAAAGGTTGCAGTAATCCGCTGGATGCAGGCCACTTACAACTGACCAATCTACCATGCAGGGGCGTGCGGTGCATATAGGCAATTAGGCAGTGCCTACCTGATAAATGAAATGAGGTAGGCAGCAGGTACTTACAAATGTGTATTATTGATGAAAACCAGTGATTTTCATCAATAAATCATATTAATATGTATCTACTGCCTACCTCGAAATAAAACCAATGCCCGCCACTGCTACCATGACCTCTTAAAACAATCTCAAAGCTGTCAAATCTGTCAATTTTGGTACGTCATTACGTAAAATTTGACAGATTTGATAATGTTTAACAGATTTGAGATTGTTTTAAGAGTTCGTGGTTACCGCCCAGCAGTGAACGTCCAGTCGCTGACATAGCCCGACGGATAAGCCAGCTAAAGTGGCAGTTGGCGGGGCACATAGCACGCAGAACTGCCGGCCGATGGGGCAGAAAGGTTCTGGAATGGAGGCCACGTACCGGCAAGCGCAGCGTGGGACGCCCACCCACAAGGTGGGAGACGACCTGGTATAGGTTGCAGGCCGCTTCCAACCAGCCTATCTGGAAGTCACTGGGGGAGGCCTATGTTCAGCAGTGGACGACCTGTGGCTAAAATAAGGATGATGATGAGTGAACGTCCCATGGCTGAAATGATGATGATGAATTGAAATGATTGTTGCTTATTGCGGCTTCAGCTTGCTTCTACATTTAAATCAAACGCTTTAGTTATCTGTCAGTACTGGAAATGTAATGAAACCTATCCCCAATAGTCCCACACTCCCACAACAGAATGTGTAAAATTTCGAAATTGCAGTTACGCGTATCAGCTTCCCTGAGCAATTCCTTTTCACGATTCCCATGGGATTACATATATGCAATATGCTAATGCATACAAATGCAGTGTTACAGGAATTTCTAGAATGTTCGGCGTGTTTCCGTTATTACGTAGTACGTACAGCCAATGAGTTGCATTTTGAAAATGTGCTAAAGGTTTTGCTAATTGTGAATAGCTTTATATAATGGGAATTTACTGTTGTGTAATGGGGTAATTTAGCTCATTTTGTTGCAACAATAAACCTCTAAAATTTGCTCATATTAGGTAATTTTGTTAGTGAAATAATAAATATTGTAGCTTAGATTTTTTATTTATTGAAAAAATATATGTTCAAATCTGATCGCTTAAAAAACTGGGATATTTAGACTTAAAAAAAAAGTCAGAGACAATCTAAACAATTTATTTATTAAAAATTTATTGCACAGTTTAATTCTAATAGATCACAACTTTAATTTTAATTCTAGCGACAGTTTGAGCAAAGTATTTTATTTAGGATACTTCTATTTATATCCGTCCGCTGGTCCCATACCGTAGCACACTTAACTTTTTACGCCTTTCTATAAAAACTTAATGCTATAAAGATAACCCGTATAAAAATAACTTAATCCAATAGATATGTAATCTATTATTATGGGTCAAACTATAGTAGAAGTTTGTGCAGTAGGTTCGTTTCATTCATTCAAGGCTAAGAGTAGACGTGACGTATCGCCCATTGTATAGGTATGCTATTTACCGCGGTTTGTTTGAGTTGTGAAGTTTAGATAAAAACCGCACCATTTTTTATAAAAACGAGCAAAATAATCACGTTTGTTGTATGGGAGCCCCATCAAATATCTATTTTATTCTGGTTTTTAGTATCTGTTGCTATAGCGGCAACAGAAATACATCATCTGTAAAAATTTCAACTGTCTAGTTACCACGGTTCATGAGATACAGCCTGGTGACAGACGGACAGACAGACAGACGGACAGCGGAGCCTTAGTAATAGGGTCCCGTATTACCCTTTGGGTACGGAACCCTAAAAATGCTGTCCCTATACCTTTTTTGCATGATCCTCTTCCATTCATGCCACTTATCAAGCCTACAAAGTCGTCAGTCGGTTTCGCTGACTTAATGAAGTCACAAAAGACCCAAAATTGTTTGTATGTCTTACTGGACTGAAAAGCCCAGGGATAGAACTGGGAAAAATGGCCATTATCTACTTATTACTTCTTCTTGGAGGCAATAATCTGCTTCCAGTACCTAAAACAACAACGTAAATCGGTTGATAAGTCTTTTATATTTTTGTAACGTTTATAAGCCCGAAAGAGGGATCAATACAGAATAAATGACTTTGACTTTAAGTCGTAGGCGCACGTGACAATTTTTTTTACGCGACTGCCCAAAAAGGAAGCTTTGGTGTTATTAAATAAATATTGGACAACATCACATACATTGCTCTGACCCTAAGGTAAGTAGCTAAAGCACTTGTGTTTTAGAAATCAGAAACAACGACGGTACCACAACACCCAGACCCGAGGCAATATAGAAAAGTTCGTTTTCTACATTGACCCGACCGGGGATCGAACCCGGAACCTCAGAGATGGCGGCGCCATATATAGTCCGGCGTGCTCGCCTCTACGCTACGGAGGTCGTTAAAAAGCACAAAAGCAATGGTAGCCCTGTGGCTGAAATGATGATGATGATGATAAAATAAACAGTGGGCCCACTGCATTAACCTCTGTTGTGTAAGTAATCTATTATTATTTTAGTTCAAACAATGCTCTCAGCGGGGCCCGTACCATGGAGGTCATTATCAAGGATCTAAAGCAATAAAACTGGAATGCCTCCCTCCAGGAGATAGAACAGTTTGTCAGAATTTTATTGCTGTACAGACAATACTAGTTGAAATCGGACAGTAATAAATAATAAATATTTGACAATATAATTGTAAACATTGTTCTTATCCTAAGGTGAGTAGCTGAAGCATTTGTGTTATTGAAATCGGATACAATGACTGTACCACTACACTCAGACCCGAGACATTAAGGAAATTATCGTTTTCAATACTAACCCGACCGGTAATAGAATCCGGGACCTCAGATATGGCGATGCTAAGTTTGGCGTGTTCACCTCACAGCTATACATATAGGTCGTCGTCCTGGTATTACTTGAATCCATATTTTATTCAAGGGCAGCGTGGGACGTCCACCCACAAGGTGGTAAAGGAAAAGGTTGCAGGACGACGCTGGATGCAGGCCGCTTCCAACCGGCTGATCTGGAAGCCTATGTTCAGCAGTGGACGTCCTGTGGCTGGAATGATGATGATAATGATATTTTAATAAAGTATACAGGATGCACAAAAGAATGGGACACTCCTTAAAACCACGTGATCAGCTGATCATATACAACAACTTTTACTATTATACTAGGGGAGCAACATCGAAATCGATTTAAATAAAATCATCTTCTCCATACAAACTTACTCGCATACCTCGATGATAATGTATGGAGCATCTGAAAATAAAATCACGATATCGATGTTGCTCCCATAGGAAAAGTTGTTGTATATGACAAGCTGATCACGTGGTTTTAAGGAGTGTCCCATTTTTTTGTACACCTTGTATATCGAATTCAAGGTAAGATTTCTACCGTAGTGTCTAAGTGTTACGCCTTTGGGTTCGATTCCTAGTTTGAGTCGCATAAGTGTAAAAAATATTTAAATATGCTAAGCGGATTTGTAACAGTATCGCCGTTAGTGAGCTAGTTTTTATATGCTACTGTCCAAACTCCGTCAAAGCGTGTCCACAAACTATCAAGTTGTAGATTTAGGCTGGATTCGACGAAACATTAAGTTATCCCAGTGTAGCTATTATGAGAATATCTTAACTCGTTTCGTTTACGTTTTGCCAACTTTCTAATGGCATACACTGTTTTTAATATGTTTGATCTATGGTTCAAGTGCAAATGATTAACGAATTTATAAACCTACCAAAATTGATGAAATCCATTTCCTTCTAGGTTGTCTAGAAATGCCTCAACAATTCAATTTTGTATGATTAAAGAGTGTCAATACCAATTATTGCCTACTTGTCAGTTTCTATGCTTCCAGTGTCGGTTTGGCAAGCTACCTTTTCATTAGTCTATTCTATGCTTACTATAGGTAAGTCATCTGTACTTACTCTCCTATGGATTTATTGGTCCGAAATAAATGATTTTTTTTTCACAGACCTAAAACCTCTCGCCTCTTGGGCGGTAATGACCGGCAGAATTATAATTATTTATTCTTACATTTGTGGTTGAAATAATGGAAAATTGCCTTATATCTATAGAACAAGCAGTGGTTTACCCTCGAGTTACGACTTACTCCAGCTTGATCGAATCCGGCCTTAGACAACTATTTTTCTAGCTATTCACCGATATCGACGTAACAGCCCTAACCCACGCTAACAGTAGTAACGTGTGGCCATTAAGTCCGGACAAGTATTTACGAGCGAGCCCCGGTCACCCTTAACGATACACTTATTTAGAATACCTGTGAAATCGAACCGATTTCGGTTTGGGTAATCAAATTGTGACTAAAATGTTGAAAATGGGCCAAGTTGGATTTAAAGTTGTACAAATAGGCAGTGTTATTGATATTATCTTAGTAATGTACAATTAATATCTACAAACTGTTGTTAAATCGAAGTCTTAGTTAGACTGATACCATCATTTTGTCTGAAATTAATTCAATTAAACAGATAATATTAAAATATTGCTATAAGTATTTTTTTATCGAAATTTTTTTGAAATATTTTCTTCACATGTGATTCAATAATGAATTTATAGACCACAATAAAATATATAGAACGCCAAAGCAATAAATGCGTTTTTTCTTTATGGTATAAGAAAACCTTAGTATCTATTTTTTCGAGCTTTGAGAGTTCGAGATTGTAATCACAATCGTTTATAAGTATATTTTTTTATTTGGTGTACATAGTAAAACTACCCAAGAAAAAAAAAAACAGCGATACGTATAATTTTATTTTGTTGTATGACACTTGACTTATGTAACTTCTACAAAATATATATTTCACAACAAACAAGCTGAGCTAAAACCTTTAAATCATTTCTTACTAATATTTACGTAGTATGCGATGAAACTCGATAACTTTATAGAGTTTATCTCTCGTTATTCCCGAGCTTGGCGGGCCTCGCTTCCGTGCACCCGTATCAAGTTGAGGATGTTATAAACGTGTTACTTTATGGTTGTATAGTGTGTAGTTTATTATGATTTACATTGGGCTATTCTGTGTAATCTTTGTTGATTAGGTTCGTTTGCCGACAAATCGGACGCATTTTTTAATATTAACTCTTGTAAGATTAACTTATTGGCTTTTTCTTTTTATACACTCAATTAAGGGGATTAAAATTTGCAGATTAGTTAATGCTATACATACGCCATAGAACTAAACATAATGTTTAATGTTTACAACATCACTTCAACCACAGGACGTGCATATGAACTTGGACGTCCACTGCTGAACATAGGCCTTCCCCAGTCACTTCCAGATTGACCGGCTGGAAACGGCCTCCATCCAGCGGCTTCCTGCAACCTTTTCCAGGTCGTCTGTCTAATTTAAGTTAGACTTCCTACGCTGCTTACATTGCTGAAAATAGGCCTTCCCCACAATGATGTCCAGATTGGCCGGTTGGAAGCGGTCTCCATCCAGCGGCTTCCTGCAACCTTAACCAGGTCGTCTGACCACTTTTAGTTAGACTTCCTACACTGTGTTTGCCGGCCTCCATTCTAGAACCGTTCTGCCCCATCGGGCGTCAGTTTTACGTGCTATGTGCTTTGCTTACTGCCATTTCAGCTTGCTAGTCTTTTCTTTAATAATTTGATCTATGATCTTTATAATCATCGTACTTCATCCCTCTGCTGGACATGTATTGGGGCACCATGCTAAGTCCTATCCTCGTCTATTATGTCCATCTGCTGCCATAATCAGTATAAACCTAACATCGCTTCATTTCACCTTTCTGTTTTTACCCGACTACAGCGAAGCCAAAAGGAAGGGTAATTATTTTAGCAGTCTATGTATGAATTTATGTTTATATGTTTCTACTGAGCCGATTTTAATGAAAGAGGTGTCAATAGATTTGTAATAATGGCCCAGGTAAAATAGGCTTTTTAATATCAAAATTTTATACGACGGAATTTAAAACCTCAGATTCGACCTCGAAATAATAAAACTAATTAAATCACTTGCTAAAAATTGCTAGTTACCTCTTCTATAAAACAAAAAACAAAATATACCTACCATTTGTTAAAACATTGCAAATATTAATCCATACTCACTCATATCAGTCTGTTTGCCGTTAGATAAAACCCTTGTTTGTATTTCTGTTCAAATGGATCGCGAATTCCGATACAAAGCCCTTAGGAATAAGCCTGATTAATTATTGAGATCAGAGTAGTAATGTTCCTTGATTGACAATTTTATCGATAGTCTATAAATAAATAAATAATAAATATTGGAGGACATCACATACATTGCTCAGGGCCATAACCATGAACTCTTAAAACAATCTCAAAGTTGTCATATCTGTCAATTTTGGTACGTCATTTCATACAAACTTTGACAGAAATGATAATGTTTGGCAGATTTGTGATTGTTTTAACGGTTCATGGTTAGGGCCCTGATCCTAAGGTAAGTAGTATAGCTAAACCACTTGAGTTATAGAAATCAGAAACAACGACGGTACCACAACCCGACCGGGAATCCAACCCGGAACCTCAGAGATGACGACACTAACTCCGGCTTGCTCGCCTCTCGGCTACAGAAGACTATAGACGACTATTTAATAAATAAATAATGTGTAAATAATAGCACGTACTGTACAGGGATCGGTATCAAAATCAAATGGCTATTTAGTTTCTTTTTATACTAAGCTAAATCACTACTTAATATAAATTGTAGTCTTTCGCTTTGTTCCCATACGCATGGGTAATATAGATGCAAATATACTTATTATTACGCATTACAAAGATAACAATGTCTAATTTATACTTAAAGAAATAAATAATAAAATTACACTAGACATAACATTGATAAAGTGTCAGGGCCAATCAAAGTTACCTTGAACATCTTGGTGTCAAACGTTGTTTGTAGACGATACAAAAGGATCATAATTATAACTTAACTTTAAATGTAGACTTATAGGTCAAGCAAACTGTTTGCCGTTTACTACATATTTTTCATTTATCGATAACCTAACTATAAAAAAAGATTTATCTATATCGATACCATGTAACATCGACATCACTAGATTAGATCTGTTTGTCTCACTCTAACATGGTTGATTTCCCTTTTTCTTCTGATAAATTGAAAATTTCGAACGGTCCAGATTTTGTTTGATCTTTTCCAATATTTGTCCATGGCTAACTTTCGTTATATTCCATTTAATTATGTGTCTGTGTATTATTTATTTACTGTAAATACTATGTTACTGAGAATCAAATGAACTTCTGTAATATTTAACCCTTGAATAAGTAACCTTAAGCTGAGTATTGTATCGGATTCAGAATAAATGGTTATACATTATTCATTTACTACTGTGTGAAATGCGAACATACCCTTACTTGGTCGGTACTTTCACCTTTGTCGGAATTTACCAGCATTAGAATAATTATCATCATCATTTAAGCTATTTCATTAATTTGCCTGTTTTAAATTACTTCCGAATGTCTATAGCTTCTTTTTATTTAAGGCTATTTAAAAACAGCATTAATAAGCTATTCTGTGCGCATCCTGGACTACTGCAATCAGGGGCGTGCAAAGCATATAGGCAATTAGGCAGTGCCTACCTGATAAATGAAATGAGGTAGGCAATAGGTACTCACAAATGTGTGTTAATGATGAAAACCGCTGAGTTTCATCATTCATTCATTAGTAAGTATCTACTGCCTTTTAAACTTTCGCGTTGCATAATTTAAAACTCAATGAACCGGGAATCAACGCGATCATAATTTAGGTACAAAATGTTACCTCTTTTGCCTGACGTTTCGATCGGGTTACACCGACCGTGGTCACAGGCTGATTACTGCCTACCTCGAAATAAAAACAATGCCCGCCACTGGGGGCCTAGCGCGAAAGTGTGTCTTTCGTTCGGTCGTATAAACCTAACAAATTAAAGTGGCTAGTCTCATGTGTCAATCCTCTGATAAAATGTGACCAACTTATTCTAGCCGTGTAAAAAACCCGACTGTTTTTAATTGTTCATGAATTGTCAGACCTTTGATAAGCGGGAATGGATGTTTTAGTTTGATCGGTTAATACGACCGACCGAACGATGCACTTTCGCGCTAGGCCCCCTGACTTTAATCGCTTGTCAAAATGGTGGATCTAGCACAAGTCAACCAGTGGCAGCCGCCAACAACCTTAGGCTGCAGTTACATACGTCGTCGGCAAAGGAGTCGTCCGTAAATAACGAAACACCGTGTACGCGCGTGTGTGAAAACCACGAAAACCCACAACTTTTTAACAAAACATTGAAGACATTTCTCATTAGTAAATGCTACTACAATATACAGGAATTCCTTGGAGATAAAGATAACGAATAATAATCATTGCAAATAAATAAACTATGCTTCAACATTTCTCTTTATAGATTATAAATAAATAGTAAAAGATTATTCTAAATGAGTGTTAGCTCGAGTTCATGTTTATTAATGTTGATTTCATGTTTTAACTATTTTTTATAATTTATTTGTGTTAATTAGTAATATTATTGATTAACTTGGCTAGCCCTCTTAAAATTGACATGCCCTTGCAGGGCGTCACATTAGCTACTATCACATTAGCTACTATCTTACCCTACTATTAATGTGACATGCAATAAATATAAATAAATAAATATTGGGCAACATCACATACATTGCTCTGATCCTATAGTAAGTAGCTAAATCACTTGTGTTATAGAAATCAGAAACAACGACGGTACCACAACACCCAGACCCGAGACAATATAGAAAAGTTCGTTTCCTACATTGGCCCGACCGGGGATCGAACCCGGAACCTCAGAGATGGCGACACCATATTAGTCCGGCGTGCTCGCCTCCCGGCTACTGAGGTCGTCAAATAAACAATTTGAATTTGAATTTACGCGCAGAAAAAAATCTGGTCGGAAATCGCCCTTTGTAATCTGTCGTGCTATGTTAGTCTGTGACTTTTGTTTATAATTTGAATGTAATTACCAAGGTGTTTGATAGAATCAATTATTGTTCATTTGAAGAGACAGTTGTCTTGTTTGGCATACTAAGTTTGCCATGTTCCTTGCTATTACTATTGGCATCGTTATCGTTGATTAACTATTCGTTGTCACTGTAAATGTTAAGATGAAGCCTAAGACCTAATCACTGTCTCTCGAGGTGTAACCCAAGGATCATACTTGGGGCCCCTTCTATTTTCACACACTCGGCGCGATTTTATTTCAATAGTTCTACATAATTTGAATATTATAACACTCTGACTAATGTGACTGTTTATACGTTACAGTAGCTCTGTTTGTTGGTCTAGTCTAGTCTTCTTGCTTTAGTCGAATCCCGCAAAAGGCAAATGTTTTTGTGATGATTGTACTCTAGTGATTAATGTTTAAAAAATATTTAGGTACGTTTGTTCGTTATAGCAAAAAATAAAACGCGCCGCCGATAGTGGCGGCCATACTATAACGACTAATACTATAGTATAATATAATATACGTTTTACGACCTCCGTAGCCGAGAGCGAGCACGCCGGACTTTAAATGGCAACGCCATCTCTGAGGTTCCGGGTTCGATCCCCGGTCGGGTCAATGTAGAAAACGAACTTTTCTATATTGCCTCGGGTCTGGGTGTTGTGGTACTGTAGTGCCTCCACTGTGGTGCATGAACGTGTGCGGGGGAGATTAATTAAACTGAAGAATATTGATATGACTTTTATGTTTATTCGTTATATATAGAAATACATATTAATTACTTAACTTTGAAACCTAATATGGAAATTACAATGTTTCCTTATGTTGAATCATATCATTTTATAATCAATTATACTATTTTAAAATTATAAGTTTCACTTTTCGTTTGGCTCCCGTTACTTGAATCAATCTAGAAACAACTGTTTTTTCCATGTCAAAACGATTATTCTAAATTCGAATACTTTTATACCATGGTAGACGTAGAGGTTTTATTCAACGAGTTATAAACCTCTACAGTACCGTCGTTGTTTCTGATTTCTATGTATAACACAAGTGCTTTAGCAACTTACCTTAGGATCAGAGCAATGTATGTGATGTTGTCCAATATTTATTTATTTATAATATACTATAACCACAAATTACGTATAGACGAAATTTGTGGTTATAGTCGCCATAGACAAGCTTTGCTTGGTTAGGGGGCTGGATAATTGGTGTGATTGCAAAAACTACATACTAATTTAATTAAGTTTCTACGTTGTGGTTTTAACTAAAAAATAATGTATTTTACCTAAACCAACACAATTAAAAAGATAATTAGAAGAAACAAACAAATGTACCTAGTCAGATTTAACGACGATCACACAGTAACCAATTATCGATTCAAGGGACGAAAACATAAAATTTAATGTCGAGAGCATTGTTATAATATCTGAATGATGAGAAATGACGATAAACAGGTGTTAAAAAAATAGGACACTCCTTAGAACCACCTGATCAGCAGCTAACTTTTTCTATGGGAGCAACATCGAAATCGTGTATTCTTATAGACGCTCCATACTTTATCATCGAGGTTATACGAGAAAATTTGTATGAAACATCTAAAAAAATCAATTTTAATGTTGCTCTCATAGAAAAAGTTATTGTATTTACATCCCAGTCCTGAACATTTGTTAGATTTGAATTTTTAAGACGGAACGGATCAGAAGGATCATGTTCGTAGATTTTTTTTATTTTTGATAAAGCCTCAAGCTATTCCATACCATCTCTGAGGTTCCGGGTTCGATCCGGTCGGGTCCATGTAGAAATCAAACTTTTCTATACTGACTCGGGTCTAGGTGTTGTGGTACCGTCGTTGTTTCGGATTTCTATAACACAAGTGCTTTAGCTACTTACCATAGGATCAGAGCAATGTATGTGATGTTGTCCAATACTTATATTCTACGAACTCACTGCTAAAATTCTACTATGCTACTTATTAGTTGACATTGAGGTATAATGTACTAGCGTAATAGAGAACACATCTCGAACTAAATGTTTCAGTCAAGCATTGTGCTTCTTTATTGTTCACCGGTCAAACTTTGTAGTTCACCGCGCTACAATGCTTGGCTGAAACATTTAGTTCGAGATATTGTGTTCTCTAGTACGCTAGTACATTATACCTCAATGTTAGTTGCAATCTGTAACTCAGAAGAAAATATATTAATGTTAAAACAAATTTGAGTATTCACTACCCATTTATATCTATACTAATATTATAAAGAGGAAAGATTTGTACCTATTTTTGTATGTTTGTAATGAATAGGCTCAAAAAGTACTGGGCCGATTTAAAAAATCCTTTCACCAATAGAATGCTACATTCTTCCAATTTGACATAGGCTACATTTCATTTTGAAAAAAATTAGGGATCCTTGGTAAAATTTGAACAATGTAACCGAAGGTGTAGAAAAATGAGTCTTAAAATGTCTTTCGTCGAATGCGCTGCCGAAACTATTAGCGATAATTGTCTACCCCGTGCGAAGCCGGGACGGGCTGCTAGTATTAGATATAGACAAAACCACGGCTAGTGTGTTATTTGTATATTGTAGTAAAAAAGTGTTTTATTGTTCGCACAGTTCGGACAGACGTGAACAAAAGTGTTAGCTGCAAAATATTTGTCGGCCGGTAGAATTTGAGAAAATGTTTTTTGTTTTTAAAACAATAGTTTGGAGTGACGTTTAAATACTATGTGAAAGCATTTTAATTGACACAACTCTGTCTGGATTTATGTTTTTTGTTCTTAACTTTTTGTTATAAATTGGGTAGTTAAGTGCATCTAAAAATGAAACTGTAACCTGCTATGTATTTTATTTTAAACAAGTAAAATTTATTGAGCTTTTATAAACAAGTTCGTTATTTTATTACTCTACATTATTTCATGCTAATTAACATAAGGTAAACATAGGTACAGTTAGTAGAGCCTACTATTATTTATTCTGTGGTAGAGCTTTTGATTTGTATGTAATGTGATTTATGTGACTAAATGACAACAGTTAGTGTTGACTTAGGAGCTGTTTCTTTACATTTTTTTCAATTAAACTCAAACATAATAGGCCTTACTACAAAAAGATAGACTAGGTTTAAACACTTGTCTAAAGATTAGTCAACCAATAAGAAAAGTTAATAATACTTAAATGACTCGAATGTCTGATGTGTTAACATTTCAAATTGGTTGGCTAATTTTTAGACATGGTTTAACCCAAGTCTATCTTTTTTGTAGTTAGGCTAAATGCCTTTTGTTTCGAAATAACTGTTCTACTGGTCTATTACTACCTGGGCCCTCAGTGCGAGTGCCACAAAATAATCGCGTCACTTGATCGAAAAGTGAAAAGTGAATATTAATCTGTATTACTTCGATTTAAGTGACTTGGTTGTTTTGTGCAACTCGCACTAGGCACCCTGGTGTTCTATTTACAAACCGCACCTAAATCTTGCTTACTCCGCCTAAACCAACCGAATCCATAAACCGTGTCAGGAATTTGCCATCCAAATCAGATCCTGATATTTAACTTTGCCTACCTCGCAGGCCGTGTTCAGGCTAATCCAATATTGTCGGTTTACCTAGAGTGAGATTTACACACGCCGATCCGACGGAATAATCCGTTGGAAATCGAACGTGATTAATAAGTACGTGATTCTGTGTTACTGGTCAAGCGCTAGTCAGACTCCCGTCGTTTGGGTTCAATATATCAATTCTCTAAACAAAACCGCGTTCACATTGACTTCACCTATCGACGATAAATAATTTGAACCAACTCTGTAACAAAATAGAGTCTATGTTCGTCTGTACTGCTTAGGTGCACCGCGCTGTCACTTTGACACTGGCTTCACCCATCGACAATAAGCAATGTGAATCCACTTCTTAGCAAAATAAAGACTATGTTTGTTTGTGCTGCTACGGTGATATTAAGAGCAGAATTAACAGGCTGTACGGTTTGTGATCGTTAATGCAACTCTTACACCCCGAGTCTTGACCTGTTGTCTTTATTTGCACTTTTTTAAGAATTTGCCGGTATTTTTGTGTACTTAATATTTTTATTGTATTTCCAAACAATTATATTTTTGTAAGTACTTAATAATTACCGCAATTTCGGAATAGAGGAGCGTGTAACTAGGCGTCCCATCTAGCTAAATGCTTATTTACATAAATAAGATGGTTTCATCATCTTCTAACACCTCCACATCCATCTCGGACTGTCAGAACCAACGTCCTTTGCAAAATGGAAAGCAATTAAAATATATCGTAGGGACTTTGTCAACGATTCGATTTCGATTCGATTTGTCGATCATTGTAAAGTTACCTTTTAGCCTCGAGGGCCGATCTTCAGTGCTAGGTAATCCTCTGCCTCTGTGGGACTTAGCTATTGTAATACATTGATAACCTCGACACCTAACGCCAGCAATGTTAACCTATATGATGGGAACACGCTGGACTTGGCGTTGCCATCTTTAGATACCGGGCTTGATTCTCGGTCGGGTCAATATGATAACCCACGTTTGAATTCTTTATTGGTCTTGGTGTTGTTGTTCCTGATTTCTAGAACACAAGCTTGTATGTGATTTTATCCAATATTTATTTACTTTTAATTTTATTTATTTTTAAGTATGTATAGGGATTGTAACTAGCATGTAGGTAATTGCGAAAAACCAAAAGTGTAAATAGGATTGGTCTCGATGGCGTAAATTGGAATATGTTATATCTATCAGTGGAGTAACATGGGTTGATCAAATATGGAAAAAAAAATACTTTGTTTTTTTACAATCACTTTTATCCGCGACTGTAATTCGTATGCGGTTATAAAATCAGTGAAATACCCGTGAAATCCGTATATTACGTTCAGAAGGATTTCCTTTATGCGAGCTGTAAATATAAAAGATACAATATTACTATTTATAGGCGCAGTATTACATTGCCCGAAGCTTGTTTAAGGCATTATGTTGTTTGATACGTTTTTTATATCGTAATAGTAGAAGATTTTATTGCTGGATATATTTATTGTTTTCTGGTAGATATTTGGCATGGATCTAAAGTTCTAGTTTGTTTGTTTAGTGTTTTATTTTTCCTTATCGGTCTAACACGAATCGCTAGATGTGTTAAGCATTTAGTTAACACCTTGTTCTGACTTGTTAAATCCTACTAATATTATAAATGCGAAAGTTTGTGAGTATGAATGTTTGTTACTCTTTCACGCAAAAACTACTGAACGGATTTGGATGAAATTTTGCTACTAATTTAGATATGATCTGGATTAACATATATGATACTATTTATCTCAGTTTAATTTTCCTTTGGGATATAGAGAAGAAACTAAAGACCACGCGAGAGAAATTGCGGGCTATAAATAGTATCAAAAATAAATAGATACTCTTAATTGAACACCATACCTACAAATTAAATAGATTGCTCCTAGTGATAAGACTGCCTAAATCGTACATGTTTCTGTACATATCAACTGTAACCCACGGACGTAAAAAAAATACGGACGTAACCTCGTCTAACCATAAGTGAAGCATAATAATGGCCGCCCGTTTAGGCTGTGTGCGTGATTTAAGGGTTGCTATATAAACCATCAATTTCCCTGCTGTTTGGTGGTACCAATCGATCTCAGTTAACTTATGTAAATTACATATATTTTTTAACAGAAATTTAAACGGTTGATCTATGTTGGCCTACCAAACATATTTTTTATGATCACTGTGATAGAAAATAAAACACATGTTACGTATGAAGAAATATATTTTTACACATGACAATAATAGTGATAGGGCTATGACTATCTATAAAATATACTCCTGAATAACAAAAAATTTGAAAACCCCACGACGCTTAATACGTAATTGAAAAAGGATAATTTTGCGTCGGGGTTAAAAATCAAAAATACGTTTACATCATATATCATAATGGTATAATAATAATGTTAAGTACGTATATTATTATTATAACTAATAAAGATGCGCTAAAATCCTTTATGTTGGGTCAACTTTTTGTACACTTGTCTTTTGTTGTCTAATGTACGGGAAATACTTTCTATTTTAGAAATATGATGGAACCGAACGTTCAAATACTTTTGAATAATGCATTTCATTAAACTTATTCTATGATCCGCTCCTGCTATGGCGTGAATATTTTCTATATTTAAAAAAGTTGTTCTGTTGTCAATGAACATTTCCAAAATTTTTGTCATTAGATACATATGTTGTTGTTATTTTTGTCTCTAGTAAACCTATGAAAACGACGTAAGAGATATTTTATATTAAAAGTATGGGGATCTTTTATTTTACTTTTGAGAAACGGTACCCAAAAACTGACAAAATCTGATTTCAGAGTCACATACATAGTTATTTGCATACAAATATAGATTTCCCCACCTTTTGGGGTAATTTTCCCGTAAATAAAGTGACAACACTGTTGAATTTTACCTCTAGAATTCTCGGCAAAGTCTTTTATTTAAATCGTAATAACTTACGTATGATAGGTGATTCCATGTGACTTTTTACTTTTGCTCGTGTAGTTTTTGCATGATTTAACAACACAAGACGGCATTTTTGATAAATAAATCGTTGACGCAACGAACGCATTTACTATGTGTCACTGGCGCTGTCACTCGGGGCGAAATGGCGGCGGGTTGGCGTACCTAGTGTGTATGTGTGAGTGTAGATCATGTACAACGAACGAAATTAGCGTACCTTGCATGCTTCACATTATTTTAATGTGATGTTACGTCCGTATTTTTTTTACGTCCGTGCTGTAACCTCTTTGTTTGGTATTAAAATAAACAATATCTATCTAATTTGAATCTTCGCTTTTCTTACGTTGATAAGACATTACTTTTTTAAATCTACGCAGATAATACTTAAGTAGAAAGCTACAACAATTTAGAAGCTTATTTATCAAAGTTCCAAGTTTAGGTACTAATAATTCCAGAAGGATCTGACACCCGAAACTCGATTGTGTTGTCATGGCAACTGACGAATAATCATACCGAGTGAGTGTCAAGTAACCTGCTAGGTTGTCGATTAGAATACATATTAATTTTAGTGCAGTAAAGCCTTTATATTTTGAGTACATTATTAGAATAATTAATCATCATCATCATGTCAGGCTATTACTGTCCACTGCTGGACGTAAGCCTCTCCCAAAGAGCGCCAAAGAGCACGATCTCCCGCTTTTTTCATCAGCCACTGCCAGCCATCTTTCTAAGGTCGTCGGTCCATCGAGCTGGAGGCCGTCTTACACTACGCTTGCTAAGATGTAGTCTCCACTCGAGAACCCGTTTACTCCACCTTTCATCGGTTCTGCGACAGATGTGGCCGGCCCATTGCCACTTAAGTTTGCTACATTTTTGGACTATTTTCGTTACTTTACTCTTTTGCCTGATGGTCTCGTTTCGGAATAATTTATAATAAATAAATATTAGACAACTCTAATACTCGCTTTTCAGCTACGGATGTTATTGAGTTATTTAAAATTAAACTATCTTCGTACCATCGTAATGGTGCGCGATGATTCGCTTTGAACGTGAAGGGTTCATTTCCCGTTCAGGTCAATTAAGAAAATTAACTGATCTAGTTTAGCTCAAATCTGGTTTGCTGGGTGACTCCCTGGCAATATTGATCGTATATTACTTTATAACAAAAGGATGTTAGTTCCTTACTTCCAAACTGTTCATACCCTGTACAAACTCAGGTTCTCTCCGTACGCCACTAGATGGCGTTGTTGAGTATTAGCCCGCGGTATTGAACCAATTTTTCCGTTTTTATTTAGTCTCGAAGTTTATTTGTATGTAATTAAATCAAGTTGCACGTTAGTTTCATTGGACTTTTTTCCCGTACCATAGTAGTATAGTAGTTCGAGGTCAACAGCAGTCTGGTTTGACAGACTATTACGGCTAGTTCGGTGTGTTTTCTGGCGTTATATTAAATAGGAATTATATTTTACCTCGAGTCTCACACTTTCCATACTTTCTTAATTAACAAACAATTTCAAATTACGCCTCAATTCAACGATTCGAGATTAATTCTGCCAAATAATAATCGTAAAGTAAGGCACTTTATATAAATTAAGGCTTCAGTATGCTTGGCTATAATTTACATCTATCGATAAATTCGGATAATCTTTGTCAAATAAATCGGTGTGATTGGATTTCGTTGGGGCCATTAAATTTGCGGGAGTTCTGCTTTATGGTTAATTATATTACTCTTAATATAATTTTGCCGTGCCGCGTTGCCGTGTGGGGACGGCCGTAAATAATACACTTCCCCACCGCCAACAGGAGGCGTGTCGTAAGAGGCGACTAAATCCTATAGCACGAGACGGGGAGCAGCGTCTGCGTGCGAAACAATATAAAAAACTGCGCTCGCCAACCCGTCTGCCAAGCGTGGCGAGTATGGCAACAACCCCCCGATGACTGAAGACACTGGGGGAGGCCTATGTTCAGCAATGGACGTCCTGTGGCTGAAATGATGATGATGATAATATAATTTTATACTTTCTCGTTCGGATCACCCACTTTTGATTTTTTATAGTTTTCTAACTTCGTCTATCATATTCCATGTTAAACTCATTTTGAGCTTTGTACAATACTTTCATTGGAATAACAATACAGATGTTAAAAGTCACTGTAGATTAGATCTTAATGATGATTTTAAATTAAAAAGGTTTTTGTTAGCCATTTAAGTTATAAAGTTATATTATTCAGCAGCTTTTCCTTAGTTACGATAGCAGGGCGGTAACCACGATCTCTTAAAACAATCTCAAATCTGTCAAACATTATCAAATCTGTCAAATTTTGTATGTAATGACGTACCAAAATTGACAGCTTTGAGATTGTTTTAAGAGTTCATGGTTACCCCGCAGAAGTAAGTTGATTTAAAAAAAATACTGTACGACTGCAACTGAAACTTATTTTTTGTATACGAGTATTCCTCATTAATTATATCCCGTGTTTGTTAAATCTTGAAAATTGATTGCGGCCGGTAGTTGGCATAAGTACTAACAATAAATAATTGCAAAACCCCGCAATGTGGCGAGCTGAAATCCCTACCACCGGACAGTCGGCTACCTACAAATGGCGGTTCTTATGACTGCACTAAAGTTTATAAATAAGATTTTCATTGAACGTGTGTGAGGCCCGCGCCGCTCGCGCATATACGATTTTAATGAAAACAATCGTGATGAAAATGAAGCGCTTCTTAATCAATTTGAATAATAAGTTTGGTTAATAGAAAACACAATCACCATCGCCCACAGTATTCGTCCGATTCAAATCATATTTTAACTAAATTAATTTACTCTCAACCATCGCTTACTCTATAGCCACACACTGTGAAACAGATAACCCATTAACTGGGTAACCTATCGCTATAATTTGCCAGGCGAAGCTTACTCGTACTATACATATCTATTTGAATACTACAAATAGGTGAGCAAATGTATAGTGAAACGAATATTTTGGTTAGTTATTAATTCATACAGGGTGTTTCGGGTTAAAACGTATACGGCGCCCAAGAGTGAAATTTGATAACAGCCGTTAAACGCCCGGATCAAATTTAGCGTGTAAATCTATTTTCGCGGCGTTTAAACGTCGATATTGAAGTGAATTAAATCGCTAAGTGCCTGTTTCACAATGTACGGATAAGTTCTGAATAAGCTATAAACTCTATTTTTAACCGACTTCAAAAAAAGGAGGAGGTTCTCAATTCGTCTGAATGTTGTTGTTGTTTTTTTTTTTTTTTTTGTATGTATGTTACGCGATTACGCCGTCAATTATGGACCGATTTCAAAATTTATTTTTTAGTTTGAAAGGGTATACTCCCGAGGTGGTCCCATTTCCACCAAGTCAGATTCTGATGATGGGATCCCTGGGAAATCGAGGGCAACCCTCAATTTTTATAGGCACCCATAATGTTTTGCATATATTTTCTGACTCGATGCTGATTTTTGGGTCTGGTAATCATCATGTCATGTTGCTGACCTGATGATGGAAGCCACAGAACTCCTTAACGGATAGGAGTTAGAAGATAATACTGCAATTTGTCGACAGAACGTATTTCGCAGTGTGTTGAGCAGACGTGGAGCTTATGAGGTACCAGACCGCCAATTTTTATTTACTGGGGGCGTACCCGCACACCCAGTAACGAAAAAAATTTGAAAGTTCCTTTCTTAATTTAACCTGTTATTTAACGCGAGACCTTATCCTATGGTTACGACACCAAAATAGCCGCCGTTCTGGTTGGAGTGTAGGTAAACCCTTTTCTTAAGACTTAAAAATTTTCGTCGAAAAATTGACCCTATATAACACCTTATTTTTATCATACCATAGGATGGGGGGTCCATAGAGGACCAATATTAGTTAAGGTTACTTTGCTGTAAAGTCATTTTTGGCGAAGTTAGGAGGGAAAAAATAGAGGACTTAACACTTAAAATTGTAAAATAAAAAAAGTTTAATAAAAAACTAAAAACCGACTTCAAAATGAAACTAAAAAACGAAAAATAATATTGACTAAAACATACCTAATCAGTTCTTTTTGGAGTCGGTGCGAATGAACACATTTTAACTCTCGATGGCTGGCACTGACTCCAAAAAGAACTGATTAGGTATGTTTTAGTCAATATTATTTTTCGTTTTTTAGTTTCATTTTGAAGTCGGTTTTTAGTTTTTTATTAAACTTTTTTTTGCGTTTCACGACCGTTAAATAGCGCTATGTGACACATTAGGTTTAAGAACTTTTATGCTCCACATTAATTATTTGTAAAATAGCTATAAGGCACTTTATCCGTACATTGTGAAATAGGCCACAAATGTCGTATCCATACATTTTTGTTGTTTATTTTTGGACATTATTAGTCTAAGTGGAGTACTTAGTTAAAAATTAGGGGACCTATATCAACAGAAATCCACACTTGAATGAATGAATGAATGAAAATCGTTTATTTGGCACAATTTACAATAATTAAAATTCACGTTACACAATTTATAAACAGCCATGTACCAAATAGGCCCCCGCTCAGCATATGCCGAGGCACAGAGTGCCGCGACGCTGGTTTTCAGCGGACACCTTAAGACAAGAGAGTGGGCGTCGAGCCCTACAAAAACGGATATTATTCGTATTAACATTGTGAACTCATGTTGAAAACAAAATGAACAAAGTTCCTACATAGTTCTCACAGAGCTATATTAAATTATTCATTTATATATAATTCGTGTATTAATAAATATGTATATTTAATTGTGTATTTGTTTATATGTATTTTTTTTAACTTAACAAGTGATACAATATTTTTATACAACTATTCTAAACAAGGTATGTTTTTACAACAGTATTATATATAAATATATATATATATATATAATTATAGTAATTACTTTGTTATATTTAATAAGGTCATTCGGCTTTTTGAATATTAAGGAGATGTTTCTTGTATTTAATTTTAAAAGTTTTAATATGAGAACAATGTCTGATGGGCGGAGGAATGTTATTCCAACACTTTGATGCCGAATATCTAAAACTACCACGAAAAGCTGCTGTTTTAAAAGTTGGACAAATTAACCTATCATTAATTCGTGATTGGCGTTGAGTGAACTTAATTTTATTAAATAAATAGGGAGGATCGTTTCTTTTGATAACACCAAAGAGCAAGGTTGCAAAATGCAATTTGCGTCGTGTCTCCATGTTCATCCAATTTTTGCTATTTATATACGGAGTTATATGAGATCTAGGGGGAATAGGAAAACAAAATCTAGTGCAAGAATGTTGAATACGCTGTATCACTTTTTTAGTGCGACCCAATAGACAGAGGCCAACCACAGAGTCAGCATAGTTCAACTTTGACAATATAAGCGATTCGCAAAGGTAAATCCTCATTTCCACACTCAGGTACTGTCGTACCTGGTACAAAACCCTCAACCTGTAATAACACTGCTTGATAACATCACTAACGTGCTTTTCAAATCTCAATCTACCATCCATCCAAACACCAAGATTTCTTGCTTCATTAACTTGTTCAACATTGGTTTTATTTAATTTAATTTCTACCACGCCACTATTAATTTGATCGATTTGAGACTTGGACCCCAATACAAGGAATTTGGTTTTGATAGGGTTCAGCACTAAACCATTCTCTTCAGACCATTTAGCTATATGATTAAGGTCTTGGTTGATTTTATTAACAGCATCACTGGTGTCCATTGGTTTGAAAGAAATATATATCTGAAGATCATCGGCATACAAATGATGATTAGCGTGTATTACAGCTTGTGGCAAGTCAGAAGTATAAATAATGAAGAGAATTGGTCCCAGTATCGAACCCTGGGGGACACCTTTATTTACAGGAGATGTAACAGATACTTTCCTTATGCCATTACTGGAAACAATTTCCACCTGTTGTGACCGATTACACAGATAACTGGAAAACCACGCAAGAGCCGTATCATCAAATCCATAATATTTCAATTTAGCAATAAGCATCCTCGTATTGATAGTGTCAAATGCTCTTGAATAATCTAGTAGTACCAATATCGATCCTTTTCCTGTATCCTGTTCGGTCAAAATGTCATCGACCACGTCAAGTAAAGCCGTTGCCGTATTTCTTCCTTTTCTAAAACCTGATTGTTTTTCTGGTAATATATTATTTTCCTGTAAATATTCATTAATCTGTATGCTAACTACTTTTTCTACTATTTTTGACATAAATGGTAATATGCTAACCGGCCGAAGATCTTTTAATTGTGTAGGATTATTAGTTTTTGGTAGTGGTATAACCGTCGCCTGTTTCCATATTTCAGGGTAGGTGCCTGTTTCAAGGGACTTGTTAATGATGTCGGTAATGAGTTGCAATGTACGTGGCAATGTCAAAAGAATCATGTTAAGCGATATTCCATCTACACCCTGAGCGTTGGTGGTGATATTTTTTATGACTTTGAAAACCATTTCTTCATTTATCCGTTTAAAAGAGAACACAGAATTATTATTAAAACGATGAGATAAAAAATATGCAAGGCGGGAAACATTAGCACTATCATCACCGGGAACATTCAAGAAATGATCATTAATACGGTCAGGATCACTAATATTATCTGGTAAATCGGAAAGTTTTGCTTTAAAATCTACAACATTTCGCTTTATGTGTTTCCAGAGTACGCGAGGGTCTTTCAAGTTTTTATTTATACAATACTGATAATACGCAGATTTTTCACTATATATCGCTTCGTTAACTAATCGTTTAAGTTCTTTATAATACTTTTTGTCGCTATCAAGCTTTGTTCTACGACTTTTCACTTGCGCTTTATCTCTTAAAATCATCATATCTTTTATAGTCCGCGTTATCCAGGGATAGCTTTGTTTTCTTACATAAATCTTTTTTACCGGTGCGTGAGTATCAAATAATTCTTTAATTTTAGCATTAAATGCAGCAACAGAGTCACTGACATTTTCGCCAAGTAACTGTTCCCAGGATATATCATTGACATGTGCATTAAAAAGGCCCATGTTAATATCATTTAAAGGTCTGTAAAATATCCATCGAGGTTCAGATTTCGGCCTTTTTAGACTTATTTCATAAGAAATGAATGCGTGAGCACTAAGATCAGGTATATGATCTACTATCACTTTAGTTACTTTCATGCTACTACATACTAAATCCAGCAAAGTCTCGGAGTGCTCAGTAAAATGTGTAGGTTCTGTTACATATTGAGTTAGATTCATACTTTGGAAAAAATCTAATAATTTTTTCGCATTTGTTTCATATGTGCGAAGCATGTCGACGTTAAAGTCCCCTGTCACAATAACTTGGTCAAATGTGGAGAAAAATGTCAGTGTCTCTGCCATAGCATCCAACAATGTATCTACAGTTTGCCAATGTGGCCGGTACATTGTACCAACTGCAATTTTGATTCCGTTCAACTTAATACCGAGCCACATTTGTTCTACTGCGAAACTGTTCGGGTTTTCAAGAACACGAGCAGATATTCCTTTTTTAAGATAAAAACCAACACCACCTCCACGTATTCGTTTGCCAGCAGGGCGAGGTTTGTGCAACAGCCTGTAGCCTGTAGGAGCAGGCGCTCGCTTTCGCTTCTAGTTTTTATACACAATCGATTATTATTCATTCAATTTCTACATTCATTCAACTATTCGCTTTACATTTCTCATCAAACGTACGTGACGATCACGTACGTTTGATGAGAAATGTGTCGTGTCGTGTCGTGTGGTGCCGGCACATTAAAATAATTGCACCACCCCTTCTCTTCTTATGGGTGTCGTAAGAGGCGACTACAGGAGAACCGCCATAAGAAGACGGGCAGCAGCGTCTCCTCTCCACCATTGGCCAAACTGCGATCGCCAACCCGCCGGCCAAGCGTGGCGATTATGGCAAAATCCTCCTTTTGGAGAGGCCAGTGTCCAGCAGTGGACGGAATAGGCTGGTGATGATGATACAAAAAACATTTGAATTTTATTTTCAAGTAAGGGAGTTGGTCCAAATAGTAAGAGTTGATCGTTTGTATCGCGAGAGACATCTCGGAAGGTTTGGACGGTGATAAAAAAGTCAACGTGTATTTACTAATAATTGCATATAACGAACCATTGTACAAGTGGAACTTTAGAACTAAATAATCTATGGTATGTCCTGACCTCTGTCCAAAATGATGTCTTACAACGACCGGAGCGTTCCCACCACGGAGACTTTGCAATTATAATAAATAAAGTCTAAACGATTTGTCGTAGGTGTATGCAAGAACTTGGGTCAAAACTTATAACGTTTATTTAATATTAGCTGGGAGTGTCAACGGGGGCGTGTGAACTGAGTTTAAGTACCATATTGTAAAACATATTTAAGTATATATGATATTATAATAGCTCAGTAAGTAAATACAACATTAGTGGCTAGGCAGCGCCTGAAAAATTACACAATGTCTTCTCGTCCAAAATTATTTAGTGCTTAAAAACAAAAATCTTACAATGTGTGTGTAACCTTATTGATGACATAATATGGAACTGAAACGTAGCTTTTCACTATGGGTCTCATATGAAAACTCAAGGTTGCCCAGAGCCTTATTAAGGGCTGTTTTTTTGCGAGATCGAATGAGAAATGAGGAGATCCGTATACGAACAAAAAGTCGCTAACCTAGCTCGACGGATCAGCAAGCTGAAGGGGCAGTGAGCAGGGCACATAGCACGTAGAACTGATGGCCGATGGGGCAGAAAGGTTCTAGAATGGAGGTCGTGTGCAAGCGCAGCATAGGACGTCCACCCAAGTTGAACAGTTGACCTGCGGTTCTAAAACGGCCGCATTGGATGTTTCATTTTTAATCTGATTCATTTAGTGAAATGTAGCGGAAATGATTTGCAAACCCTAAAACGGCCACATTAATAAATTAATCATATGCAATTCATTTCATTAAATGGATCATATTTGATGACGTTAAAAAAATATAGTGACGCGTCCAATCTTACTTTACGGTTTTTGTGAAAATGAATGTTTTTAACAACACAAAGGAACAAAATGTTTCAAAATACTCAAGTTTTGTGTGTTCTACAAATATCAATACAAAATAATAATAAAAATAACATTAAAATGGTGGTTCACCAATTTGACATTTAATATGAATTACTCTTTTCATAATAAGTGGACCATATTACGAATTTCCATACAAAACTGTCAAATTAGATGAACTGCAAATATGAAATGTTCGAGGCTCATTTTATGATTCATCAAATAACATTTCATTTTAAGATTTGCTAAATGAAACATATTATGAACGGAATATGAAACATCTAATGCCGCCGTTTTAGACCCGCTGGTAAAGGTTGCAGGCAGCCGCTGGAAGCAGGCCATACTGCAATGATGCTGCTGGATGCAATGATGATAAACGATACAAATTAAAATAGCCAAAGTAACCTATTAGTTCATCTTTATTAGTACGGTATTAAAAGTCAGTTTTAAACATCTAATGTTTTTAGGTACATTACATTATTATTATTATTCCTTTTGTTTTTCGTTATTATAGGATACGGAGCAAAACCAGTGTAACGAGACCTACAAACAGATAAGACAAAATCAATTGCATCCACAAATCCTATGGCGTATTGAAACCACGTCCATAATTGTAAATAATATAAGTTTGTGCTATAAATAACTATTATTTACTGTACCAATGGCACGCCCACGCTTTAAAGACAAAGGTACGATATTGATGTTATGACTGTACCTACTTGATTAGATTTTACTGTTTACCTACTACATATAATATTCTACGTTATTCCCAGAGATTATAAATCACAGAAATCTTATTCCGAAAATGTTTCGTTCGTTCGGTCGTATTAACCTTACAAATTAAAATTACCGTTTACTCGTAGCAATACTTTGGAAAAATATGATTAACTCTAACTAGCCGTGTTAAAAACGTCCGTTTTCAATTGGTCATAAATTGTCAAAGGTTTGAAACAAGTTTTTTATTAGGATAATACGTCTGAAGGAACGAAGTAGGTATAAAAGTAGTAGGTTTTCTGAATCGGGAAGTAATGTTTTTACCTTCATTTTATTGAGCCTCTGATATCTTAACAAATAGATACAATTAAAGTGTCCATTTTTAATGTCAAAATGAAGTATTTACGGTATTTCTTTTTTCTGTCTGTCTATTTGTTCCGGCAACAGTTTCCTAAACGGCTGTACCGATTTTATATCCGGTGGCACAAAGATTTTTATATAATTGAAGACAATTCAAAGTAACTATGTAACTATGTTTTTCTCTTTTTTACAGGTAATTTCCTTCATCAGAAACTTCAGCTCTTTGAGGTTTGCTCTTCGTTGTGTTACGAGTATGGTACGAGTTTGGTAAGTAGTGTCAGCTTCAACAATAAAAATAAAAATGAATAAACTGATAAAATACAATCAAATTCAGCACAGCGATCTAATCTACCACAATAGGGATGTTGACCCCATTCATAAATAATTCTAAGGCATCATTTATTAAAACAAGCACTTTATTTTAGGCCTAATAACTCAGTACAATTTCATTTAAGAGGCAAACTGATTTTTTATTGCTTTAAAATCGTAAAAAAGTAAGGCAGTTGAGTTTATCGGATAGTGACGTCATAATTCGATATCGCCATACAAATTATTAGGAAGATATCTGTTTTGACAGCTCATAAAAAGTATGTCAATTGATTGGTGGTGTCAACTAGCCTATTACCTACAGTCCACAACACATTAACATAATATTATGTATTACACGTATAGCAAAATTTGACCACTAGTTCTGTAGAGCTCCTTGAGAAGCTGCGGGGTGACACTGTGTACGTCGTATTATTATATTAATGACAACCTTCATAGCCGAAAGGCGAGCACGCCGGACTTGGTGTCGCCATCTCCCGGGTTCGATTTCCTGTCGGACAATGAAGAAAATTATATTGTTAATATTGTCTCGGGTCTGGGTGTTGTGGTATCGTCGTTATTTCTCACCTTATAATCAAAGCAAGGTATGTGACGTTGTCCAACATAAAAAAAAAACATGAGAAAAATCCAGAGAGTACAAAAATCGTCGGTGGCGTCATACTGTACCATACTGTCCGTAAGTGTTCATTTAATTACCGGACACAGTTATTATGCGGGTGCAATCAGTATTGTACATTCGGCAGATTACAGTGCGATAGTAAAATACTAGTTAATTAAAACTTGCACAGAACAAGATTCTGTATATGCCGAAGGTAGGTAACCTAGGTGCATACATAATTGTCAAAAAATATCTATTTAAAAAAAAAATCGTCACTTAAGGCTCGGACTAAATGCAGCTGTTTCCGGCCGGAATTTTTTAGAACCCGTTCAAAAAACGACCTTATTCTTCGAGTGACGAGCGACGGATTGAATCCGGGCTTACCCGGAGCTGTTTCCGGCTGCTTATAGTCAGAGCCTTAGCTACATTTTGATCTTGACCATTAATCGCACAGAATACGAGGTAATCCAACGAAATCTGTTCGATAAGACAGTAGAATTTCTCATTGACAGCGCAAGACGTGTTCAATTCGTCGTACGAGTGCCATTGACATAAATAGATCATACTTTTTAACCGACTTTAAAAAAGAAGGAGGTTCTCAATTTGTCTGATTGTTGTTTTTTTTATTGCAATGCCCACCGGGGCCCATAATGTCCTATCGCTTTAGTCATCTATATCAATAAACGATTGAGTATTGAGTACTTTTTATTGCACACCACACAAAACAAACAGTTCAAAGAAAAAAGAACCCTTTAGAATGGTACAATTTATATACATCATTCGTGAGCATTTTGCACTACTGCCACAGACAAACAAATATGTACTAGGAACTTTTACTCAACAACAATGCATCTAACATAATTTCACGTTAAAAATAGTTCGTAACAATTCAAGCATCATTGAGAGTACAATGCTCAATGCATTACAGTCCCAACAGTAGAATGCGACAAACAGACAAACGTAGCGGTCGGGTATAATTGGCCTGACCACTCGATTACCGGACGACAGAATTAGTATGCAGGACCGGGTATAGCACACCCGACTGGTTAGGGTGCGACGTAAAGTGGACGCTGTTACAAGCTTCTTTTGACGACCTCCATAGCCGATAGGCGAGCACGCCGGACTTTAAATAGTGCCGCCATCTCTGAGGTTCCGGGTTCGATCCCCGGCCGGGTCAATGTAGAAAACGAACTTTTCTATATTGGCTCGGGTCTGGGTGTTGTGGTACCGTCGTTGTTTCTGATTTCTATAACACAAGTGCTTAAGCAACTTACCTTAGGATCAGAGCAATGTATGTGATGTCCATTTTTTTTTCTTCTTAGGGAAATATAATGTTAAATGGAAATCTCATACTTTGTTTCTGTGGTGTTCAATTTTAAAACCGATTGGCGTTGTTGTGTTTTGATGCGTAAAAAGTTTTTTGTCATATTAGAAAACAAACTTTAACAAAATTAGTGCACTATGTGATATGTCTTAACATAATAATGTTTTTTTTTTTATAATCCCTTAATGTTAAACTACGAGTTAATCAGCATCAGCATGGATTAAACATGGATGGATTAGAAAAATATCCCACAGGAACATTTAACCGGGATACAAAAATCCTAAATGTTAATCCGGATCATATTGTGTGTGTATGTGTGCAAAATTTCATCCAAATCCTTTCAGTAGTTGTTGCGTGAAAGCGTAACTAACATTCATACAATATACATATAACACATACAATATACATTTATACATATAACAAACTTTCGCGTTTATAATACATATTAGTAAGGATTTAAATGTTCACTATTACTAAATTGCGCTCATATTCATTAAACACTCAGATTCCCACGTTAATATTCTAGAACACTAGAACTGAAAATAATAGAGTGCTACTCAGTACTCACACACTTACATCTAAATTGAGCAGAATTTCATAAGTGATTTCGCATTAAAATGCACAACCACTCGATTCGGACGGGCCACGAAACATTAGTATGCGGGTATTACACACCCAACGGATTAGGGTGCGGTCTAGGTGGGATTGTTGGGCCGTCTGCCTTTGCTTGTATAAATAGTAATGTTTACGCAGGTAATTTTGTTGTCGAAACGATATTAAGATATTTGTGTAAATTTTTATCATGAATATTTGAGTAAGTAGGAAAATAAATACGGCTTGTTTTAAATTCAATTAATATATATTTTTATATTTTTTTTGCCATATGAGATGATGGTTCGCATTCGTTTAATTGTGTCACAAACTTGATAATAGTATTACATGCCTACCTATGTTTGGCATATTTAGGTCCAACACCGCTGCTTGTATTTTATACTTGTTAAAATTATATTAAGGAACCTCCAGGTCTGTTATCATACCGAACTAGTTTTTAATATGTTTGTATATGACTGTATGAGTTCTAAATAAATAAAATAAAAATAAATAAATAAAATATCCCAACGGATAGATTTTTTTTTATTAGTACTCTTTATTGGTTTAAAATATTGCAGATTTAATCTACGGTACGGATTTCAAGCGCTTAGGGAAGGAGTGAGGATTGCTTTGCGTATCTAATAAGACGATCAATCGAAAACCGATCATCGACGGGTGTTCTCGGAACAAACAACCAATCACGGCTAGCGGCGCAGGCGCGTCTCACGATTAGCCAATAACCTGATGGTCTACTGCGTATCTTTTGTTTAGCGCTCAAGTTGGGACGTACCTTGAAGGTGGGGTAGTTGTAGATTATACTAACTAGATGAGATTAAATGCTAGGTTAGATGATTGAAGTAGTTTATAATATTAAGTTTTTAGTAACGTTTACGTTTCGTTATTGTATGGCAAATTTTTATTTTTTTATTTATTTATTTATTGCAAGTCACAAGTTACAAAAGATGTTACATTAAAAACAGAGTGGTAGAGTACAAGTGACACCCTGCAAGGGCACAGCAAACATAAGAGGCAAGTAGTGCCTTACAACGTATACATAAAAAATTAAACAATAAAATAATCCACATTCAAGCATAACAATAAAGTGATTAACAATTATAATATCATAACAAAATAAATTTATTATATTATTAAATTATTGCAAACATCAAATTACCGAATTTCATTTATCAAACTTATCGTCAAAAAATTCCTTTAATAATACTACATAATGTTTTTTCTATACGTTTTTTGATCAAACTCTTATGCAATGAGTTATATTTAGTATGCGGGTATCACCCACCTAATGGCTTAAGTCCGGTAACACTATTCGTCAGATGAAATGTGTTGCGTTATCTTTTATCTTTTGTTGATACGCTTCCGCCCACATCTTCGGCAAAATGATTTCGGGGAAGTCTATCTGTGTATACTTTTGTACTTAATTTAATGTTCTTTTTGTAAAGGAGAAATGATAACATTGTGATTCCTGATACAACGAGGTATGACGATGTCTGATTTGGATAAAACTTGTTCAACCCCTGTGTCACTAATGAAGTGTCATCATTACAGTTTAGCATGCTACTTGCTGTCCCTGTTGATTCCATTGGTTTTCGATCTGCTCTATTATTACCTCGATCCTTACGTAGGAAGAAGGATATCACTCAGGCAAATGACGTGGTGGTAGCCAGTTATAGACGCCAATTTAACAAGTAGCCCAACACCGTCAAAATGTTACCTATCTTGACTTGACGACCTCCGTAGCTGAGAGGCGAGCATACCAGACTATATGACGTTGCCATCTCTGAGGTTCCGGTTTTAAACACCGGTCGGGTCAATGTAGAAAACGAACTTTTCTATATTTTCTCGAGTCTGAGTGTTGCGGTACCGTCGTTGTTTCTAATTTATATAACACAAGTGCTGTAGCTACTTACCTTAAGATCAGAGCAATGTATGTGATGTTGTCTAATAAATATATATTCTAGGGGGTGATTCTGTTACTTAAATAAACATCTGTTTGAAGTTTTAAAGTTTTTTTCTCAGTGCCTGATTCCCTTTAATCTCAAACACAAAAACGATTGTATTGCTATAAGCAGACCAGTTTTGTACTGAGTCATGTAGATAGATGAACATTCCACTGTGCTTTCCTATTAATTGTGTCTTTTTAAGTGTTACGGAGTTCTAAATTAAAACCTAATATCTAGACTCTAGGATCAAGGTCACGTGGTATAGAGGTAGGATCAAGAGTAGAACTTTCAAAATTTCCATTTCCACATTTATTGCTTAAATATAACCATATATACGACAACTCCGTGCATTACCGACATATTTGGAGGTAACCGCGCACAATTATCATCAAATTCATTCACTGGAAGGGTATCTCGAGTGGAATGATTTTATTACTTCGTGTCGCGGTTTTGTCATTACAATCGTATTATGTGAGTTACTGGTTTTAACGCTTATGTTTAAGGTGAAATTCTTTCGCAAATTTTATTATTATGTGATTTCGTTGTGAGCTCAAAACCATTATGTTCAGAATATTTTTTTTTTGAATTTTTTGCTACTATAACTATAGTATTATAATAGTTCGTTAAATTTATCATTCTTTTAACATATTTTAGTAATTACATTTAATGTTTCTCTAGAGCTGTTATTAGCAGCAATTTTAATTGCTATAGCTTGCCTTCGGCATAAATTGAAGTACTTCAACTTTTATTGGCCACCAAACTTGGCAACTATTTCACACTTACGTTATTTAAAATTGACTAAAAAACTTAACTAAGAACTAAATTAGAACTAAACTAACCGGTGCAAGTTATTATATTATGTCAGTACCTACAATTTCAAACGGTGCACCATTTTGCACCGTATGCAGCTAGGTAACAAATTGGCATCGCGTACGGTAGACGGGCGCTTTGAAATTACACACATGTGTTATTCGCTTATTAATCATAGGAGATGCAGTGTTGCATTCGCTACGAAAGTGTAACGTCAGCGGAGCCAACAGTGATGTTTAAGTTGTTACAATTTGACACTTCTAGCTATACACATACGATTAAAACAGGTTTTATTCTTTTTCAATTGCATATGACATGAAAGTCGTTTATTTAGTTTTATTTAATCACCTCAAACAGGCAAAAGGTACTCCATTTCAATGACACAAGTCGCTATCGCGATTTAAAGTACAGGCAGCGCCATCTGTTGGTAGAAATATATAATAAGATTGGTGCCATATTGTCTATCTAAAATATTCGTTAACTTTACAAATAAAGAGATACAATTTGTCCGAGATTTGATAGTTTTAATTTAGTCATCGAGGTTATATTATTCTACAGGTGTTTTTGATTTTTTAATATGTTTATCAAAAATGATATTTCCTGTTTTGTGACTACACACAGAAGGAGCCACGCGAAATAGCTAGTGATATAAATATTTAAGAGTCACTGGTTGTGAGAAACAACCGAATTTGTAAACCAAGTACACCAATCCAAAGGATTTATTAAATCGACCAAATTCTCCCGAAAATTTCAGATGACATAACAATGAAATATCCTAACCCACAAACCATTTACTTGGCATACAACAAGTCACATCCACTTTACGTTCTCGATACATTCGAATCATAATCGATGATTGTTATTCGACTCAGGTCCGGAATCAATTTACGGTGGGTACAATCCACGCGGAATGATTACGATTCGTGCGTGATACGGACATTGTAATCGTTATCATAAACATTATAGGTTTGGACTGAAACTGGAACACGACGCCGGTAGACACCGTAGACTGAATCACAAGCTCGAGTGGGGGTGGAGGGAGGGGGCCTCCCCCATCCTGAGCATTCCAGTAGCAATTTACATCATAACGTAACCATCGTCAGTATCCACTTTGGATCTCGGCCTTATCCATTGCAAGCCAATGAGCCAAATCCTCATTTTGTTGTAGCACCACAAAATTCACCGCATTGAGCGATTATTTTGCCCATTGTTTAGTCGTGCTACCACCGTGTGCATACAGTAATGCTTGTTGACAAATGTTTACCTTGTGTGATACCTACAACTACTAGGAGGCCGCCCTACGCAGCGTTTGCTATATCATCGCTACCTCTAACTTATTGGAGGCCGCCCTACGCTACGTTTGTTAATCATCGCTACCCTAGTCGGAGGCCGCACTACGCTGCGTTTTATTTATCATCGGTCTGAGGCCGACCTACGCTGCATTTGTAATATCATCGCTATCCTAGTCAGAGGCCGGCCTACGCTGCGTTTTATTTATCATCGGTCTGAGGCCGACCTACGCTGCATTTGTAATATAATCGCTATCCTAGTCAGACGCCGGCCTACGCTGCGTTTGTTATATCATCGATATACTAGTCGGAGGCCTCACTACGCTGCGTTTTATTTATCATCGGTCTGAGGCCGACCTACGCTGCGTTTGCTATATCATCGCTACTCTAGTTGGAGGCCGCCCTACGGTACGTTTGTTATATCATCGCTACCCTAGTCGGAGGCCGCACTACGCTGCGTTTGCTATATAATCGTACCTCTAGCTAGCTGGAGGCCGCCCTACGCTGCGCCTGCTATATCATCGTACCTGTAGCTAGTCCGAGGCCGCCCTACGCTGCATTTGCTATATCATCGCTACCCTAGTAGGAGGCCGGCCTATGCTACGTTTTCTTATCATCGGTTTGAGGCCGCCTTACGCTACATTTGTAATATTATCACTATCCTAGTCGGGTTCCACCCTACACTGCATTTTTAAAGCCGCGGTCTCAGGAACAACTGAACGGTTTGGTGTGGAATATAGATTGGAAGTCGTCTAAGAAATATGCCATCGGCTGAAACTTGTTTGAATCTTCCTATCTTCTTTGGAGTTTTTTTGTTACATGTGTAAACTGAGTTGTTAATAAAAAAGGATAAGCCTCATTTCAGGGAGTGGACTGGAATCGAGTCTAGAATACGGTAAAAATAATATATTTTTTAATCCATTTTTTTTTAATCGGTAATTCCATCATTTGCCCAATCATGGTTCAATATCGTTCGTAATTGAATAAAGATAATATAATAAAAAAATATTTTTTAAATATTTTATCTGTTTTCTAGACTGATAAACCAACCCGTATTTTATCAAGTGTAAAAAAATTCTTAACGAAGCCGAATACTACATATTATACGTATTATTATGATCAGTTTTTTTTCTTTTACACTATACCTGGGAAATGACGGGTTACCGAGTTATTGACAGTCAAAGATACAATTTTTTTTCAATGATTTTTACAAAATTGACTTCTGTTTGATAGTACTAAACTTTTTTACAAAGAAACATGATCCGCTTACACACACATGCATAGTCTGTGGCGTGCACGCTATACATTGCGGGTTAGAAATAAGTTATTTTTTTTTTGTACCCAAAAATAAAAGTCATTTCCCAGCAATTATTTTTTTGCATTCTACTTGGTTTTATGTATAGAATTTGTGGTTTAAGGCTTCGTTAAGCCTTTTTTTACACCCTGTATGATACTTTTTATTCCCCTACATATAGTTTAGAATAAAATAGGCTACGAAAAACCTTCCCTGCGAGCAAATGCCAATTACTCTTGTCAATTGATATTTAATTATATAAATCTAAGGGCCTCCCTTTTACGGCTTCGTAGATGGAATCTTAAACCCATACAAATGTACCTTAAGTGAATGAGTGAATGTTACTATCGAGATCATAGTTATTTCCAATATTGGGAATCTGGTTGCAATTTGTTTTAATATAAGGACCTCTGTAGACGAGAGGCGAGCACGCCGGACTATATGGCGTCGCCATCTCTTAGGTTCCGGGTTTTATTCCCGGTCGGGTCAATGTAGAAGAAGAACTTTCTGTTTTATCTCGGCTCTGGGTGTTTTGATACCGTCGTTGTTTCTGATTTCTATAAAACAAGTTCTTTAGCTACTTATGTGAGAGCTATGTCCAATATGTATTTTATTTATTTATTTTGAATCAAAATACACCAGACGGTCGGACTACAAAGCCAGATGGTTGCGGGTTCGAATCCCACAAGGGGCAATTGTTTTTGTGACGAGCGCTATCATATGGATGTTTATAAACGTATTTAACTATTTTTATCCGTTATCTATACTATAGTACTGTAACGGCAGGTTAACCTACCCAAAAAGAAGGCCATCCGACTGATTTTCAACTTTAAGTCCGACACATAAAGATCATTATCAATTGAGAATAGACGTTTAGTGGTAGGTTGACAAGCTGCTGTCTGTACAAGCTTTGCTTAGTTTGGGGCTAAGTAATTGGTGTGAGGCTAAAGATAGTTGAAATAAACGTAATCCTTTAGTAGGTGTAATTGGACAGATCCACCTTAATTTGAAAACATTCCCGTAAATTGGCTTTTTTATACAGTAGTAAATTCTATCATATTGACATTTTCGTGTCATTTATAACATAATTAAAGGGAACGACACCATCAATCTGAATAAATTGACGCAACGAAGATGAAGTGTGTACGGTTAACAACAAAAAACTAAGTTTACTTATTGATAAATAAGATTAATACATTATGCAGAGTAGTATTACGACCGTCTGGTGTAGTGGTTCGCGCTCCGGACTACAATGCCTGGCGGTTGCGGGTACGAATCCCGCGGGGGGCAAATGTTAGTGTGATGAGCACGAGCATTTGCACCTAAGTCATGGATGTATGTAAACGTATTTTATCCGTTATCTAGTCGCCATAGCACAAGCTTTACTTAGTTTGGGGCTAGATAATTAGTGTGATTGTGGAAACAATTTATTTATTTATTTATTATTTATGGCAACAGCAAAAAGTCAAGAATTTAAAAAGTTGAAAATGCTAAAACAGTACGCTACGTACTATGTTACGCTCAAGGTGTCAATTTTTTTTTACCAGTTACCGCAAATTCTTGCCTTAAACGTATTTTAGGTTTGCAATAGCAAATATCCCATACAAACCCGAAAGAGAGAGAAAGAGATTTTTGTTAAGAGGTACACTACGATACTAGTTATAAATATAGATATAGTTATAAAATAATAACAAGACAGAAACAGAAAATTAAAAAAAAAATAGTAGACAAAAACATATATTTAATACACATTTAACACATAACAAAATAAAATGTAAAAGTTTATTTTAAATCATTGATCAGCATATCGTTGCGGTGTAGAATGGCACAGTATATAATATATAATGGGCACCAGTTCAGTGTGTGCTGATCTTTAGCTGACATTTTTTTTTTTTCTTTCCATAAAAACCATTTTGCTTTGTTTTGCTATTACTAGACCGGTTTCAACCCATGTGGATGAACGGAAGGTTCATCCACATGGGTTGATTGCTTTCCTATTATTTGTGTCTTTCTCTTAATGTTACGAAGTTCTGATTTAAACCTATGTCTAGACTCTAAGATCAAGGTCACGTGGTATAGGATCAAGAAAGCATCCAATGTCACGAGACTAGAAAGTTCAATTTTCTCATTTATTTCTTAAATTCAACCATAAATACGACAACTCCGTACATTACCGACATATTTGGAGGTAACCGCGCACAATTATCATCAAATTCATTCACTGGAAGGGTATCTCGAGTGGAATGATTTTATTACTTCGTGTCGCGGTTTTGTCGTTACAATCGTATTATGTGAGTTACTGGTTTTAACGCTTATGTTTAAGGTGAAATTCTTTCGCAAATTTTATTATTATGTGATTTCGTTGTGAGCTCAAAACCATGATGTTCAGAATAATTTTTTTTTTCAGAATTTTTTGCTGCTATAACTATAGTATTATAATAGTTCGTTAAATTTTTCATTCATTAATATTTTCTTTTAATATATTTTAGTAATTACATTTAATGTTTCTCTAGAGCTGTTATTAGCAGCAATTTTAATTGCTAAAGCTTGACTTCGGGATAAATTGGAGTCCTTTAACTTTTATTGGCCACCAAACTTGGCAACTATTTCACTCTTGCGTGGTTTAAAATTGACTAAAAAACTTAACTAAGAACTAAATTAGAACTAAATTAGAACTAAACTAACCGGTGCAAGTTATTATAATATGTCAGTACCTACAATTTTAAACGGTGCACCATTTTGCACCGTATGCAGCTAGGTAACAAATTGGCATCGCGTACGGTAGACGGGCGCTGTGAAATTACACACATGTGTTATTCGCTTATTAATCATAGGAGATGCAGTGTTGCATTCGCTACGAAAGTGTAACGTCAGCGGAGCCAACAGTGATGTTTAAGTTGTTACATTTTGACACTTCTAGCTATTCAGATACGATTAAAACATTTTATTCTTTTTCAATCGCATACGACATGAAAGTCGTTTATTTAGTTTTATTTAATCACCTCAAACAGGCAAAAGGTACTCTATTTCAATGACACAAGTCGGTATCGCGATTGAAAGTACAGGCAGCGCCATCTGTTGGTGGAAATATATGATAAGATTGGTGCCGTATTGTCTATCTAAAATATTTGTTAACTTTACAAACAAAGAACAGACTTTGTCCGAGATTTGGTAGCTTTAGTTTAGTTATAAGGGTTCTATTATTCTACGGATGTGTTATTTAATATGTTTATCAGAAATGATATTTCCTGTATGTGTCGTTTTGTGACTACACATAGAAGCAGCCACGTGAAATAGCTAGTGCAATAAATTTTTTATAGTCACTGGTGGTGAGAAACAACCGAATTTGTAAACCAAGTACACCAATCCAAGGATTTATTAAATCGACCAAATTCTCCCGAAAATTTTCTCCAGGATATACGTCGATGACATAACAATGAAATATCCTAACCCACAAACCATTTACTTGGCATACAAAAAGTCACATCCACTTTACGTTCTCGATACATTCGAATCATAATCGATGATTGTTATTCGACTCAGGTCCGGAATCGATTTACGGTGGGTACAATCCAGGCGGAATGATTACGATTCGTGCGTGATACGGACATTGTAATCGTTATCATAAACATTATAGGTTTGGACTGAAACTGGAACACGACGCCGGTAGACACCGTAGACTGAATCACAAGCTCGAGTGGGGGTGGAGGGAGGGGGGAGGCATTCCAGTAGCAATTTACATCATAACGTAACCATCGTCAGTATCCACTTTGGATCTCGGCCTTATCCATTGCAAGCCAATGAGCCAAATTCTCATTTTGTTGTACCCCCTCAAAATTCACCGCATTGAGCGATTATTTTGCCCATTGTTTAGTCGTGCTACCACCGTGTGCATACAGTAATGCTTGTTGACAAATGTTTACTTTGTGTGATACCTACAACTAGTAGGAGGCCGCCCTACGCAACGTTTTTTAATCATCGCTACCCTAGTCGGAGGCCGACCTACGCTGCGTTTGCTATATCATCGCTACTCTAGTTGGAGGCCGCCCTACGCAACGTTTGTTAATCATCGCTACCTCTAGCTTATTGGAGGCCGCCCTACGCAACGTTTGTTAATCATCGCTACCCTAGTCGGAGGCCGCACTACGCTGCGTTTGCTATATCATCGCTACTCTAGTCAGCGGCCGCCCCACGCTACGTTTGTTAATCATCGCTACCTCTAGCTTATTGGAGGCCACCCTACGCTACGTTTGTTAATCATCGCTACCCTAGTCGGAGGCCGCACTACGCTTCGTTTTATTTATCATCGGTCTGAGGCCGACCTACGCTGCATTTGTAATATCATCACTATCCTAGTCAGAGGCCGGCCTACGCTGCGTTTTATTTATCATCGGTCTGAGGCCGACCTACGCTGCATTTGTAATATCATCGCTATCCTAGTCAGAGGCCGACCTACGCTGAGTTTGTTATATCATCGCTACCCTAGTCGGAGGCCGCACTACGCTGCGTTTGCTATATAATCGTACCTCTAGCTAGTTGGAGG